>VZRV01005300.1:1045510-1201392 GCA_013398115.1 Falcunculus frontatus | reverse complement strand
CCCCACTAGAAATTAAAGACTGGGAGGGAGGACAGAGGGTGGGAACTACAGCTGCTCTGACAAGGACGGGAAGAAGAAAGAGAAGACCAGGATAAAATCCACATGGAAAGACTTTTGCCGAGTTCGGTAAATAAAGTCGTAATTGACTGTAATAGGCAAAGGTGGAAGATAAACATTTGTGCTCTTTGTTCTGATACAAGAAATGTCAGATAAAACTTTAATCCCTTGTAGCTGTTTATTTGTAAAATGTCCAAACATCTTCCTGTGCACACACCATAACAAATTAATTTCACTGATGTTTAGCGTTTGAGATCACCGTAGACAAGCAAGGAATTGATTCTGAGATATAAAAGCTAATGTTACAAATTTTTCAAACTTGATTGCCTGCTATTAGGTACCTATGTTCATATTTAGTCACTGAAATAATTGGCCTAATTTTCAGAAATGATAAGCACTCACATTTTCAATTAATTTCACATCTTTGAAAATTAGGCCATTACGTATCTAAATTTGACCTAGGTTTGAAAATTCTGGTTGTATCTCTGAAACAGAAAAAAACCTAGAGTGATTACAACCGAATTCTGGCATAATTATTTAACATTAGATATGGAGAGAGTAGAGAAGGAAAATATATTCATTGGGCAATGGTATCTAGTGCTACAGAAGCTATGTGACAACTGAATTAAAAACATTCAAAGCTCTATCTGAATCTGATAGTTAGATTGGCTTCAGTTATTGCTGTGGAAGAAAAAATAAACAACTCGTATCCCAACAGAAAATAAAGCACACATTTACAAATTGTCAGGACTGACCCCAAACATTTGGTCATATTAATCACATTTAATGCACATTTTCCACAAAGGAATTAAAGGAAAAAAAAAAATCACTTCTGCTTTAAAGAGGGGAAAAGGCAAACTGGATAAAGACTGCATGTGCAAATATTCCTCACTGCATCTAATTTAACTGCTATTTCTAACTGTACAAAGGCTGTTTTTCCCACAATTTCAAGTGAACTTTTCTGCAAGTTTGAGCAAGGCACAGGGGTGGCTCTAAAGAGGAATATTAGAAACAGAGGGGAAAAAAGATTCTTGAGAAATGCCAAAAATAATCATGTTTCTTGCCTTCTGCCAGAACTGGAGTCAGTTTTACCAAGCGGAAGCACTCAAAAATCCTGTGTCTGGGCTCAAAACAAGGAAAAAAGCTTTACAGAACATGAAACTTTTAGGAAACAACTTTGGATTCGTTTTGTTCATTTTCTAGTTTTTGAACCTGTAGAGTAGGTGCTTAGATCATTATTCTCACATCCCTCCCCCACCATTTTACAAGAGCTAAAAAATGCCCCCCTACAAGCACTGGAATGTAGAGGCTGAAGGGTTTTGTTATTGTTGTTTCGTTTTCTCAAATTGTCCAAAAAACAAAAATCCAGTCTCTGATCCATCTTCATCTCCTCTTCCCCTCTGCCCTCCCATGAAAACCCTGAAGTAATTCCCAAGTCCAAGCGCCCGGGGAGCTGGCAGCCAGGCTTCCCCGAGGCTGCTGCCTCTGCCTCACCCCCACGTGGGGCAGCAGCAACAATGGCTCCTTCTGCCGTGCTCACCAAAAAAGGCGACCTGCTCTAATAGTAAGGTAGTATCTTTAGCTCGATCTAAATCCTTTATGAAGGGAAAAATCAGCTGCAGTGGCCTTCAGAGTCCTAGCGTTCCTTGTCAGCAGGCCTCCTAGGCATAGAGATTGCAGGAGGGAATTCACATCCCAGCCTACTGCGGCCGGGGAAGGCAAGCAAGGGTGAGTTGAGCACCGCGTTTGGGATGGCCAGCATAAGGCAAAATTTTTAGTTCAGATCCTTGGAGGAACCTATGGCTTATCTCGGCATACTAAATTGCTTGAAAACCCCAAATTATCTCATCCTCATCGTATTACTTCATGGTAGTTAACTTGCTAGGAACGCTGTTCTTTGATGACAAGTGCTTTAAAGGCACAGTGCAGAATCTCAGCCACTGTACTTGCTTTCCCCTTAACAGCTTTGGCCGGCCCTGCCGCAATGTCGAGCTGCTGCTTTGCAGGATTTCTAAGTCTATCTCAGCTAATGGTCGGTGTTGAGGGCCAGGGGAATGGAGGCTGGGAGAGAGGTGTTTGAGGAACTGAAACACATGGCGGAAAAAAAAATCTAGTAAGCTTCTCTGATTGAGGGGGACCACAAATGAATGGTCACTGTCTTTTGGAAAAGAACTCCTGCAATTTATCAGTACTTTAATGTGGACAAGTACAAGTTCAGATGGAATGACCTGTAAGCAGCAGATGTAGCTTTAAATATGTTTGAAGAAGGTGGTTTTTTTCAGTCTTGTACTACTTAGTGGACAGTAACAGCAAGTGGAAAATGATGCAACTATAACTTATATACAGAAAGCAGATGGTCTGTTTACACTTGGAAAAACCAAACATCTAATATGTAGACTATGTTGGCTTACAACCTTTTCAAATGAAAACACAAATGCTTTGTATGTTTGATACTCCAGAAATGCCAACAAGACCATTCAGAGATACAGAGCATAAAAAAATAAATGCCATCCATTTCAGTGCCTGTTAAACAAGAAAGTGACCCCAATTCCTTTAAAATAAGGTTTCCAAAACTCTAGAAAAAGCAAGAAAATTCCCTTGCTGGTAAGTAAATCTCTACTTCCAAATCTTCCAAGATCCAATAGCAACATACAACACACACAATCACGAAGCTCTGAAGAATGCTTTTAAAGTTCTAAGACAGCCTGTACTGCCTCATAGGAATAATTCACATCTCTTTCCACGCTGTGGAAGACTTGAAAGGGAAAATAAGGTATATATGCATAAATATTTGACATACTGGTCCAAGCCTCTAAAAACATATGAAAATATAGAACATGTGAAAGGAGCCAACGCAGACGAATGCCTGCATGATTAGATGAGTGCTGCCTTCCATTCCCTTCCTTTTGCCACTAAATGAAATTGTCATTAGCAGAGTGTCAGTCCCAATATCATCAACTTAATAAAGGAAGATTGAAACAGGAGACTAAGCCAGCTAATGCAGTCCTCCAAATGCAACCCATATCAGAAGAATACTGTTTGAAAGGCATGGTGCTGCTTCTAGCAGAGGAACTAATAACTAACAGACCGGGCAACAATTCTTGAAGGAAAAAGAGCAAAGATACTCGTACTGTACAGAACACTGAAAAGCTACATCTGGGAAAGTTATGGGTAAAGATGAAACATGATACAGAAAAGGGTTATTTACGATAGTTTAAGTATCTAAAGACTCTTTAGTAATGAATGATCAGCATACAAGCAATAGATGGGTTAGGCAGATGCAACCTTGGGCACTTTAAAAGATTAATACTGAGGTGAATTGCTACTGCTCCTGAGTATTTCCCTTTTCCTCCCCAGTTCATACTGGTGTCATTACCACTGTTCACACGTGGGAGTGGGAAACACCCCAAACCAGAAAGCATTTACATACTGATCACACCAATCCACTGTATGCAAGGAAAATCCCTATAAAGATTACACAGACTCCCTGACAATGTTTCTCTGAAAAGAAACCTATTATAGTAGATGTGAGCAAAAGTGAGAATTCCTGGTCATTGAAGGAAGCTGAGTCTTCTTCAGGGATTGAAAATCTAGGATTGTTTTAATACTGTACAAAAGCCAAGCATCCAAATCCACATGAGGAAAGCCAAAGAAGTTCCAGCCTAGCGATTCAACAACCTACTGAAGTTCTCATCTACCGTGCATCAAGAGATTTACAAACAGAGTGCTACATGCTCCATAGCACAATGGGACCAATTTCTGAAACAAGAAACCTGTAACAAAGCTAATTTATTCCATCAGATTGAAACAACCTTCATTGGGTTCCCCACAACCTTTCATAAACACAACTTTATTTGAAAATGTTTGAGCATATAATTCATCAATAATTGTTTTTAACTGTGTTTTACAGTTTCAGGTAACTGTTCTTGTATAAATATTGTCTATTTATACATTCTCATTGTGAGTGAAACCATATGCAAGCACAGAAAGCCTACGAATTTTATTTTCTCAGCAGTATCTGCAGAGGAGGGAGACAAGTATGACCCACTCCCCGTGCCCTATGTACAGCTATGAAATCAATGGCATGTGCTCTTTCCCGTCAGTTCCTAACCTGAGAAGATTTTTTATCTAAGGGACTCTAGGGAGAGGGTTTATGAAAATATAGGAGAATAACACACTTTAGAGGCAGAATAGCTGTGAGTAAATAACCTTTCCATCTCTTTAAATGCCTCCCCATGTGAGCTTCGAATTGTACTTCACACAAAATACCATTTTCCTAAAGGAGGATTCCAAAGTCCACAGGAGATAGAAGCTCTGCTCTCCCAAAACCACCATCCGTCAGCCAGGCTTCAACAGGCAAATGTGGAAAAAAATCCTGTCAAGCTAATGTGTTGAAAAAAACTTGAGAGAGAAAACATGCTGGCATTGCCCCAGCTATGGTAGAGCATGCTTGGATCATCCCAGGCCTTCCACTTTCCCAACTGACCCTCAAAACATCATTTAACTATCTGACACTCTCTGTCTTGAGAATACCAGGCACAAAGAGTTTCTAATCAGATCCAGAAAGCCAAGGGAATCCTCCAGTTGTTTGCTTTTTGGGGTTTTTTTGGATGATGATGATGATGATGAAGATGATGAAACATGTAAGAGGAAGCCTAAGCCCTTAGAGGTGAACAGGAGCACATGAGCTGTGGAGACTCAAATGACTGGAGTTTTGACATGGCCTCAGGGGAAACCTTAGTGTGTGTTCTAGAAGTTACCTCGTCCTGAAAAGTTAAAAATTAACAGTCCACCAAAATGCCCTGGATCTCTCATTTTGGACAAGATTATAGAGACATGAAGACAACTATTGGCTTCTCTGTAAAAATAACAGAGAGGGTAGGTGGACACTGGCTGTAACAGGCGAGTAATCCAGAAGGCTCATTGAGTAAAGGACCTCCTCCTCAGCCAAAGAAGAGATTGCATGGATCAGGGTGGGGTGAATTAGCACTGAGAAAATCTCTACTTGGGAGTTCCAGGCAGAGAGAGAGAGAGCAAGTGCAACCTGAGAAAACTTAACAGAGGCCCACTTCTTTTCAGCTCAAGCAAGTAATCCAGAATACTGGGCAGAGCAACCTGAAACAGGGTCATGTTTGTTTTGTTCCTCTGCAGATACTGCTGAGGAAATAAAATTTTCTGGCTTTCTGTGCTTGCATATGGGTTCACTCAGAATTTCAGCCACCCACCAAGCTGAAAAATGTGATTTTTTTAGTCATATACATTCATTAAAGATATATTCCCAATCTTCAGTGATTTGTAATTCAAGACTTGCTGAACCAGAGGTCACACATCTTTGTATTAAATAGCATTTGATGGAGTTTTCTTCTACTAATTTATCAGATCTTTATTTTGAGCCCACGTACTTTTTTGGCATCTATAACATCTCTCAGCAAAAATATCTACAGTTTAACATGACTCTTTTGGTTTACTTTCAGCATGCTACCTTGCTTAGAAAGAGACTGAAGTGGGACTGGACTTCACAGGTGTTTCTGAAGTGGCACCCCAAGACAGGAATTTGCACGTGCATATTTGATCCCAGAATGGAACAACATGAATGGGAGTCCTAAAGCTCTCAATATTGTTTGTGCACACATACACACACACACACATATATATATATACACACACACATATATACATATATGTATATATATATATAAAGAAAAAAAGATAACTTTTATGAGCAGGGGACCTGTTTCTGTGCAGATGTTAGCTGGGAATCAGAGGATTCCAGGTGCAGCACAGTTCCTGCACCTGTCACTTGTTTCCAACAATTGCCAACACCAAAACTGGCACCCCACCACCACGGTGCTGCTCTTACAAGTTAATAGAGACCAAAACACATGCCAAAAATCTGGGGGAGGGGTAAGAAAACAACACTCTTCGTATATCCAGAAAGCCCCTAAAGAAAAGCCAACCTTTCAGTCTTGGAGAGCACAGTTTGAAAAGTTAAGTCACTCTGGCATTTGAGATAAAATAACTATCTTAACTTTTCCCTTAACCAGTTCCCTACTAGAACTAGTTAAAATGTCTAATTTGCGCTTTCCTTACCAGATGAAAAACATTTGTTGGAATACCTTGGTTAAACATGCAGTAGTTGACTATGTGCAAAATACAATTTACTTTGACAGTTTAAATCATGTTATTTCCCAAAATTTGAATTCAGCATTATTTTTAATTTAAGGTAAATACCTCTTAAAGTATTCACAAAATTTTGGAATGACTGCCAGTGTTTCATTCCTTTACAGAATGCATTTTTCAGAGAAAAAACAACCTTTTGATGAACTGAATTCATTAACATAATCCTAAAAGAAAAAAATGTGCTTATCAGTCCTACCCATTGAGAGACACTGTATAGGAGAAGTTGTTACAAACAATTAACAAAGATGAATTTTATTTCAACTTTACTCCCCCCATCCCAGTTACACTTTCATCAAGAGTAACTGCAATAACTTTTAAATTTGATAGGTCAAATTAAATGGGAAGAAAAGTAAACTTCCTCTGGCTCTTCTTGTGTTGCTTGTCTTTAAGAGGCTTTCTGACTATAAAGAAAATTACTTTAACCTAATCCTATTTTGAAGGGGAAAAATAACTGTTGGGCTATACTGCCAGACTTCTTGGGTTAATAATGAGGACAAGTCCTTCAAAACAGACATAAAATACACAACAACTTACTACAGAAATGATGTTAATTCAAATCCAACTACGACAGCTCAGTGCTGTCAGGCAGATGTCTTCTCACCTCCACAGCTTTTGCATCTGTCTACGTGTCTATATATATATGCACTTAAAAATAATTTCTTAATGCGTTTCTTTAACAGAAACTACAGTTCAACATTTGCAGGGCGTTTTAGGCCAGGAAGGATGATGACTACAAAGGTGAGGGAGATTTACATTACATTTGGCTTTGGGTCTCACAAAACTACCTTTCAGTGGAAAATCATCTCTGTTCTCCAGGGCACATAATTTACTTGTCTTCACAAAAGGCAGCTGACACTAACATTACAAACACAAGGCTCTGAGTCTCAATTACAGGAATTAACTCCATTTGGCCTGGCTGGATTTTGTTCCCTAGCCTTGCTGCACCCATGTGTCAATACAAATTCTGAATTCAGTCAGAACAGAAATGGTAGCAAATGCTGGGTTATTGCTAAAATCGCTTTGTTTATGTACACATACACACAGAGTTCTCCTCAACAGAACTCAGTTAACGGGATTTACAAATGTTCACTTTTCAGAAAACTTGTGTTGCATCTCTAGTACCAACTGTGCCTGTCCACATTACCTTACTGAAAAAACATCCAGGCAAAAATCTCAAAACCACAAGCAAGCAAAATGAGATCCACAGAGTTCTGCCACAGAGATAGCATCGTCTATAGTAACGAGCTGTAGCCTGCAAAGTGTACATGTCCCAGCACACAGTGCACTGCTGCAGCCTGAAAATTCAGAAGGCTGCACGAGAGCTGCTGCATTTTACAAAAACCAGCAAGTAAACACCATGCTTTCTGTAGAGTTTGTATTATTGCCTTAATGTAAATCTGGGTAAAAACAGATTCTGTTTGCATAATACAGGAAAAAGTATATTTTCAACTAAGCCAAAAGACCCCAAATCATCTAATCCAGTCAGCTTTAAGACGTAAGGACAAGAAAACTAATTTTTGCAATTATCCATGGAAACTGATATTTCCCAAGTGAAATGCAACACATTCATGTTGTTGGATCTCTTAATACCTGGCTTTGCTTTTTACCTTTGTGTGTATTAAAGCAATGAAAAATAACTTTGTGGTATGTGATGATACTGAATTCTCTGGTTTTCCTTCTCCAGTCCTGTGTGCGTAGGCACATGAATAAACACACACTCCTTCTCCCTCCAATGGTACTTGCACAGTAAAGTGTTCCACTGAATAAAAGTCTGAAAAAAATTTCGTTTTTTCCTCCTCTGCTTTCACACAAGCACCTAGAAGAATAAAATGAGTAGGAACGGTTCTGCTAATGATTCACTTTGCTTCCAAAGTCATCACATCAACATCTCCATTTTCATTTCACATCCACTCCCCAGCTGGTGCACGCAAGTGACAAGCACACGGGACAGTCCATTAATGAGAGGAAGAAAACAAAGAAAGGAACGGTTAAGGGAAGACTGAAACGAATTCATACTCACTTTTCAGCATTTGTTAGAAAATATATTCCCACAAATGGGGATATATTAAACATTATATTCTTTCTCACAGAGGACAAAAATGCTTATTTTTGGTGCAAAATGACAGGGTATATAAATGATGGCTCTGTTTGTCTTTGGCATTAACAGCACAACCACAGTATCTAAGCTGTAAATATATGCAATTAAGAAATGAAAACTTGAACTTTCTTCTGAATTTTTTTAAGTACTCTTACCAAAGTTCTTAAGAATAATGTCTCCCTGATAGTTTAATCTTCTGACAATCTCTAGGCATTCAAACCTGTTCTATTCTACATATTTTGCTGTACAGCAGTAATGAAATCAATTTTTTAGGGCTAAATGGTACTGATATATTTGCCTTGACTCATATCTGCAGCTGCTACAGACTGACTTCTATGGTACAAATCCGAGCAAGGCCCGGGTATGCTGGACTGAGGGCTCAGGAGAGCTCTGGGTTCAAAACAGCAGTCCAGTCTATCCTACAGGAAAAAGCCAATGTAAATCAGCATCTTGCTATGCCTTGGCTTCTAGAGCCTCCATATTCAAAAACTAGAGAAGAAAACTCAAACCTATTTGTCCTTTATTAAGACTGTTTTTTGGAAAGCTTAATCACTTACTTCAATAACTTTAAAAAGAGAAATCTAACAGAAAAAATCTCTCACCTTGGTATCTCCTATACAACAGCCCCCAAAGAAGTGAATTCTACAGCTGTGTTGTGTCAGCAAATAGGCAAGAAAATGAAAAGAGAATAGGAAGACAGGCTTGTAAAACACATATTGCAAGTACAAAGTTAGCTCCTAAGTGGCATGTTAGCCTTGGGGGCTTCCTCAGGCCCTGAAAAAAACCAGAGCAATTAACAGATAAACGAGCTGAATTTTGTTTGCTTGTTTGGGGCATGCATTTTTCTTTTTTTGGTTGGGTTGTTTTTGTTGTTGTTTATTTTTTGATGCTCAAGAACAAAGGTAATTCATAATTTGCAGATTTCCTAAAAAGCCAAGGCAGCCCAATAATGTAACATTGTTATTTGTACTTTTTAACAACAGCAGCAGCAGCAACAAAATACTGGAAGAGAAGAGACAGTAGGGAGAGGAATATGATGTTTCCTTTCTTCTCCAGCATTTGGAAAATGGCCTGTAGGGAAACACCACTGATTATTTTTCATAGAAAAAAACCAACAGAAACCGTGCTTAGTCCCCCACCACTGAGGATTAGCTGCTCAGAGAAAAGATTTTTCATTTTCACACATGCACACGCTTCTACACACGCTTGGTTTAGATAAATTTGCACAAGCTGCTTTAACTAAACTGATGGGAAGCTCGGCTGCATCTGAAATACATGGTAATTCTCATGGACAAGAGGGTGGGTACTGCATGCATGTTGTTCAGAATTAGACACCAATTTAGGACATCAAATTGATCTGGAATGAGCAACCATGCTTTTATTCAGTGACTTACTATGAAGCCACCAATACTGTGGCCACGGTAATAAACTCGGGTGCACGTGGGGGCACAGGTGAAAGAAGCAAGAGGACAGACTTTGATTATTTTCTCTTTTTAGATTTTAATAAAATAATTTTAATTTGAGCATGTGTGGAGCCATTTAATTGTCCAGTCTGGTTCATAAGAAAGTGAAATTGACCTTTTCTCCCTCCTCCCTCTTCATTTGTTTCCTCTTTCCATGCTTCCCTTATAGTCAGATTTGACAAAATGTGAAAAGTTTATTATAACATCTTTCGGAAGTTGCGTAAGAAATACCTCTGAAAAAACTCCATGACTATGGAATCACAGCTCAGGGGGAGAAAATTTCACTCACCATGGCTCACTCTGTTTTAATGTTCAATTTTTCATTTGTAACTACAGTTACATTTCTGCAACAATACATTTAAAAGGAGAAAAGAAAAGAAAAAGAAAAAATAATTTCCAGCTCAGCAAGTGCCTTTTCTATTGTTTGCCAGATTTAAGCCAAGCTCAAAAAAACCCAATGGTGAGTTTAGGATAAAGAGTCCACTCATCCTCCACTGGTAGAGAAAGTCCAGTGGGATCAAATTGTGGGAGAAAAAGGAATATCTTTTTGAAAAAGGAAATTCAAATACAAGCCTGATGAATTCTTTGAGACATGACTAAACTGCATTTCAAAAGAGACTTTTACAGACTTATACTTCTACTGTAAGTCACATATGTTCTCTATTAAATGTAACAAAATAAGCTTTAATCTTTGTGATAGTCAAATGTTGTAATATGTGAGACTGTAGTCTTCTGTAAGAATTTTTTTGCTATTATACACATTTTGAAGGTATTATACACTTTTTGAAGTACTCATAGTTGCCTTCCTCCTCTTGACTACATAGTATGTACATTTTGCTTAATTTTAGAACTATTCCTGTTTGCATATGGTATTCCCAAGGAAGATTAATAGATTCCCACAAAATACATAATTCAGCTCTCTCTTGCCATTCTGCAAATACTACCAACTGTACTTCAGTACACAATTTCTGAATATCTTAAAACACATACTTCACATTTTCCAGTAAAAAAAAAAAAAGAACCCAAACCAGTTTCATGGCACTCCATATAATTGTCTTGAAATTTTTGAGTTTGTGCAGTCTGTTATCAAATTTAAGGTAAGTATGTGAGAAAGTATTTTCAGAATAGTTCCTATTTCTGTAAATACCATTTTATTAAGTAATACTTCACAATTAGATGCTAAAAACCTAGACTCATATTAAATTCTTATTCAGGTCTTTGACAGATGAAGAAATTAAGATACCAATCTTCAAGTGAAATGTTCTTCATAGGAAAAAATTAGTTGCTGCACTTAGAACTCTCAGTGCTTAAGAGCAGAATGCCTTCATCTTGGACTCCATAAAATGGCAACTGCTGTCCAAGCCCAAGAAATGCTGTTCATCCTCTTCCATCAACAAAAAAATCCCAGCTGCCTTCTCGGATGCATTGTGTAGCCTGTTTATCCACACACTGCTTGGAAGCAGTGGGATGCCTGGCTGCTGCCAGGTGTGCGACTGTGGGACTCCTCTCCTGGAGTCTCGCAGCACAGAGGAGCCGTGTACAACACGCACAAGGGAGAGAGAACCAGGCCTGCCTGTCATCGTGCATTTTCCATTACATTTAGTTAGCAATAAATCCAACTTGGATGCTGGGGCAATCTCCTATCTTCCCTTCTAGTTCACTGTGGAACCTGTCATGACTGCAAGTGTCCGGGACTTTGGTTTTACATCTCATCTGAATGACAGGGCCAGCAAAAGGTATATTGTCCCCTGAAACACTGCAGGGGCATTGATTCTGCACGGGTTTAGAGAGAACAGTGTCACCTACTGAATCACAAATACCACTTGCTAGAGCAGTTTTTCTTCTATGTGTCACATCTAATCAGCATAGCACAATTCTCACAGCTGCTAGGAAGGCTGATAACATTTTCTTTCAAGGAACTAAAATTTAATTTTATTCAGGCAAGATACTAGCATTGCTGGAAAGAAAGGCTTTTACTGAGATTTGGAAGAGCATTAACAAAATGTTATAGGGCCATATGGCCTTCAGTAATCTGGCCAAGCAAAAGACCATTTAGGGGTAGTTCAAGATGTGTAGGGAGTTTCATCACAATGGGAAGATCTCTATGTGAGAGTGCAGAGCTGATGAATGCAGAGATGGGTGACACACGCTGTGGCATA
Source organism: Falcunculus frontatus (assembly GCA_013398115.1). Taxonomy (NCBI): domain Eukaryota; kingdom Metazoa; phylum Chordata; class Aves; order Passeriformes; genus Falcunculus; species Falcunculus frontatus. The sequence continues at coordinate 1,189,435 of VZRV01005300.1, read as the reverse complement.
TCCATGCTGCTCACCAGATCACTTCTTTATTTTTTAAATACCCAGGATTTTTTTTTAGATTGAATTTGCTATTCAAAACAACTTAACATGAATGTTCTTTTAGTATTAGCAATAAATTTGCACAGCCTCCGTGCAGCATGGAACACTGAATCCATGTGGCTAAAAAACTGGTTATGCAAGCAAGGCATATGCTTGAGAGGATGAAGAAAAATTGGCAAGATACAGCTTGCCAAGGCATGCCACACATTAGTCTACTTTAAAACTGTTAGGAAATTTCAGCATTTGCAGTTCAGTTTTCTCTACAGATATACAAAACGGGAAGCATCTTCCTTCAAGAATCATCACGAGATGCCCTCCCCACTTCTCTCCTATTTTGATCACATCTTCTCTGTGGAATTAGTGGCCAGCTTTCTCAGATGGTGTTATCTCTGAGCTAAGGAACACTATGTAGTTTATTATTTAAAATTAGGTATTAAACAGAAGCAAACATCTCTTCGTAAAGCATTAACTGCACATTTGTGCAGCATACAGCATTGTTCTTGGAAATGAACAAATTAAACCATTGAACAAACACAAAAGAGAAAGATTGCATACATGCCATATTATTTTAAAGAATTGCTTTACCATAAATTGTCTTTTTTTTCCCTGAACTTGTGCTCTGAATTTTTTTCAGTTGTAATCCACGGTACTGGAAGACTCCAGGGCAGAATGGACAGTACTAGAAATTTTAAGGAATCAATATCACCTACCGTGTATCTTAAGTATCTCTCTTACAATGACTAGAGAAAACATGTTGTGTGTTTCTAGCACAAAAAACCCCTAAAATATTATAAAAATGTTAGTTCCTTATTTACAAGTAGTGCAGAACATAAATATTAGGCACTGACCTAATTTGTTAAGGTTTATCATGGCCTGGTGAAGTATAAAAATTTCTCCAGAAAAAAGAGCTAGAAAAAAAAACCAGAAAAGGAATAAAGGGGTATAGGACTTGTCTGGAAAATACACAGGAATTGTAATAAACGAAAAGATGAAACATGATATTAAATCACTGAATATCAATATTTACATTCCTGTCTTTCTTACAACAATAAAATTTCCAGGAACTTTTACAAAAATCGTAGATTTTCACTACATTGAAAAAAAATTACTCTCAAATAACGGGCTGTTAAAAATCCTGTTCAATATATCCAGACTGTCTTCTTCTTCCCCAAGGTTATTAGCTTGCTGCAAACCTCCACCAATGCAGTTAGCATAATTACTGAGCAGTGTTATTTTTAAGCTTCTGCTTTCAAAGTGACCATATATATGTAGAATGTTGCACCTGGAACCCTGTGAGCAAAATAGGAAAAACAAAACAAGCCCACAGTATTTTAGATTAAAACATTTCATTCAACCAAATTCCTGTCTCCCCAAGTTGTTTCTGTGTGTTCTTTTTTTAATTATTATTTTTTTGAAGAGGTAAGTTAATTTCATTAATAGTAATGATGTAGATCTTCTTTCTCCTCCCACTCTTCCATTATCATTCTTTTGAACAGAGATGCACCAGTTACTGTGAAGCAGCAGGTTTCCCCCAAACTTTTCTGGAGTTTCACTCAACTGTAACTCCAAAAACTTACACTCCATAAAGCAAAGCAAAGCCCAGAGTATCTTTCATTATGATCCTATTATTTTCTCTCCCAGTATTTGTTCACAGGAGACAAAACTGACCCCATTTAACGTTTTGGGGTGCTGGAAAGCTATTATCCTTGCTAAACATTCAGCAAACATGTAATTTACTTGGCAGCATTAGACAGAGTTCAAGCTCTTGCTTGGCATGCTGTTAGCATCCCCAGCCCATGACATTTCCATGCAAAGCAGGCTTCCTGAGAAGTAAACTAGTGCTAATCAATAGATCTGACTCAGTGAAAAGCCTTAGACTGATAAAAGAAGGCATCAAACATGAAGACAGATCATTACCTCGTCTAGCAGCTGTCATTTCTAGAGAGGTGCAAAACTTTTTCTGAAAACATCACTTCAACTCAATTCAAACTGAAACACCATCTCAAATGCGAGCTCGGTGAGTTTAGTGCCAGTGTTTTACTAAAATTGGTCAGATCTCATTTTGCAACTGCCAGAAACCATTGTTATTAGCACTGCTCAAAACACATCCACAAAGGCTGTTTAAGTCTCTACACAGAGACATTTGGGTACCCCCTTTAAAGTCAGGTACTTTAAAGGTTAAAATAATAATTTAAAAAAATCTGTAAAAAGGCAAAGAGTTTCTTCCTGTATAAAAGGCTGTAGTCAAAACTGAAGAAGTTTTCTGCCTTTGCTCTATATAACAGGTGTTAACAGAGACACCGGTTAACCCTTCAGCCCACATTCATTACTGACAGAAGTATTTACTTCAGTGAATTTTCTGGAGCACAGATTAATTCAGCTCCCACTGTGAATAATAGCGTATCAGTGGAATATTTAAGATATTTAATATTTTTATTAAGAATTGAAAGGAGCTATATTAACGTTTGGAAGGAAGGCAAAAAAGCTTGCATGAAATCCTACCTCTTTTACAAAAGATTCCTTTATGTGCCAAAGTCATATTGAAAGCTGGTATCAAGTGAGAGTCACAGCTAGCTTTGAAAACAGTACCAGTAAGTCTAATAATCATGTTGAACACCCAGCTTTGCCACCTGCAGAAAGTCTTTTGGTAACCTCGTTTGTTGTAACTTAAGCCTCTATGTCAGTTTACAAGCACCTTCACAGAAACAGCCAACCAAAACTGAAGTTTTGCAATATAAAAATGATGTGCAGTTCTCGTGAGGGAGAATTTCATGCATATGTGCTTCAGACTGCAGTCAGCTTATTTTAATGAAGCCTCCCCTCTCAAAAGAAAACATACATAAACCTCAAGATGTGTCATGATTTTTAGAATATGAGCACTGGAGGTCATGGATGTTGAAGCATGTACTTGTGAAATACAGGCTGTTTTTGCAAATGCTCATACAGCAAGGATATTCTACCTTCTTCCAAGGTCAGATATTTTTAACACTCCTACGCACGGAGCCCTGTCTGTTAAAACATTATAGTAGGTCACGAAAATAGGATCAAAAGTTAAGATGTGAATATTAAGGTTGCTGATGTCAACTCAGATGTGGTCTTCTTTCCCTGTCACCTCCCATTTGTTCATGTCCTACCTAGTCCTGCTACCTTTCCCATGTGAATCTCTGGGCCTTAATCTCAAGGCAGATCAAGAGGCTTCACTCTCGTCTCCTCTGGACAATTTGTGTCTCTACAGCTCCCAGCCTCTGCTTCCCCTGCCCATCCATCCCTGGGGAACCAGGCCCTGTGTTCCCCCTGTGCTCAATGTCCCCTGTCCTCCTTCTCTCTGTCCAGCCTTCGCTGCCTTCTCCTAAAGCCAGCATCACCTCCAGTGCTGAGGTCCTGCTCACTCCTGCCCTACCACAGTGCAGCTCCAGCCTCCCCATGGCTCCTCAACAGACCCTGGTTTCTCCTTCCTACTTCAGTCCTTTCCTTCAGCCAGTCATCCTCTCTTCTCACCTACATAATGGGTGTTGCTCCCTTCCTGCTGTTGCTAAGGACCCTTCTCTGCCACATCCTCAGCTCAGTCTGGTGCCTCACCTCTGCTTTCAGAGCAGCCTGCTGTCTCCCTCGCCAGGCACAGCCCTGGCTGCTGGTGAAAGGCTCTTTCAGCCTCTTTAGCTGCACTCCAGGACTGAGCAGGCAGCGTTACCAACTCACACCTGCCAGGTGTGGTAACAGGGGCAGATTTATGGCAGTGGCAAGTGACCTACCCTGCATGCCAAGTGCAGCAGCAGTCAGTTTGTTTTTAAATTTCTGCTAAAAATAATGGGACTGCAAGGTCTGTTTAAAGAGAAGAGGTTGTGCTACGGTGGGTTTTTTTTGGTGTCTAAAATATTCTTTAAACCCATTTTTTTAAAAAAATGAGCTGGTTTTGTGATATTTTCAATGCTTTAAAAAACTATCTGTAAGCAAAACTTAAAGCAGGCTTTTACAGTAGGAAATGTCAGACACCCTGAATATTAGTGCTATCGCGCCTGCCCATAATAATTTCCAAATCAAATTTAGATTCTGTGGTATATCTTTACCTAAAGAGATTTCCATAACCACCAACCAGTAACTCTTCTTTTAATTTAGGAGTGCTGTTAGATGAATTTGTTCCCAGACTCAGACTATGAGGCTAGCATCCCAAGAGACACTCCCACCTCTTCCTGGGGATAAACAAGCCAGCCCTGGGAACATGAAACAAACAGCAAGAAACACTACTTGACTTTTATAAATTTTAATAAACTAAAACACAGGATTGAAAGCTTGAGATCTTTTTTATTTACTATTACCCTGCAGTGAAAATAGGGGAGAAAGGAGGGGGTGTGTTTTTTGCATATACTTTAAATATATAAATGTACCATTTTTGTCATTCAATACCCTTTCTATCTACCTATCCTTTTCCATTTACTTTGTTTTTTAAACAGCCTGACATTAGGCGAAAACCTAGTTTTCTCTCTCTCTTTTTTTTTAATCTACGAGAGGAATATATCCACAATAGGCTTCATAATCCTAACGGATATTTTTCATTCTTTGGTTTATGAATCAGGCAATTGGAAGTCAGTTGTGTCACTGCCATCGCCATTTTGATCACCACATGTGAGAAGTAACTGTTCTACTTTAAAACTTGTTCTGGAGTCTGCCCTCAGCACTCCACATTGCCTTTTACTACTTCCCTTCCACCGTTTTTTTTAATATTTTAAACATTAATCTCTATGCTTATACGTATGTCAGCTAAGTAAGCATTTTTTTACATTCCCAAATACTTAAGTTTACAAAGGATATTTGTAATTAAAAGGGCCATCTTAGCTCATTTTATCACTGTATCACTAATACTTATTTTTAATGTATTGTTGTGTTACACAAATGTGCATGTAATGTATGTATTGCTGGATGGGAAAGGCCAAACGGGAACATGGGGGTACCTTAAGTAAGTATCTTGGAGACAGTAAAAGACAATAGATAACAAAAAAATTAAGTCTATATTGTTGAGAATGGGTTTGTATCAATTTTTTGAAGTCCAGGAATTACTCTGCTCTATGATATATATGGGAAATGAGGGGGGCTGCAGATTACAATTGTTCCTCTGACCTTCACCTTCCTGGGCTAAACAGTCAGAACGGAAAACTGTGGAAATACAAAATACCATTAATAAAAATGCAACAAACCCCAAAGAAGGTCCCAAACTACTCCAGAGTAGGCTGCGCTTCAAGTGACCCATACTGGAATTTGTTTTTTCCTAAAACGGGCTATCTCCATCTTTCACAGGCTCAAAAACCCAGGGAAGAGTAAAGAAGAGAAAGCTGCCATTCCACCATCAATACTTGAGCTGTGTTTTTCTCTCTTCATTCCCCCAGCTATCACTCCTTATTCACTCCAGATGGTAGAAGAGTCTCAATCTCTTTGAAATTGTCTCCACTATTTTCAAAAGAGATGAGGGGCAGCAGAAGAAAGAAGAGAGAGAGAGGGAAGAAAAGAGAGAAAGAAAGAGACAGAGAGGACACATCAAGGTGAGTTACATTTCCACATCATTTATCCTACAAGAAAGCACATGCTTTAATCTACCCTGAGCCATACACAGGCATTGTCAGGGTTGCATTTTGTCTACAAAGCTAAAGAAGTAGCGAATGTAAGATTATACTGCTGTGTCAGTCTAGTTTGACCAGTTTCACAAGTTCGCTAGAAAAGGAAGTGTGACATTTTCATTTAGAAGAACATGAGCAAAGCTTAGAAACATGGCTGGGCATGTTGGAGTAAATGGGATGGTGTTTTTCTGAGCACGAGAGAGAGCCTTGTTTTACAATCCACCGGAGGTTTTAACAACCAATAACAGATTTGCCTGAATTTAAAATCTGAATGCAGAGAAACTTCACTTAAGATAATGAGAGACAAAGAAAAAAGAGATTTTGAGAGGAAAAGAAAAGCTGTATTTGCTGCTCCATTTCCCTGATCCCCCCAGCTCCCAGGTACAGTCCCACAGCAGGTACGGATACACCCTGGCACTCGGGAGCAGATGCCCTGTACCAGCACCTGCCTGGCACACGGCTCTGGGCTCTCTCACCCTTTCTCCGTGTGGGTGTAAGCCAGAGCATGTCTGTACCGTGCCAGTTTTTAATCTGACTGCAGTATCCCAAAGACAGGAGTTTCAAAAGGACTTTCAGGGGATAGAGTGTAGTGAGGGGAAGAGGAATGCACACCATGAATGTTCATGTGTGCTGCTGTTGTAAAGAACATCAGTTACCAGTAACTAACGTCTGCTTTCAAACCCCATGATTACATTCACGAAGGGCAAGTGCAGAGAGCTCCAGGAACAAGCCCCATTCAAACTCACAAACCTGGTAGAGGTCTAGGAACAAACCTGTTAACACTGAAGATGCAAAGAGGGGCCTTGGCACTGGAAGCAGGTTAAAACCATACCTGTTGAAAGCTGGGTTTAAGAGGAATTAAAGAGCCACTTTGCAGAGAAACTCTGAACGTTTTACAGGAGCATCCTGTCCAGCCTGCCTGGGAAACACCAGCAATAAGGGCCTGGATTTCTTTCAACTTTCAGAAAAGGTGATTGCAAAAGGAACATCACCTTCACAGTAAGGTGAAATAAGAAAAAATTCTTGTGCATTGAAGGTCAGGCCAAAGAGCACAGAGGTGAGTTTATCCATCAGCACACAATATAACAATACAACTTTTAAAATAAGCTAGAAATGCCTGTCTCTTTCACATCATCTTGTCATCTTCTCCCTCACTCCTGTGTGCTCTAAGCCAGAATGTGATCCCTTGTTCAAAATCAAGTATCTGTCACAAAAAAACACAGGAAGGGTTTCCAATGTTGGGGCTGTCCAGCCCTGAGGAACAGACTTCCTTGCCGGGATGTGTCCATAAACTGGGATATCTCTGCATATTAAAAGAACCAACCACTCCTCACAAATCAGGGAATAGTCTAAACACAGGACTTTAGGTTTCACATCTGTTTATGAAGCTGCATGGTTTAGAAGGGTTGCACAGAACCATACTGATTGAAAATGAAATCAGGACAAGACAACACCACATGGTCTAAAAACCTATACTGTTGCACAACCTCTGAGCTATCGAATCCACATTCTCTACAATGATCGTTAAAGCCTGGATGGAGGTAACCTGTTGCTCTTTGGCACTTACTGTTATACCTCCAGCTCTTAAGGCATAAAATGCTCCTACAGAAAGGCTGTAAGATTGTTTGATCAAACAGCTATTCAGATTAAGTGAAAAAGATAGTGAATTCCCCTGAGGTGAGAACAGCTTTTTTAAGGTGCTCACTTGTAGTAGAAAAGGAGACAATTTGGAATTAGAAATGGTTTTGCCCATCCCAAGACAAAGAAAGCATCTGCAGGATGTTCTCACAACTGTATGAAACCAGAAACCTCAAGATCAAAAGGCATCACCAGTCTTTTACCTCAAAAACCAAAAATCTGAGCAGCCAGGGTCACTATCCTTGACTTGAACTTGCAAATTTTGGTGCTTAGTTTTTATAAATGCAGAACACATTTAAATCTGCTATTTCTCTTCATGAAATACCTGGTTTAGGCATCTCATACACTTTGTAGTGTATGAAAATTACCTGTAGGGCAACCTAGCATCAGCAAGGTATTTTTACTTACGTGAAGTAACACGAATGAAATTCTCAAACAGGGGTAAAATAAAGTTTTGGGGAGACAACATGTAGAGAATGACTTCTGATAACAGTGTGTTGGACCCTGAGCCTGACATTGCATGTGCTCCTCGAAAAACTTGGTCTCCAGTGATAAAATCAGTGTGCACTTACTACACAGAATCACTGCAGGGGAAGAGAGAAGACTGTATATAAAAATGTATTTATTCATATTTAATCCACATCACTCCCCAAGGTACAATGAATTTTAACAGTTTGGGAATCAGATGCTATAGATAATAACATAATAATCAAGGACAGCAGAAAGGATGTCAGAAGTTGACCAGTTCTGAAATACTGAATGTTGCATTATGAATGGTTTCCAAAACTATTCTGTACAGATAGCTACACCTAATCTGCAGAAAAATTAAAGACTGCTATGTTTTACAAACATTATTAGTTACAGATGAAACATACCTATGAAGAAAGTGTCAGTAACATAAATTGTGTAAATTAAAATGATCAGAAGATAAACATGATGGGAAAGACAGCTAAATAAGAGAAAGGTCAATCTAGCATAAGCAGAAATGGGTAAAAACTCCCAATAATAGCTCTGCTTAAGCTGGAAGTGGGAAGTTCCTAAGTAGTGGTGTGACCCTTCAGGCAGGGAACTGAACGCAAGAAGGTCCCTGTTTGGAGAAAGAGCACTCAAATGTGCTGTGTGCAGAACCAAGTAACAGATCTTGTGGTGATCTGTGATTACAATATAAAGGTTCCTCATCGATCCCAGATGCAGAGCTATTCCATCACCAGGAGGTGTGCCTCTGTGTGTTGCTGACCTTGTCATGTTTATTTCAGAGCGCATATACAACCAAGAGCAAATTAACTGAGTTTCCGTGGTTTCTTTCTCTTCTTATTTTTCCCTTTTTGTTAGGGGTGGGAAGGGAGGTAGAAGGGTACGAAGGCAGCAGAGAAAAGACAAGCTGGAAGACATTTTAAGCAAACATAGAAACATAAACCCAGAATTACAAGCATTAGTTCCAGTACAGAATATGGTTCCCTATATGTCTACAGACAATTTTTTTTTCAAGGAGTATCGAAGTGATACATACAACTGTCTGTCCTTCCTCAAAGGCATGCTGCAGTCACAAATGGATCCTCTTAAAAAGTTGTGAGTGATGAAAAGATCTGTGTTTCAGCCTTAGGCTAAAAACTGAATCTATTTCTACTGTATCAGTTTCCTTTTAAATATCAATAAACACCACAAGTTCTGGGTGACTTTCTTGCAAGACTTGATGTTTCTGCTTCTGTTCATCCATTTACGCTATTATATTTCAGGCTAAACACATTTTGTTAATTACTCAGCAGGATAGGATACGTCTTCCATTCACAAGCTTTTAATTAAAAAACAAACACAGCAATAGGTAGGTTTTTCTAGTCATTTAAGCCCTTAGCTCGGTCAAAGCCTGCCCACCAAATGATGCAATTATGTTTTATTTCCCTGCACCTAGTTCTTCATTGCAAAAGGAAAGCTGATGATAGAGATTTTTTTTTTCATACACTGCTGAGGAAGGAGCAACTGTAAGGCCACAAAAAAAGAGTGCTGTTTTGGCTCAGAAGTGCACCAAACATGAATGCTCATCTGTAACACATCCTGGAGTTTAACTGTAAGAACGACCCATACAAACACGGGAACATCAAAATGCCACTACAAAATGAAGTGGTGACAAACACCACCTTCTGCCTTGATGTAAACTGCAAACACGTGGTCATTTTCTTACTGAAATCAATTTTCATCACGCTACATTTGGTGAGAATCCTGGGGCAGGCAGCACTCAGACATGACCACTGCCAGACCACATGGCCAGCTTATGGCAGGTCACAGAAAATTCCATAAAAGCTCTGGGATGCACGTGCTGGTGTTGGCACAATGGGGAGAGAGGTTTCACAGAAACATCTGCAAGGCCAGGGATGGTGACAAAGAATTATCCAATATTAAAAAGCTATCGTACCTAGGTGCTCAACAGGATACACACGATGTATTCCTCCATCACATGGGAAACAAAATTACCTGACGCCTTCATCCACTAATACCTCATCTTCTATCTCTCCTTCATCAGCAAGATCAGTGAACATACTTCACCGTGCCTTTCCATGTTCACATCTTAATTTTCACCTTCCACTTTTTCTAAACAAACTTCTGCTGCTAGATCTCAACTCAAACTCTTCTCCCCAGAAAGCCCTTTGGGCTTCATTGCAGCTCAAACTATTCCCATCCTCCCTCATTCACCCCATCAGCCTTCTTCCTCAACACTTCTCCTTCTGTGGCTTCCCATTATCCATCCCTTCCCAGTGATAAGCCCACCTCCAGTAACTTCTGTGTGCTCCTGGGAGAGCTTCTTCTCATTTTCTGTCATCTCTCCAAGAGAGACCTGTGAGTCTTGGACACAGCGTTTCACACTGAAGACTGATTCCTTGGGGAAAGGAATACCACTGAGCCAGGAAGACAACTGAGGTAAGGAGAGAGGCAGCCAGTATTTTTAGAGAAACATGTCACTGTCAAGCTGTATTTGTATAAATTCCCCACTTTTCATAACAGAGTCTCCGCAGAGCACGGCATTTCACAGAGCACTTGAAATTTAATCCTTGGCACTGATAGCCAAGTAAAAGCCACTGTCAGAGCTGCTGCTCCCATTCCCAGCCTCACCTTAAGGACAGAAGATAATGACAAATAAGGTACATGGACAAGCCCCCAGTGGGAAAAACCTATTGCAGACATTTGAAAAGATGTACCGGGAGCCATCAAGTCACTAAAAGGGAGCAAAATAATACATTCTTTTAGGAAGCTATTTTCCGGGGGTTTTAAACTTCTTTATTAGTTAAAGAGAGTATTTCAACATCTGCAGTGTATACTAATATAAATTCTGTTTCAATGGTAGGAAATTTCAGGACATTCTGAATTATTTGATTAATCCAGAAAATTCTCATATCAACAGATTTTACCATGCCTTCCTCTTGCATGCATTTACATACCTCTAAAATATTACTGTTTTAAACTCCTAAGTCCTGATATTGAAATGTTTAACAAAAAACCCCACTTCTACTGAATAAACATAAGAACTTATATCTCAGTATGAACTATGGCGCTGCTTCCACAGTGCTATAATAATTAGAGTTAACATAATGAAAACCTAGTAAAAAGACTATAAATTCACCATATGAGCACATATGGATGTGAAAAAGGAAATCAAACAAGTTCTCTGAACTAAAATTAGAGTCAAAACAGAACAGTGTCCCACAGAAATAGCACAAGCCTAAAAAGTCTATATAAATTTACTATGCCAAATCCAATTTTATCCAACGTTCCGTTTCATCTATCCATATTTCCACAGTGTATTTAAGGTATTGAGAGCTTAACTGTTCATGTAAGTCTGGACTGCAGTTTAGCTACTTGAGATAGATTTTCATGTTTGAAGCAAACCAGAGCTGGGCTCATTGCAGAGCTACAAAACCATGGAGCCCAGTCCACCAAGTTGTGAATGTGATTTTCCTATCCAAGCTTCTGCTCCTGATATTTTGCACTGTGTGCTCTATTTATGCTTGCTTTACAACTCAGTCTTCCTTTCTGAGGGTTTCAACACAATGATTTATTTAAAGTATACCTCTGAAGAGGGATCTCATCATAAAAAAGGAGAGCAAAATCCATTTATTCTGTTATTGTATATGTATTCATTTAAATATCCTTTTAAAGCAATTCATCTGTGAAGATGAACCACCTCTCAGCTCAAATAAAGACATTTGTGAATACCACATTGGTTTTCCTGTAGCCTCTGCAAGTTTGGTTGTAAAAAAACTTTGGTGTAAAAAGCTTGTGATAGAGCTCTGAGCAGTTTCTGTTCTGTTCTCTTTATGTTGCATCCTCCACATCAGTTCAACTTGCTGTGTCCTGCATCTTCTAATACGTCATATGCGCGGAAGGAAGGTCACACCAACCACTGATTGGGGAATCAAATGAAGCAGTAGCATGTGTCCATTTTGCTTCTGGACTGCCTCAGAGGCATTTGTTGCAACTCATGCCGATCATTAGATCAGGATTCTGTTAAATTCTCAGGGACCTCTTTTGTGGGATAGAACGAATTTTTTTCTGAGCTGTTTAATTACTTTGTGACTTCTGAGATTTAGCTTTTTTCCTTCTTTTTTTGAGAAGTCATCAAATAAACAGAAATGCTACACAGCTACTGAGCTGTTGCAAGAGAATGTGGTAGCTGAGGATGTGCTGGTTCTACTGACTGGGGAACCATGACAGGGAACAAGCCAGTTAATCACTCCTGCCCACATCTTTCCTTTTTATTGTCCAGATGTGTGGCAATCCTGTATTTCACAAAATATTCAGGTCCTCTTTAATAGAAGAAAGAGCTGCCATTCCTAAGAGATGACTGAAGATTCCATCCCTCACCTACAAGGTCTTACTTGCTGGACAATTTTACAGTGTTTCAGCTCTTACGCTGCTCTGCCGTGTGTACGCTCCCCCGTCATCTTTCTATTCCTGTTCTCTCTCTGAACTTCTTATCTTCTGCTGCGTCTCCCGTTCTCAGCAATCCTCCTCTCAGACCTTCCAGGCACAATGACAGATTTTGTGCACAACAGGCTGTAAATTTTTAGGGCAGGAATTATCTCACTACTTTTGTTAGTTAACAAGCTATGTACCCTTGATAGGGGATGAAAGTGCAACCTACTACATGGTTTTAAATAACCACTATACTCATAAATTATTTGTAACAGCAATAATACGCCTACACCAAAAAGCAGTAGGAAAGATCACATACAGTCGTGGTCTCTCACAGTCGTCGGTGCCATCTGGAGCTCCAAGCGGCTAACTCTACTCGGCAGTCTGTGCGCAACGAGTTGCACGACATGCAGAAAAATATTCCAGGACTTCACAGTTCCTGCCCAAGTAACACATTAATAATGATCTTCCACTCATAGTTAGCACTTCAGCTGTGAACACACTGCTGTTGACGAAGGCACAACAGGTCAGTTGGGAGGAGAGCAAGTGGCTTTGTCCCCGGCACAATGCCCTACAGCCGCCACACATGCCCTTCGTTCAGGTTGCATGTGCTCTGTCATTATCCTTGCTGCCAGCTCCAGTGGGACTGCTCAGAGGCTACGGCAACTCTCCAAGGTCCACAGGCCTCTGGGAGGGGACAGGCCACCTTCTGATCCACAGCCGGGATGAATGGATTAGCGGCGAGCCGAGCCAGCTGCCGCAAGCTTTATCAGCACGCAGCCCCGACAGATGGGAGCCCACTGGAGAAGCCTCCTGCTGCAGCCCGCGTGGCCCTCGCGCCGGCCTTCTGCTCACCCCGCGCTCGCTGACACGAAAGCAGACACAGAATACGCACAAGGGGCAAAATCACATTTATAAATACACACGCCCCGTTTGGGACGCTGCTCAGGTTAAGCAACAGCAAGCGAGCTGCTCTGGGAGCACAAGCTGGTTCACCGCAGTGAAGCTTCTTGTGGTAAAATGCTTCATTTTGGTTTGGATTTGCAGTTGGTAGGATTTCTGACAGATGATGTTTGTTTCCATCAGAACTGAATTACCTGCTGACATTAAAACTGGATCAGGACTGTAGGAAGAGATACACAAAAGACAGAAGAGACTATTAACTGCAGAGATGAATTCAAACTAATTGACTTTCTCCTGGGCTATCTATCCACATAAAAGTCATAGGTATCAGAAAAAAGGCATAACCCAACTCAATCCAGGGGAAACTGGGGCTTCTGTGTTTTAGACAAGGTAGGTAATGTCCATTTGACTTTGAAGTCATGAACCTTGCACTTGCTCCAGAAATATTTGATATATTATCTGAGGCAAAGGCTTGCAACAGGATCAAAAACATTGACAGTTTTTATTGTAGCAATCAAAAATCTTTTAAAATCACAGAAACAGAAAATTGTTGAAAAAGGGAAAACACCTACCTAATTACTGCCAGAAAAAAAGACACTTTACTGTTGACCACACCACACTGAAGTATGAAGTGCTACGCTTATGAACAGCAGTATAAAAAAAAAGGAAACCCTATTGCTTCTATTTAAGAAAGAGCCTCTCCTAACAGATCGTTACAAAGCCAGATAAAAGCTCAGTGGAGTCAATAGCAGCCTTTGCATTCATTGCAAGTGACTTTGTACCAGACATTACATTATCAATACACATAGTTTCTCTCATATTACATCTCACATGTCTACAATTCACTTAATCTTCTGTGAGCACATGCGTGAACAATATTTAGAAAGAAATGCTACAGTTTGCCAGCCTTATGTATAAAAGTCTCAATTTTCCCTGTGTCTTGCTTCTTGAAAGGCGTGTCACACAAACCTCTAAGTCTGAGGCTGTTTTGCTGAAAGAGAAAATTTTGCAACTCAAAAAAGCTGCCCATCTCTGAGCAAACAAAGTATCTAGAATTTTATTTGCACAAGTTACACTTGCACACTGTGGAGAGTATAAAACTTAATTTATGTTCTTATAGGTAATTTCCTATTAGAACTTAAAATCAACTTTATAACAACCAAGAATCATTTACATCAGCATTCTTGATTCATGCTAGTAAGCTCAAAAATATAGTCCCAAACCAGTTAATGCAGCTTCAAACTAATTTCCCAACTTCCTTAATTTCAAAACATATTTAGTGCACAAAACTGAAAATACAACATTCAGAAAAAAGAAAGCTAGCAACAAGTGCTGCAATGAAACTTGTTTGAACTTTCACTGAGCCAAGATGTCTACAAGAATTTATAAATCATACCTCCAAGTCAAAATTGGCTGTTTTATTTACATTTAAACACAGTCATTTTGGTATTCTAATATAAGTACATGTTGAGGACAACTTTTTTATGATGCATTTTCCAAAAATCAAATTACTGCCTTCAATATATGAAGAACAAGACTACAAATCTATTTAGGCAGTGTCCAACAGTGTAAAGCAAAAGTGGCCAGTACCTACTTCTGAAGACAAATTGACATTGCTTCAGCAACTTACATCAAAATGTATACAAAAAATTTACCAAGTATCTCCTGAAAAATAAAACCGATTTCTCATTAAGGATTTACAGTAGGCATTAAGTCAAGATAAAGAGGTAAAGAGCTGACTGTCTCCAAGTCTTAGACCAGAAACAGCAAAATTCTTTATAGTGTGCTCAGAATCAAAAGCAACACTTAAACAAATAAAAACACAGGCATCTAAAGCAGAAGTAAACAGTATTTGAAAAGAGTGTATTTATAAGAAGAAACGGTCTTTCAAAAACTGTTTTTAACAAAAAAAATGTGTTAATCACAAAAACAACCAACCAACCAACAAAAGCTGAATGATGGAATTCTCCCTAAACTTTGCATTGTCGTATTGCTGCAGCTCGGTCGCTTCTGTATCCAGAAACACAAAGATACAGGTGCTGTCAAGATACTCTTGTTCTTTGTTATCAGTAAGGGAATTTGTTTTAAAAACTTAATTACTCAACCCCCCCCCCCCCCCCCCGAACTGATAAAGACCAGTTAGAGAAGGTAAACAGTGATTAGGAAGTCCCACACTTACACTCGTGGACTTCATCGGTTAAGCCCTAACCCCTTGTTTCATAAACATATTTAAAAATTCTGTGTGTCATTTACAAATGTAGTTTCTGGTATGCAGCTGAACACCCATGACTAAGTGATTTCTGAAGAAATGTGTCATCTGTAGATTTCAGTCATTCGCTTTTTAAATTCTACAACATAAAAGAATATTGAAGGAACTTATGAATACTGCCAAGGAAATAACTTTAAATGGAAGGCTTTAGGGTTAGTGGGTTTCTTTAATATTTTGGGAGGGGATAAGGGGCATTAAGGGCAGGATGTATCTGTACCTCCACATTTCATGCCATGTAATGTTTGTAGTACACTATCTATTTAAGTCTGATGGCAGCACTAACAAATATGGCCAACAAATCCAACAGACTAGGAACACACAGCTTTCATGAGGAAACAAGAACAGAGGAACAACAAAAAAACCCAGTAGCTCTCATCCACTGAAACATCAAACATCCAGGGTTGACCAACGCAGTTGCATCACCTGAAATGCTCAAAGTCCAGATGCACTCTAATTCCCACTTGTTGCAGAAGCTTAATTAGTGTTGACAGACAACACCTCGCTGTGAAGGCTGCAGATAATCTACTTCAAAGACAAACGTATAGAAATAAAAACAAAAACACAGAAGAGATGAGTTTGGGCAAATACTGGAGCAGCTATCCAAACAGAGCAGAGCAGGTGCAGGTAAGGCAACCAGTTTAAAGACCAAGCTCAATCAAACTATGAAAAGACCTATATGATCTAGCTGCCTACAGTGGTCCTTGATTCCATCACTCTTCTGCTACAACAGCCACTTCAACATGTCCAAACACGACGTCCTCATGCTTGAGTGTCTAAATGGATCAAAACAGGTTTCTGTGTCATTTTAACAGACAAAGCTTGTGGGAGATCACAGGGAGGAATGGAAGAGAAATGACAGAGAATAAAATTTCTTCAGGCAGCTCTAAAGCTGCTCTGTTGTGTGGCAACTTCATCAGATGTTCCATCACAACCAAAACTATACAACAAATGAGCAGTGGCAGCACACATGTTCTCTCTCTCACTGTAAGTTCACTGTGCCTTGTAACCACAGATACATACATGAATCCATACATACTATCACAAAAAACCCCTCCTCAACCCCAACCACCTCAAAACCTTGGGTTAAGAAGAGTTGGCAAAAGACTGAATGAAAATGCAAATATATAAGCAGAAGTTCAGCCACAGTTGAGATTACTGATGGATAAAAGACAATGAATGGACAGAGAGAAAAGAAATGAGGCTGTGTCTAGTTGTTCTGCTTGGAAAATTTTGGAATATTTCTTCCCATCAGCACCATATCCAGGTGTCCTGAGGCAGCAGAATGTTGCTGCTGATGTGAAGAAGCTTTATGTGCAGCCATTTCCCTCGCAGCAAACAATTTCCCAGCTGATTAAAATACTGTGACAATCTCAAAGCTTGCTAAAACCAGGAAAAGTAAACATATGGATTGCTTTACAGAAAAACTAGAATACTGACTGGAGGGGACATGCTCCTTTTGCCAACGGTACTTTAATGCATCTAAACTACAGCTGCCACTGTCATTAACAGCTGATGGGCATTAATGTAATCCAGGTGGTACACAGCATTCAGGGCAGAAAGCACATCCCTCTGCCTATTCCAAAGACAATGAGAAGCCACCTATCCGAATTCAAGTGCCCAGCCCTGGACAGCAAAGCGCAGACACATAAGCAAGTTGCTGTGCACCAGGAGTCATTTGCCCTCCTCTGTTGAGGGCTACAGCAACGGTGGAGGGTACTAATGGCGATGTGTGTCAATGGACAGTAAGGACAGAGTTGGAAACCCCCCACAAGCTCATCCCTTCAGGTACAGCGGGGCGTGTGCCCGCATGTGGGAGCAGGGAGGACACGGATGCTGCAGAGGCCACTGCTCCAGCAGAGCCCCTCGGGTGCTGTGCCCCACTCACTGCACCTACCTGACTGTAGAAGCAAGAGATCTATAGCCCAAAAGCCTGTCTTAAGGCTTGTTTATCTCAAACAAGTTACCAGTGCAGAGAACAGAGGGGAGAAAAGAGAAAGAATTTAAAGGAATAAAATAAAAATTAAAAAAAAAAGGTGTGGGGTAAGCCAAAAGCAATGCCAGCAATTACTTAATAAAAATGAAATATTCAGAGTATGATGAGAAGAAAAACTTAGAAAAAAGCAAGGTGCACAAAAAATGTATGGTTTTGGTTTGCAGTGCAGATGTTTAGGATTTACAATCAATATGGTTTGCTTTTTCATGCTATAAAATGCATATATAATTATGCCCAAGATGTGTGTAAATGTTTAAATATTAAAACAAAACAGATATTCTGGATGTTTGATGTTTGTTTTTAAAAAGAAAAAAAATCTATTTTACGAGGACACAAGCACTAAAGTGAAATTAACATAAAACAAACAAATCAGTGTAATAAAATAAAAAGCTGAAAACCAAGTTAACCAAGGTCGTTAATGTCAGTTCAATGGCAAAGATCCATGTTAGCCAATGTTTAAATATCAATTAAATGGGAAAAGACTGCCTTGCAATTACACTTCACAGATTTATTTCTGCTTCTTCTAGGGTATATATTGTCTCTAGAAAACATGCACATTTCCTTACATTTCTAAAGTTTAAATTTCCTTATCTAAATTGTCACAGCTACTCAGAAATTTCAGATTTCCTCCTTTTTGCCGTTCCTTTTCTAAATATTTTGGAGAATGATAGTGTAATCTGCTAAGTCCTACCTACCTCTTCCAATGGTAAATCTGTAACTAGTGAAACCATATGCTGAACTTCTCTATTTGAACAGGAGACAAAGCTCTTGTCCACCTCTTCACTCTAAAAATACCCCACAGCTTAAAAAGTTGAAACACAAAAGACACAACATGCATTAGCACAAATTCACAGTGTTTTGCTGACCATAAAAAAATCCTTGTATGAATGGAAATGGAAGTTTGGAAAAAAAAAATTTGGTAAGGAGGTTTTTTTTCATGCCCTCCCTCCAAGTAATATCGCTTGAATAGAATTTACAGAGAGCCACAGTCTAAAAATACATAGGCTGAGAACAGCAAAGCAGCTACACGGATTACACTCAGCTCTTACAACCCTTTTGTAGTTTCATGGGAAAGCCAACTGCTGGAGCACCCATCAACAGTACAGTTCTTTCTCATATATTGGAAAAAAATAATTTGAGGAGAACAGGTAAAATGTACCAACTACAGGAAAGCAAAGTCAAGTGTTGGCCACTGTACAGTGCCCACATAAAATATTCAGAGAGGGAAATGTCAGCACTAAAAAGTGCTCCTGGAGTATACCATTATTTATTTATTTTTAATACAAATCCTTCTGTTTTTCAGCCTACAGGACATAAAGGAGATGCAGCTGATAGGTATTTTAGACGAACAATAGCAGGGGAAGACCAGCAGCCTGTGTGCTACTGACACAGAACTATCTATTTAAACAAACATAAATTCTGATTTTTCCTAACCCTTGAAAGATGATGAAAAAGGAGGGTTTGGGGTGCTTGGTATTTTTTGCTTACTTTGTGCTGTCCCCCTCTTACTTCAGTGTCCTAGGTAAGTTTGCCTTATGGGCCCCATACACATAGGATTGTGTCAGTTCTTTACAAGGATTAAGGCACAGCATGGAAGAACTGCCTTTTAATTGAAACAAAACAGTGCCTTACTGTAACTTTTTTTCAAGAGGTCAATAGAGAGAAAAGAACTTTACTAGCAATCCTGGCCTTTTCACCTTTCTATTTTCATAAACAAGTTCAACAGCAAAGTTATTTTAAACTGCCAGTGGAAATCTAGATCTTGCTTACAACCATGTAAACATTCCTCTTTCCCCTTCCTGTTGATCACCGGGGTGTGAAGTTTTGGGAGGAGCGGGCTTTTCCATTTAAACATGCTATCATCTAAAAAGGTAGGTTTTAAAAGAGGTGAGTACCAAGTCTGATGTTATTGATTCTTTTCCTGGAACAGGAAGGGTCACATTTGTCCAACACAGAGATGCAACCCAATTTAGGAAAGATGTTCTTGGACCCTTTCTTGGTTTACTTGCATAGACACACTACTACCTTTCTGAGCAAGAACGGATATTCACACAATCCCTGCTTCAAGGTGAGGAAGATCCTTTGAGCAGCACCAAGCTTGCAAATGTCAAGGCACAGGTTCCTGATACCCTTAAAAGACAAATCAGCTCAAATAGGCTCTTCATCTGCCCAAACTGAAATCTGTGGTCAGATAAATGTAAACTGTAGGCACCAGAAATGTATTTTTCAAGGTGTGATTCCAGTCAGTCTAGTGGCAAAAAGAGCATTTTGCATAAAGCATATTCCTCTCTCAAGAACTGTATCATGGCCATTGCAAAGCAGTGAGTTATTCAAGTCAGTCAGTCGCTCTTTTGCCTTCCTCTATGAAAACATTGATACAAAGGTACCAAGCCTTCACTGGAACCACCAGCTCGGAACACTTACAAGGAGGAGAGCAGAAAAACACACCTGTGTTTCAGTGCACAGTCATAAGGCCTGTCCAAAATTGAATTACTAAGATGGGTGATAAATGACCTCTCTACAAACAGACACACAAGAACTTCCATGTTCTACCAGGCCCAGGCAATCAGGCTCCTAATTCTCTTGACCATCAAAGCAATCTGCTCAAGATCCCACTCTCTAGGTAAAATGGACTAGGAATCACCTGATGGGGCTCTGACAGCACAACTGCCCAGCATTTGTGTGAACACCTTGAACGTAAGGATCACACAGTAGAGTAGGGTACAAGTCAGGCAGACCCACCAACCATGCAGGATTGTAGAAGACAGACAGAAGCTGTACTTTTCCAGGATGGATCTTCCCTGAAAACATACCACAGTGTAATTTTATTGCTTATGCAAGGCACTTCAGGAATGAGCTTAGTAATTTCAAGTTTTCCTTGAAAACACCAGTTTTTCTGGAATTTTGAAACAGTATTACCAGCCTTAGAAGATGTCAAAGGGATTGAGTATCATCAATACAGAAGTACTAATAGCTTTCTTCCAGTTCCCCACTAAGAATGTGTGAAAAGACACACAGTAGAACTCAAGAGTCCAAACAGTCCCCAGCTCTCCCCCCAGAAAGAAATGGCAGTGTCTCTTCAAAAAAAAAGACAATGGATTTTGTGCAATGCTAACTGTATGTAGACATTCAGAAATGTGGGAGTATGTAAATCAAGCGCACAAGAAAAATCTTTATTAGATGTGTCCTCATTGGAAATAGGAACATGCAAATGAAAAGCTCTGACAATTACCAGCCTGCTCGCAAGGTGAGAAAAAGGAAGGAGTTACGAGTCACCCAAGTGTTCATAATAACCAGTACGTACAAGCATCAAGCACTCTATGAATACAAGAAAGCATCAGTACTGGATATTAAGTAAGCTAATGAAACTTTCAAATGCTTGGAAATTAAAACATAAAGGTTTTCAATGCAGATATTAAATCAGCATGCACAAATTCCTCCATCTCATTCTGCAATTCACGTAGAAAACCTTGCTCTTTTCCCTCCACCATCTGTCTAAAATTTAAATAAACCACTCAAGTCTAGAGATGTTCTTAAGTTCCAATGAGGCAGGTTTCAGCAGTAAATGAAATCAAATTAAGGAAAAAAATATATAAAAACTCAGTAACAATTTTTAGAGTAATTTTTTGTTGTGCCTTTTATACAAATAATTTCCTT
Organism: Falcunculus frontatus; assembly: GCA_013398115.1. Classification (NCBI taxonomy): domain Eukaryota; kingdom Metazoa; phylum Chordata; class Aves; order Passeriformes; genus Falcunculus; species Falcunculus frontatus. Next base: position 1,168,422 of record VZRV01005300.1, on the reverse strand, counting down.
TCCATGGATTTGGTCAGTAATACCTTGGAATGGTTGCAAGTACAGTGCTTTTTTGAAAGCAACCTGAAAAATTAGGTTAACCTAGAAAGTGAATTCCATCTGTCCTGGTTGTCATCAGTAAAAGATACCGATTCAGTTCCTTTCAAGCATATAATCTAGTACTCAGTCTAAACCAGGACTTTAAAGACTTCTTTTATCAGCTTTTAGCTTTACTTCAATAAGAAGAAAATACACAACCTCAAGCTGGTGCTATACTGAAATCAGAGAACTGATTTCCCCACTCCCTGCCCGCCAAAAGAAGAATGGGTACAGATAATACAGGAGTTCAGTGCAACAAGAGAGGTGGAGAGAACCTAAATACTTTACAGTCACAGTAATATGTACCACAAACACTTGAAGGAACCACACAGTGTGCAACTTTGGGATGGGAAAATGGTGTTGAATGATTATTGCAGCCTAGGTTTGATGCTTCGGTGCATACAAGATTCTGCCTATTAAAATAAATAACATTTCTCTGAATAGAATAATTTTTTAAAAAAAATATTTTGCATATGACAAGTGTTATTTCAGAAATATGCTCATTTCATTGCAAACACAGCATTTGAAACTTGGGAAAAAGAAGGCTGGTCCAAACCCACAATATTTTTTCATTTAGATGCATTTCTTCACAAAGTTTCCAGGATGGTGCAGTTATTTACTCAAGACTATGTCAATGACAATTGCTCAAGCTTGCACTGAAACAGTGTAACTCTCTACAATACCTACAAATTTCTTGGCTTTGTATGAATCTTTAGAAATGGAAGTATCTTCAAACTCAGTTAATTTTAGGATTTGACAAGTACCACACAAGGAGCGCAAAAAACGGCTTTCTAGTTCAAAAACCAAAGCAATACGAATAGCATGCTACATTCTGCCCCTCAATAGGTGATGTAAATCCTTCAACATTTCAACACTACTCACACACCTGGACAAATTCTGAAAAATTTGAGAGAGTATAGAGTATACTCTACAGTTTTTACACATTCCAAGATTTTAGGAGGAGTCAACACTGCTATACATGCAACTGAACCCAAAGGTTTCACTTGCCAGTATGCCTGCTTATAAAAATCAAGACTGAATGCCCTGGAAATTAAAATGTACAGAAGCAAAACAAAGCAGCATATCAATTCTTCAACAAACTGCTTCTCAAAGTAAAGATCACTTGAAAGACTTGGTCATGCCTGAGACAGGAAGAAATATGTCACAGTCTATCTCACAGCTTCATAAAGGTTTACTGCCAGGATCAAGCAGAGGTGCACCTCAGCAGGGGTGCTGCAGGAGGAGGCTTCCTGCACTGTACCCAGCAGACAACCAGCCAGGAATAGAAAAGCCACTGAGATGAGCTGGGGGAGGGTATATTGCAATCCTGAACCTCTCAGATCTGAGCGGCCCTCCTGAAAGAACTTCGTTGCCTTCTTCACTTGAAGTCTCAGCCCCAACTCCAACTGCAGTCCTTCAGTGACTACACTAATTCTGCCACTCACTGAAACATAATTTTCTTTCGATAATGACCAATAATCACCTTGCCAGCTCACCCAAATTTACAACTGTACAGTAAGATGGTAAAACAGAATAACAGAAGTTATTTTTAAAAAACACAAACCAAACAGGTAGGATCAGAGTGTTTGACCAGTGCAAGACTGCAGGACAGCTACCTTTAATGCACTTCAGCTAATGAATTTATCAAACAACATGGCTGAGTTTACTCAAATTTCATGGTAATTACAGTATATGTTACAGAATTGTCAAATTAACAAAATGACTGCAATTGTCCCCAAAATGTTTTCGCTGTTTTGTAACACATCATTTCGGGCTTGATATTTACTTCCTGTTTCTTTCAGAGCACAGAATGTGTAATTCACTTTCTGCTATTCTACTCATTTAATGTTGACTGAAACACAACTAGGATTCTTTACTGCTGTAGGTTCCCAAGAAAAACTCCAGTATGAGAAAATTAGTCACATTCCCAGCTATTATAAACTGACTTTTACTCATGTGAACTAAGCAACTACTGACATACGAGTTAATATGAGCATACCAAACTTTATTTAGGGAAGAGAAATGGGCTATTATAATTGTATTTGATTCCCATTCACTTACCAGATCCACTCTGGAAAATGAAATAAACCATGCCAAAAGACATTAATTCCCTGCAATGTATCAGAAGTACTTTACAGAAGCAGTGTAAAGAGAAATAGCTATTGTTCTTATTTTATTTCCAATCCCCTCATGCTCCTTACTGTTATGAGGATCAAATTCAAATACACCAGGCAGCTATTTTGAATGTTTGCAGCCCTAGTGAAACAGAATATGAGCACACTGCAGCTACATTCTAACTTGCCTGCCTGCCATCCACCCGTCATTTGGATGGGTAATTTCTCCCCTCGGGACCATATGCGGTGCTTAAAGCTGAGTCAGTTTGCCGTATGGCATTATTCTATAAAAGCAAGACGGCTTTGCTGGAATCTGACCTAGGAGGGTAAAGGCTTCTACATACTTGGCTCAGTAGTTGCTAGACATGTTAAAGAAACAAAAAGATTTCAAATGTTAGTGTAATCCACTTGTTTTACACGGCATTTTTCCTATCAACAAGTACAGGCTTTACACTATTATGAAGCAGAGCTGTGAACGTTACTCTTGTTATTACCTACATCAAATTGCACACAAGAAATTAAAAAATACAGAATGCACAAAATAATTACATTGCACTGAATTATTGATCTACAGACGAATTATATATCCACTGAATATTCCATCTACTGAATTATACAGATCTGTTTTTTACTTTTGTTTCATATTTGCACTTGCCATCTCTGTTCTACTGCACTTCTTTTCAAACATTTTACATGAATAATTCGGAGAATACTGGACATCAAAGGCTTCTAATAAATGGCTAGTGGATGCAGAACTAGCATATTAGAAATGTTTGCTAATATTCTACACACACACACAAACAGACACTTCTGTTTTACTGCGGCTACCTATTTCAGCTTTTTACTGAGCAGTGGGAAATTAATTAGTTCAGAAGGCTGTAGACAGTATCACTCTTTCTTTAACTGTATCTTTCTTGAGCATGATACAATAAAAGCAAGCCAAGAAAAAAAAAAACCACCACATAAGCAGGAGGGTTCCCTTTCCTGCTTACTCTTTGCTTTCTGTTGCAAATGCTGCTAAGCATTTGCTCAAGATCAACAGAAACAAAAAAATATTAGAAAAAGCCTTCTTTAGAGATGCTGGTAATTCTGCTGATGTGCATTTTTCAATCTGCATAGAAAATACAGTATTAGTTTACAATCACATCAGACATCACAGGCAACACTGGCTGCTAAAATGATAACAATAAGAAGCCATGTATCATTACCCTATTCTTTCTGGCCCCTTCTTTTTAAAAAGTTTTACTATGTATGTGAGAAAAGGAAGAGAGGAAGATTATAATATATTTGTTGATGCAGACTTCTGCTATATTCCCACAGTCCAGACAAATGGTGCTCAGAAGGGGTCCAGCCAAAATGGAACATGTGCATGTAGAACAACCCACTGGCCTTGACCGTGGGTATTAAAATATTCATATCTCCTTTCAATGTCACTTGCATACAAACAGCTTTTTCTCCTTCTTTAAAACATTAACCTCTGCTCTCCCAGGTGATCTCAATGGGTCACAGAGTTAGTACTGCCTTTCCATACAAAACCACCACCAAACTAAGTAGGGAAGTGTCTGTCAGGCACCTGCTTCTGTCTCTTCTGAGCTCGGGTATCTATTAATTGCAGCCTACCCACTCCACCAATACACGGGTCAAAACAAATAGGTGGGGGTGAAAGTGTAAAGATCTGCCCAGAAACAAAAGGAGAGCACCACTACCCCCTTGAACTTCATCACTGGGGTAGCCACTCTCTCCCTCCCTCTTCCCATTGTCCTCCTGCCACGGGATTCACTACCAAGGCTCTTTGCTAAAGAAGCTTCATCTTCTTCACAGAACCTTTTATTTTAAAATGTGAGGCTCCATAATTCCTCCTTTGTGGCACACAGAGGAATATGAATAATAAGCTGAGGATTCATATGGCTTTATTATTACAGGGCATTATAAAATAAAACACCCAGAAGAGTCAAAACAAAACAAGAAACCTCCTACTGTAGTCAATCTAAAGTGTTTTGATCAGGAAGTTATCCAGATTGGTATTTATCTTTTTAACAAGGAACAGACAGAACTATATTCATACAGGAGTTTAAAGCCCAGAACCATGCACACTCATGCTCACTACTTGGGGCAAGGGGTGGAGGGGACACTACACCAAACCAATGAACACCCCCTTACTCTGCAAACAACCAACAAATAACCAACACACCCCCAAAACCAACCCCTGCAAGACAGACACTTTTAGCCCCTGTATGAACAGGAACATTTTGGCAGATGGGTGTCCACTGGGAAATCACATCTGTATAAGCCCAGAAAAATATGGCTGGAAAGTATTTACCAGGAAAATTCTGTCCAAAAGCCAGCTGAAGCTTAACTCTGGCTGTGACACAGCTACCCCGTGGAGGCAGACAGTGGAAGGAAATGACCTCTTGAATGCTTTCACCACCACTATCCATGGCAAGAGATACAAGGAGCATCACTTTTGCATTTTGCTTTTTCTCAAGCATAATTGTCACAGTGATGGATGTATCAGAAACATATATAAACCAATTTCAGCATTGAGAGCGTAATGCTCTCCCACAGCCATGCAGCAGGCCAGTTTCTACGCTGGAAGCAGCACTCAGGTTCGTAGGACCATTAGACAGAGCTCTCTTACTATAAAAGCCTGCAAATAAATGTAGGCTAAAATAAACAGCAAGTCAGATGTTTTATCTGGGGATGTTACCTCATTAAAGGCTATATATGCCAACTCCAATTCAATTTGAAGTAACCTTACGAGGGAAGACATCTCCCCCCCAACCGGAATTAGATCCACTTGATCATTTTAATTATACTGCATTGCTCTTTTCAAAAGAGTCCTGCGAGCCTCCATAGGCTGCTGTGCTCCCCTTTGAAATTAACAAATTAGGCTTGGTAATTAGAGAGTCAAAATGGTGTGTTATATTGTTTGGGGTGACAAGGGATTTAAGAGCGTTTCATTTTAAGCCGTTTTCAAGGTTTGAAGGTAAAACACTATCACTAATCACGTATGTTCTCATTTTCCACCTACACTGATTAATATCTACACAGTGCACTGAGATAAATTTCTTTGCATCTTAATTAAGAACATTTCAAGGCAGATTCCTCAAAGTTCTATTCTTTTGAATGAAGCTGTAAATATCTTTCAAATGCTATTTACCACCAAAAAAACCCCCCAAAAAACCTGAAAAAATGAACCCACAAAGAAAAAGCTTTTAGGGTATAATAGTACATGCTAATTTATTCCAGAAATTATGAATTACTATTTTGTTCTTCTTAATGGACCTGTCATCAAATCTTAGGATGTCACTGAAGCCTGATACATCAATTCAAGGATACAGCTGAGTCACCCTTCCTTCTTAGAACAGGCCTGTGCATTTGCTCATTGTCAAACAAAAACTTTAATAATTTACGTCTCAGTTTGCATTGCTTAACATTACGCTTCAAGCCCTGAATTGATTATTCTTAACCTTACTGCCTCAGCAGAAGGTCTGCTGTAATGCATCACTTCAGGGCCTGATGTCCATCCAGATTCACTGGACAACGCCAACATCAGATCTGAGCAAAGTGTGCCACAACTTAGGGAAGGTTGTCCTGAGAAGCCATGAGAGGACATTTACAGCATTGCATCTTTCATCTCAGGCTCTCAATCCTCTTTACATGCAGAACAACTCAGGGCTAGTTAACTACTTTCGTATGATATGCAGGGATAAACATTTGGCAGCCTTGGTCACTGATTAGGGCACAAAACCCCCCAGAATTGAAGAAACCCTGATGCCTCTCCCACCATTGTTCATCTGCAGCAAATAATGTGCAGGTTATGTTTTGATATTACAGAATTTTCACTTGCATCAAATCTAGAGCTGATGTTTTATTCCCGTTTTAAATATTTGTTTGTCAGCAAAGCCACTGATTTTCTGACAGTGCTCAGAATAGATGCAATATGGCAGGATTTCTCACAAAATTAACAAAACCTGAAGCATAAGGTATTTTAATTCTATTCAAAGTTTTAAAGCACAGAGTATATAGACTTTCTTCCCCCGAAGTACTCTTCTAAGCTGGCATTGTATAACAGTAGGTGAAAATGTCAAACAGAAGGAGGGAACTTCATTCCCATATATAGGATCAAAGAACATAAAACATAGGAGACGATAAAAAGAAAGCAAGCAAGAAAAAGGGGTATTAAAAGGGTATGATGAATGGCATATACATCCTTGTGATAATTCCTTTCCTGCTTTATTGCTCGGTAATGATCATACAATACTATACTTCATTGATCACTGCTTGAAATCTAAGCTTCATTTCCTTCACATACGTTAAACACCTTTGACTTGAATTCACTTCATGTAACTTTTCAGTACTTTCTTTTTAGTGTAAAGAGAAACCGAATATAAATACTGAATGAAGGGGGAAAAAAATCATTCTACATTATTGTTCTCTATCATCTATAGAGCTGGGAGATGTCTTTGAGGTTCAAACGTGTCAGTGGCAAAGCAGGGCACCACATCAAGGCACTCTATATATTAAGAGCGTGCCTCGGGCTAGTGATTGAAAACCCACTTTGACCATGAGCTGCAAAGACTGAACGCAGATTTCCCCGTAGCCAAATCATTCACTGTCTGGACAGGAAGGAGGGAAGCTCCCGTATGGTCACTCCTACGAGCAGTCAGACCTCAGGGGCAGGCCAGCGCTGGGGCCAGTCCCACCAGCTGCTCCACATCCTCTTCTCTCACGGCTCACCACTGGATGAAGTCCCCCACAAGTAGCCCATGTACATGTGGTATGTACAAGGCAACCGTGTGCACACACTTATTACAGACCACTACCTAACGCTTTTTGACTACTCGCGTGTTTTCAGATGCCAAATGAACAAATAAGGATACTGGCAGCTCCTTTTACACAGATAAACTCCAGCTGGAAGGACATAATTTATGAGCAGTTCCTCACTGCATACACTTCCCTTTTAATCAACCACTAATGGTCACTGCGGTGCTCCCCTTGGACAGCCCCATCTCCTGCTCGCTGTGGAGCACAATGGCTCCAAACACAGGAAGGCATATAATGAATCAACACACCACTAACAGCTAATATTCTTTTGGCAGTTTAATCCTTTATTGTGATGAATTCTCTGCCACAAAAACATTGGGGGGAAACTACATTAATTAAATAAAATAACTGAATGCATTTTGCTTGTATTGCAAAATATTCAGATTTACTTGACCAAACAAAGTGCAAGTATCTATAATCTTAGAATTAATATATATGCATACGAAAGAACAGATGGCACTTAAACCTGAAGTCCCTAAAAAGCCTTTTCACTAAGTTTCTATTGAGGACAAAAGGCATACGGGATGAGGACTGACAAAAAGCAAAATAAGGCTTTTAAGATGCAGCACAAAGATCACCTAGTTAAGCAAACAAAATCACAAATATTAAGGGGTTATGGTCCTGTGATTAAGGCATTTAACCAGAAGGCACAGTATCTGGATACAATTCCACCTCTGCCTCTCACTTCCTCCATGATCTTGGGAAAATCAATTCATCTTTCTGTGCCATAGATACTCAGCAGGGATAGTAATAATACAACTTCCTACCTCCCAGGACTGTTGTGAGAAGAAATTTGCTGATGTTTGTGAGGCCAGCACACTCCCTCTTAGGTCATACAGATTGACTCTGTTTTGTTTATATCATCAAAGTACTACAGCAGCAACCCAACACTCTGTAATTCCAAACAGCAAGGCAACTATTTCTGCAGATTGTTTTACGCACTAAAAACCACAAAATTCTTAAGACACCCAAATTCTCCATGTGACAGTGTTCACTAAGGGTGTATTATGGACTTTGCAGCTCATGACCACCAACCATCTAATAAGAGTTGAAAGAGTCAGGAAATTCTAAGCCCTTATCACATATCTATGTGCAAAAGATTCCACTGTCCTTCAATTTTGAACATTACTGTCCAATACAGAGGAGTATATGGCTGGAAAATCCCCTAAAATATTCCTTCTAGGAAGAGCACCAATTGCACGCCACTCTTACCTTCGAAGCACTGGTTCAATACATGTGAGTGCAGGCAAAATGCATTGTACTGCTCTCAACTCCAGACTACCTTGTGCCTTATATATGTGATTAAATGAGTTCTAGAGATCTACTGTTTTGAAGAAAAAAAAGGCAAATACTATATTCTGTGTAAAGTATGAGAACGAAATAGCTAGACAAGAAAAATAAATAGTCTGTCTAGTCAAAACAACACTTGATATTTTTATAAATATTTCTTTTATTGCAAACTTCAAAGAAAAAGAAAATTTAAATTTTAAACAGATTGGACAGGTGAGTATTAATGGAATTCTTGAATGAAAGAACAGAAGAAAAGTGGTGAGGGTGCCTTAAGGTCAGCTTTGCATATCTCGTATTTTGAAGCCAGTTTGGCCTGTTAATATTATTCAAAACCTCCAAGTTTGTTTAATTTTCAGCCATCTGCCAAAGTGCTCAAAGAAATCCAGAAAGCAGTCATGAGCCAACTTAGCATGCTACAGAAACTCCCCCAACTCAAGGTCTGAAGGCTATGTAATGAGGCAATTGCACCACCTTGTTGCTCTCCAACCTATGCCCTAAGCCACAGCGATTTTCAAATACCTATACAAGTTGCTATAGAAGAGCAAACGTAGCTATACAGAATCCCTTGCTCAACTCTTCCAGCAAAAAGCAGCTGTACTAAAGCGTAATCAACCACTTGCCCTTTTTTATGGTAACTTTCATCATCCAGTAACAAAAAGTAGTAAGAGAGCTCTACAGCTGTGCTGTATCACTAAACTGAAAAGTTTCCTAGCAGTGGCAGAGGTCTGTAACAGTCATGTTTTCATTTTACACTAGGTTTAAAATATTTTAAATCAGTCACAAAAGCTGCATTCAGCACGAAATAAATTAGAATGTTCTAAGAATTTGGGACCAATTTTAATAAAACTTCTGGGTTCTTCCTAGCTCTCAGCCACAAGATTAGCCACTCACCAGGAAACATTCCCAAGTATTTTCTTGCCCTTCCATAGCTGAAAACAAGAATAGGAGATGAGGAGAAATAAAAGGAATTTAAAGCTGCTGAAAACTAATGTCTACCACATGAGGCACAAAATAAGCATGCCATTGTATATTTGATGAAAAAATAACTGTTATGAAATATTCATTTGAAAAGTGATTAAGCTTTGCAATTGAAAAGCTAACCCTTCACAACACGAAATAATCATGCAGCTTGGGAATGAACACATCCTGTGTCCTCTGGTGCTCATTATAATATATGCAACATCTCTACCCCACTACTTCGGTTGCTTAGCTATTTTCCTTTTTTTTTTTTTTTTTAAATTTGAAATAAAAAGATCACTAGACTTGTTTCTTACAAGCATGCTTCAAACCCAGAGAACCAGATTTACCATTCCCATACATTTCCAGGCAAGGAACGGTAGGTAACACCTTCTCTGAATTACCTGAGGGGGGAGAAGGAGGCTCTCCAGGCCCCAGAACAGGGGCCCCCAGGACCCAGTGCAGAATCCCACCTCCCGCTCTGCAGCAGGAAGAAGCTTCTTTCTTCAAAGCTATTAACAAATTTACTCACCAGCACAACGTATGATGTCTCTCCTAAGGGTTAAAACGAACAACCTTTCATACAGAATATGCAACCTATTCCCTAAACTATGAGGGATTAATCCACCGAGCAAAAGAAATGTTTTACAATCCCATTTATTTTAACTATATTTCTTCAGGGATATTTAACTTTACATATGAAAGCTATACTTTATACATGGTATACATGCAGGCGCATTATTTATTTACAAATCCCAGGCACAGAAATCATGAGTCCGAAATTTTCCTTACAATGAGTTTCATAATTAGCCCTTCCACAGTCAAGGCACATACAGAGATCAGGGATTATTCATTAGAGGAAGGAATTAGCAGGATTTTAGGCTTCAATGGCCTGTACAGACTATTAGCTTGCATTTGGCTATTAGGCGGGTAAGCAGAGTGGTCTCTAAAGCGTCAGCAACAGATAACAATAAATTCTCGAGATGAGACTTAACACCTGCTTTTCTAATCTTGAAGGGAAGGGGGAAACTCTTAAGATAGTTCGGTGGTGGCACAGCACCCTTCCAGCCGCACCGACTCCCAGCGTCAGGCCAGCAGCACCCCGACAACTTCCTGCCATGGAAGCCAGAGGTCCTGGGATGAGTGAATAAGCCAGGCAGCTGAGACCATGGCAACACCAGGCCCCGGCATCAAAAAACACCCTCCAGATCTGTATGACAGCATGCAGGCTCCGACTGCTTCCCTCCGATAGAGGAGGTTTTGAAAATGAAACAAAATGATGGTACACGGGGCTGGCTTATTTGAGGACTATCAGCTGGTCTACTTCCATCCCTTCCAAGGTCTGGATCAGAGATGAGAGGAACATGGGGATTGTGAATGGCTGATGGATACATAAGCGCAGGTGTGTCCTGTCTATGCATTTTATTTATTCTGAATGCCACCAGCACCCTCCACGTCCTGATAACACAAACCATCAGCTTGGTAACACCAGCCTATCCCTTCCTTTTAACACACTAATCTATTGCTTCAAAGCAGATGGGAAAAATGGAAAGAGTCTAAAGATGTTCTTTTCTTTTTTTTCTTTTATTAAAGCTAATGCCCTCAAAGATGAAGGACAGAATAATGCCTTCACCAAAAATACAGTGCAAGACTCTCAGGACCACTTTGTTCAGCTACAGCTGGCAAGTAAATACTAGAAAACCAAGGACTTTTGATTTTAACTTTTCTCCCCACTCCTTTGCGTTTCCAAGGCACACAGAAATAACTGCATTAAATAGAGCTCCTAGGAACGGAAGTGCTGACAGATAAGCAGCATGAACCCAATCAGTGAAACGTCTCACAGCTTAGTACAACATTTCATCCTCACCTGGATCAGTAGAGTATTTCAACTGGAATAAAAAGCACCATCAAGAGTGAGACCCTAATTCACCACTACTGCAATTTTCTATCAGTGTAAGTTCAATGATTTCAAAGTAATTACACAGATGTAAAACAAGGATAACTGTGATAAATCAGTCCCAGTGCAAATTCAGAGCAATTCTTCCATGCACATGTACAAATAAAAATATTAAGACAAACCATTACAGGAAGACACACACAATTTCATGTAATTATAAATGCACATTCTACTAGATCCTTGAGTCCAATGATGAAATGTAGCTACATTTTGTTCCCAGATTGCTTCAACATCATTATTATACCATGCACCTGTTTTAGGAAGAAAAAAAGAGTACAGATTTTTGCAATTTAACAAAGATAAAGACTAAGTAAAAAAAATAATACAGTAAATAAAGAAGCAGAAGTTCAACAGATCCAACCTGTTCATGTTAATTTGTTAAAGAAGTAAGTTATTTCCTACCTCACATGAAAGGATTCAGAGGAAGCAGGAAAATGAAAGCTTTTCTGGATAGTGATCAAACAACACCTTGCATGGTAAAAAAAATGTAATTACATGCAAAAAAAATAGTTTGTGAAAATTCTGGATGAGAGAGAAAATTTCAAGGGGAACATGTGAGATAGAGGGAAATGTAAAGAACCGGTAGTTTTGTTATTCTAGTTAGTAGGACAGTGAAATGCCTTATTTTCTGTCCTTGCTTTTAAAACCAAACTTGAGATCTTTTTTCATTAGCACTGTTTTTTAGACCTATGGCATCACTCATCTCAGAACACTATTAATACAAATGAACATTGAGTTTTTCCTTCTTCTCTCTTGGATTTTTACTCCAAAACTGTGAAGAAAGTGGCTGTTGGTAAAACAAGGGGCTTATCGCACGATTTTGAGAGGAGCAGACACCTGCACTGTGCAGATCTCTCCACTGCTTGTCAGTGCAGTTCAATCCATGACCCAAAACTCCTCTGCTAATTTCAACCTTGGACCTGACTTGAGCAATGAGTAATAATTTTCTGACATTTTTTTGACAGGGACAAAAGGATTCCAGGAGATAGCAAGAAGCTCACTTCCACTTGAGGACTGATCAGACTATTTGAACTCAGTTCTTTAAAAGGTAACATTTTCTCATTATAGAAAAATCTCTGAACATCCCTTTTCAGATCACAGCCAAATCATTAGGGCCTGCCACAAAGCCTATTAAAGTCAATGGAAGTCATTCAAAGACTTCAAAGGGCTCTGGAGCCAGACCTTATGTAAAATATCCAGATGTGGCCCAGCAGCACCTTGCATTGAAGGGAAGGCAGTGCCTGCCAGAGCCAGCGGTGTGGCTCCGCAGGACCTGGCGCAGGCAGGAGAGCTCAGTGCTGAGCACCTGACACCAGGCTGTACCCCTGTTGGAGGGCTCTCTGTCAGGCTGGCCCATGGACCGAGTACCCATGAGCAGCTGGAACGCATTAGGCAGGCTCCTGGGGCACATTTTTCAGTTTTGTTTCATCCAAAAGGAATCCGGCTCGCTCCTTGCCTGCTGAGTAACGTGAATCAAATGGTAACATGGCTCAACCCAGAGAGTCGCTTCAAAAGCCTTTGCCTGATATGAACCGAAATGCTCATCCAGCCCCGCTCCAGCACGGGACAGCCTGAGCAGCCACTGAAGGAGCAAGGCCAAGTTTCTGTAAAATAAGGTCCCTAAGAGGAATCAAAGTGATCTCCAGAAAAACTGCGGACTTTGGGAGCTGCAGCACAGCAAGTGCCCTCAGGAAGAGCACAGTTTAGAGCCAGAACTACAGCTTTTGTTCAGTGCTGACTTCTCAATGCTCATCATCCGTACTCATGATGGATCCAGAGCTTTCATATATAATTAAAAATAATGAAATACTACTGTCCAAAAAATTCTAAATCTAGGACTAAAGGTAAGTGAGATTACTTTCTATGAGAAGTTAAGTTCAACTTTCAGAACTTTCCACAGTCTGATAATCGAAGATCAATGGCATCACTATGCTATTTCAGGCATGCACACAATTTTCTGTATTTTTTGAATGGTTGACTAATAAACCATGTAAGTTCTCAACACTTCCTACTTAACTTTGAAGTGTCTTAGTGTAATTCAAATCACTGTTCATTGTTAATATTCACATTTAAAAATTAAAAAATGAAATAAAACAAAATAAAAAATACCTCCTCCCCCCTCAACAGTTCAGCAAGAATATAAAAAAAATACTTCAGTGATGTCTTTCTCCAAACTGGCTTCAAACCAGTTTTGCTTTTCCAAAAAGCAGAATTCTGAAATTCCAGCTGAGTTATTTTCAATGTGTAAATAGGCAAACACCTGAAAATTTTAACATACTTTATACAAACTTAATTTTAGACTGCAGAGAAGAGAATCTAAAAAAAGTCTTCCCTGCTGTAAGGAATTCTACATATTCCACTGATCAGCCCTTCCCCAAACTGAAACCACGCTTCGTAAAATTTACTGAAAGGAAATTTGTGATGAACTAGAGTGTTTACTGATGTTCAACAATGGTTTAAGTAAATTAACCCTAGAGTAATAACTATTCATTATTTTCATAAAATACATTATTATGTTCTGTACTCTGAGCAATCACATTCTAGTCTGGGATACAGCTCCTCTTCTGAGGTATAAATGCAAACCTAACATAAAAAAGGACATATTAGTGTTGTCTTTTCATTTGATAAGTGAATGAAATTAAAACACAATTTCATTATGGCAGTGCTAGAGGAAACAAACACACCTAAAAACCATCAGAGCAAAACCGAAGAAGACACTTAACCTAGTTCTGAAAGGACATATCAAACCAAATATGACAGTATTATATCACTATTATTAGCTTTAGAAACAAAGCTTTTAGGAGTAATTTCAGTTTTTAGTCCATTACCCTAAATGATGGCATATGTAAAAAGAGCACATGCAGAAATGTAGTTTGAAAAAGATTAAGAGATTATTTTAGAAGCAAATCACTCCATAAATAAAGCATAAAGGGAACACAGCATCATTCAGGAATGGACATCTGTCACCCAAGCAGATACCACATCACACATTCGCAGCTTAATTCTGCAAAGTGGAAAAACAAGACTTAAAAAAACACATAGTCTTACATGCATTACATTTATTTTTAAATTTCTAGTTACCATAAATATACAGACATCATCAAGAAGTATAAACATTACACAGAGAGGAAATGGTGAGAAATAAAATGAGCATAGAACAGAAGAAAAGAAAAAGTCACAGGGAGTTGGAAAAATCCAGCCCTATCCTGAGTAGATCCAGTGCTGCTTTTCTTCTAGTGGGGGAGGGAATGAAGAGGGAAGAAAAGTCACATTCAATGTCATTTTGACAGCGACCTCTTACTCAAAAACTATTATTTTTCCATCTTGAATAAGAGAGAACCAAGTGCTCTTCATAATCACATAAATGACCTACCACTCTCTAAGTGCTCTCTCTTAGATCAACAAAGAGCTATCGGAAGCAGAAAGTATTGCACACTACCCCCCTGTCATCTCAATCCAAGTCATCTGCACAGCTCAACCTACCATAAGGGAAACCTTGAAAGGCCAAAAGCTTTAGGAAATAGACTTACCAGACTACCCCTCCTCCTCGAAGCAATCCTTTTAGAACTTTGCAGTGTTAAAATTATAAAGACAACAGAAAAATAAAAGTTAAGAGCAGGAGAGGAGAAGCGTGATGGGAGTTAACTTTTATTTTTCTAGGAGAAGAGACTCAATAGCTTTAAAATGGTGTTTTACAAGGGTGGGAGGAAAGATTTCAGCTGTCCTTAGAGGTAGACCGTTCCCTAATGCCGCATTTTCAGTCAATTTGTGCAACTAACTAACTTAAAGGTTCTTATTGCAAGGTATGCCACACCAGAATGTAAACTGACTGACTCACACTTTTCCCCTCTCTGGGGGAAACAGAAGAGCCTGTCCCCGTAAGGTCAATGGCAAGGCTAAGGATCTTTATTCCAAGAGAAGAGATATTCAGGGGGGTGGAGGTGTTTGTGTTCATTGTGTTTTCTTTTGTTTTCAAGGACGAGGGGATAAATCCCATTCATTTATTTGTCTTCAGTTTTTTCCCTATAATTGAACCAGGAAAGTTTCCAAAGGAAAAAAAAAAAAAAAAAGAAAACTGTATCACGTGAAAGAAAAAAGGGGGAAAAAACCCCCAAACACCTCTTTCAGGCTACAGTATTGCCAAACACACAAGCATCTCCCAGAAATGCTTTGCTGCTATTTTGAAATCCAACTACAAATTATATAAGTTTAATTAAAAAAGAAGGATCTGGTGCACTGAGTGACTTAGGAAGTCAGACCTCAGGTAACTCACAGGGTGGAAGTAAGGGGATAGCCCACAACCCAGATATCCTGCCCTTGTTAGTGCGACTGTCCCAAAACACTCCACAAACTCCTGTTTCACCTGTGAGGAAGATGATGATCACATATGGCAGGGTACTTTTTCCCCTTGATCCCCCAAAGGCTTAAGCCAGGAGTGATGAAAGCTTACCTTTACCAGTCAGGTCAGCCTGAAACCCTGACTCTGCACGAACTTCCATTCATCCATCCAAACCATCTGAAAACTACTTCTAGTAGATGGATTTGCTGGAAATTCAAATCCTCTTAAAGAGAATGGGTGAACCACTTCTGACAAATGGCATTTGTTGAAATGCTCTGTGTTCACAGGCTGCAATAAACTCTGTGCAATAACTAAGAGCTGGGGAACAAGGACCATGGCAAGCACTGGGATGACTCAGAACTCCTTCAGAAACGAAATCCATATATTCACCTCTACCACTACCATAAAGCAAAAGGATTAAGTTTACATTAGCAGTAGGAGGAACCAACAGGCCATAATGCTTTCTTCTGTTTCTACCAAGAGAGAGTATAATAAGTCACAAAGGAAAAGCAAACACAAGAAAACCCTAAGAGAATCCTTGGATCTGACCTTCTCTCCATATTCTCCCTCTGTCATTTTTTTTTCCGCTTCCTGCACAGCTAGCTGTATTGCTGACTGCAGAACACTTACTGAAGAATGCATAATTACATCTCTTTAACCCCTTGCTGTCTCAATGTACATACTATGCTTGGATCTAGGATTTTTACCATTCCCCTTCCCCCACCAAAAAGAATGAAGAGAATTTGCACAGGCTAGTAACGCCCCAAAAATATAAAAATCCCATTGATATGGTACTATTGCCAAAGATTCCAATCCATACAAATTAGACTCTCACATTACTTCACCACTAGCTGCGATCAGGTACTCCTCCCCACTACATTTTGTTTCAGACTGCTCAAGTCTGACACATCAGAGTCAGTGTCATTTCACTGACACATTAGAGTCAGTGAAATGCAAGAACATCACCAACACAGGAATATTTTGGGCCCAGTAGCTTTTGTTCACATGCATTTCTACACAAATCTTGCAGTGTGCAAGTGCAACAAACTCTTTCACTTCCATCATATCAATCCCTACTCTGGAAGAGCTTGAGAACCTACTCTTACACCAGTGACAATAAGAACTTCCTGTGAATTCTGCACTTCATCCAGTATCTAAAGTAATAAGCAACTCTTCAAATTAACAAGTAATTTTGAATTTTTATGGATTTGGTATGCAATCTCAAGCTAGAGTGCTTGTGCTTTGCAAATACTCTGGAACAATGCTTTCTCACATGAGCAGTAATTTTGTAGGTCCTAGCTGCTGCTGGTAACAGGGACAAGAATTTTTTTCAAATATAATTTCCTAAGTACCATCTGTGGTGTTGCAATGGACAGGAGACCTTAACTAATAGGCATATGAAACCATAGTGGCAGTCAGATGAAAACGATGGAAAAACAGAGATTCTGACCTGGCTTAAACAAAAAACATTCCATGGGCCATAAGCTAATGAGAAGTTGGGGGTTTTTATCCTCCAGTTTGCCTCTGTTTCCAGCTAGTCAGAGGAATGGCTGATGGCTTAGGGCTCTGAATAAAGATACTACTAACCTATGTAACACTGGTTTCTAAATGAATTTTTCTTCATTTATGTATGGTTTGCAAATATATTGTTTTCAGCAAGGCTTCCACCTGTGCTGAAGGATGCTGTTATAGCTCAGCAGAAGGCTACAAATGTTAGCAAGGAGAGCTGTATTTTCTGGTCACTACAGGTAGAGCATACGCTGCTGCATACAACAGGTTTGCAGACTGTGCCCAAGGGGCTTAAAACAGACACTGATACAGAGCAACAGGGTGGCAACAGGGTAGAACAGACATTGAGAATTACTCAGCCTAATCCAAGCTCACTGAAATCAGTGAAGAAACCCACTTCAGAAAAGTCTGAACTGAGTCCTCTAAGAATAAGAAGTGAAAAAGTAGAGTAAAATTTACATTCATTTGAGACTACTGTAGCTGTTGTTCATTGACTGACTTGGAAACAACCACTGTATGGAAGAGATGCTACTGGTGTTTGAGTTTGGATTTTTCTTCCATGTGGTTGGCTTTTTTTAAATAGGCTCTCTGGTCTTTTCTTCTAATTCCAAATCAAAGACTGGTATCAGCTATAAGAAGCCAATATACTCTTTGACTCCCATGGCAAAAAAGTGATAAAACATACAGAGCTTTCTGATCTCCTATATGTTCTTTTGTATCATGCATTATTATAGTTAAACCTGAACTGGTTTTAGTTAAATTATTTTATAAGAATTGTCATAGTTTGATGAAGTCAACAGATATGACAATTACAGCAACAAAAGGCCTACACAAAAGATTTTAAAAAGAATTGAGAAACTGAAAATACCAGGAACTCTGGAAAAACCCGCAGAAGGAATAATTTTAAGTTCTTCTGAATTCTGCAAATACAGCACTAAGAAGAACACTGAGTACCTAAATAATTAAAGTTTATCCTCTTTATTGAAACAGTCCATGTTTGAGAATTCATGTGAGTTTAAATGTTTAATTAAGGGATTTAAACCTCGTTTTAAGTGAAAACTCAGTGCAACCTTAACTATGAACCCACGAGGTCACCTCCATAATATATTCATGTTGGGAGATCCAGGACCTGGCTTTTACATAAGTCAGTTACTACAAACACACAGTTCAAATATCAGTCACAAGCACGTGAAAAATCAATTTACAAGGAGATGAAAAAATAAATGTTCTAGGAGATAGGATATGCTAATGAAAATTAGCGTAGTGTGTTTGCTTTTTGTCCACATCCAGGTTTTGGTTTCACATCCAGTGACTGCTGAGACATGTTTATTTAGTGATTAAAAAAGAAAAAAAGATTAAGCAGCAACTTTAAAAAGCCCAGTGTAGATAAAGATATGACTGTTTTATAAGCAATTAGTAATTTCTTATTCATGGAATGTACACTGTTTTGTCTAATTTTCCCGGAATTTGCAGATTTAAGGGGAATTCAACTCAAAGGATGAAATTAATACCCATAAAGCCTGGAGATGAGAATAAGCCTCTAGTCCAGCCTATTTAATATATGCAGTTGTACAATACTACATCCACGCTTGGAGATTTACCTACCATTGCCTTTTTTTTAATATTTAAACAGAATTTAAAAAACACAGAAAAGAAAAAACTTTTAAAAATGTATGTTATTGCCACATTCATCAACACTACAACACACCAACTCCAGGCTGCCCTGCAACACAGCCCACAGCTCCTGTTGGCTCAGAGTAGATACAGGCCTCGTGCAGATCTCAGGTGGCCAGGGAGCTGGGAGGCCTGTCCATCTTCCATATACCCCAGGGCCTCCCCAAGGTAGCAAATATATGTCACTTGAGTTTTAGATGCACTATGGTAGTCACATGGATGCTGAAGATGGATGTGGCGGGGAGAGCAGGAGCCCCGCACACACAACCTCCCCGCTTGGATACCCAAGCACAGTGTGCAGTCAGCTGGACAGGTGAAATAAATCTCAGAGTTTCGGTTCACTTTCCAGAAGCTGCAAGCCCATCCCACAAGTGGTACCATTTACATCATCATTGCCACATGGCGTCAATAAAAAAGGACAAACTATGAGGAGTATTTGCCTTTTCCTGAGATGTCCTTGGAAGTTTTTAGGACAGAAGGATCTGTGATAGATACATATGGACAAAGTGAGGTGCCAGTAAGCACCCCATAACAACAAATTCACAGTTAAAAAAAAAAAAAAAAGGAGGGGGTTGGGAGAAAATATGAATTCCAGGTTTGCTTGTTAGCCTCCAAGTTTTTAACAGAGAGACCATTTGTGTCAGCAGGGATGACTGAATCCCTGTATCCACAGCATTTGACTGCACTTGGATATATGCCTCCTACTAGAGACTAAAATGAAAGCTATATTTTAGAGCACTGGAAAAGTGAAACAAAGCCTGCAGCTTGTGTTTATAGCAATACTTCTACTTGTCTAGATGTATTTCACCAGCTCCATATTAACAAGAAAGGTGGTAGACATAAATACTGTGTCCCCAGGACTGTTCTGGATTTTTTGTTCCCAAGTCCTTCAACCATGAGGTGCGTCTCTTTTGAAGGCTGCCAACAAAAATACTACATGTAAGGAGTATGGGGTGAAAACACTACAGGCAGAAGAGAAGATGGGCACACAAATTAAAAGGCAACCCCAAAGTATTTCCTCAACTCAAACCCTCAACAATCATATCAAGGCTCCTGTGTGCTGACTTGAGCATCTGCTTCAATTAAATTACAAGAACAGACCAATCTGCATTGCTTTTTAGAGCGCTTCAAAAAAGCGTAATTGTTGAAAAAAATGTAAAAAATAATAATAAAAAGAAAGCTTTTTTCTGGTTTTGAACACATTAAATTGGAGCAACCAAATCAGCTGGAGGCTTGGCTCCAAGTTTTTGAAGACAAGATCAAGGAGAGAAAGGGTTAAGTCCTGAAAAATAAAAGAGCAGCAGAGCAAATCTGACTACATGTTTGAAAGGGCCTATAAAATGTTACAAGCAAAACAGGAAAGCTTGTGTTAATAATGCATAAACCAAAGGAAGGGGGGAAAAGCTACCCATTTAATGGAATAATGCTTTTATCCCCGCAGTTAAAACGAAATAAACCACGACTATTAATCTGGTACGGCCATGTAAAAGCGCAGTTTTTAAACATTTTCTAAGAGGGGACAGCTCAGTGAGCGCTCCGGCGAGCGGGGCCTTCGCAGGGCCCGCTCGGCGCTGAACACCAGGCTGGGCTCGGCGGAGGCCATTACCCGCCCGTCGCCATGGCGACGCTAACAGAGCGCCCGGCTTCAAAGACAAAGCTGTAATTTCAGACGCGCAGCAGCCAGAGGGAGCGGGGAGAGCTCCCTGCCACCTCACCAGCCATTACACAAATGCCCTGGACGGTGCCGAGGCGGCCTGAACGCCGCCCGCCCGGCCCGGCCGAAGGAGACACAACCCGAGCCTGCTACACCGACACGCTTTCGGGTTTATGGTGTCATTCCAACCACCACAACAACAAGAGTCGTTTTCAGTCTTTCATCCTACGTGAAAAGGGTGGGGATACTTGTGAAATCATCAGTTCTGGGGAGAAAACTCTGAGCGGGAAGGAGATAGCTCGCTTTTAAGTTTTGCCACTGTGTGGATAATGGCAATAAAGAGTAATGGTAGTGCAGAAATAACAGACATTAACTCAGCTTACACACTGTTGTCTCATCAATGTGCTGTTATTAAACGTGACAAAAATGTCCACTTGGAAATCAATGTATAAAGCTGGCCTTGTAGCCTAGCAATAGTTCAGTGTGCTGCCTGGGAAGCCACGGATCCAAGCTTGCTTGGATGTACTTTTTAAAACCTGCTGTACCGAGTCTCCAGGAGGGAATGGAGTTCTTCTCCGAGATGCCATGTTCCCCACTGCATCACAGCCACGTGCCAAAACCAAGATAAAAGTAATGTACTCCCTTTCGGTTTACTGACGTTAGGTTACCTTGCAAACGCATTGGAGAGGAGACAAAGAGATGGAGAAAAGCCACATCCTTGAAAAACCCAAAACTTTGAAGTATATTTTTTATGTTAACATATACAGAGAGATGTGTATAATCAAAATGGTATCACAAGCATAACTTGGTTATTACCTAGTCTGAAGGAAACCTAACACTGTTCTGCAGAAATAGGGACACTTTGCTTCCCTCTCAGTACAAAAGTACTGTGAGGTTTTGTACTGTTACCAGAAAGGCACCTTCCCACCTGAGAGAGCCCAGAAGTGTCCAGGGACACTTCTTAACACTAAACCCCACATACAGCAGCACAAAGCACCCTGGTTAGCCAGCAAACACACCACACCAGCCCTGCACACACTTCAGTCTAGGATGACATGTCAGCCTGTGAGCTGACTGGGTGAGCAGCAGCCCACGCCACCACACCCTGTCCCTGATCCATGTTCTTCCAGTCCAAGGCATAGTGTGGGCAAGCACTTGCTGTTAGGTTTTGCCACTCTGGTAAGGCTTGGAGGTATGTATTGCTCACAAGCTTGAGCTGGATCCTGTGCGTGACCCTGGACCGATAACGCCAGACTGAACTTGGAGAAGCATAAGCTGTCTGATCTGCACTTATTTAATCATGAATCTCTGAGTTCTGTGGGATACAAAATTCAGCTTTTGACAAACATGAGCCCATTTTATTCAAAATAAGCACACAGAAACTGAGAGTCTGTGAGAAATTCAAATATACATAGATGGGTATATAGAATGTTTAAGATTGAGGGGGAAAATAATAATTTTAAAAAGAAAGAATAAAGGAGGAGGTTGAGGGGTTTTTTGTTTGTATCTTCTTTTAAAGAAACAATTTTTAAGAAACCCTTTGCATCATAGCTGATCATGTATTTTGTTTCCAAGTTTCATCTTTAATGGATGTGGGTGGTGGAGAAAAAATGTGTCAGACTGTAAGTCCTTTAATTACTTTTAAACTCTGGAGTTTCACTGCATGCTGTAAGTGTAGGTAGTCCTTAGTCGGCATGGCTAGCTGACTACTGCCCTCTGACCACATCTCCATGGAAATGGAGGTCAAGTGATCAAAATTCACACAGGAGGGAAAGTTTGTTTTTCTGGCAAAAATACAGTAAAGAATTTACTGGATTGACTTCAGTCTGACCTATATTACTGTGAATATGGGCATTAAAAAGCAAGCACCAGAACTCACTGGTTCTAACCAGCAAAAATTAAAGAGCTGAAGTGTTTGTAAGTATATGCAAGTACATGCATGGGTGCATTTCTCAGCATTTCATAGGATTTGATGTGTAACCTCTGGTTCTTTGCAAAGGAGAAAGACAACTCTGCAGGTAGCCCAAATGGCCCCTCTCACACAAAGCTGTGGTCTCAGCACTGGAATGACCCTCTGGCCAGAAGTAGCCCAAGGCTTCCAGAGCCAAAAAAATCCCTGTATTTCGTCATATGTCAGAATAGGAACAAAAATGCTGTTCCTGTGATTTCCAATGGGGCAAAATATCTAACAAGCCATGCAGGAAGAATCAGCAGTCATTTAAAAACACTGATGTGTATATTCAGTCTACCTAAGTCTTCTTTAAAGGTACAAGCAAAGGAAAGGTAATGAAGACTGAGAGAAAATGGATTATGAGACAATCCAAATGAAGCTATGAGATAGTACTTATTAAAAAGAAAGCCCACCCCCCAACAACAATAACAAAACCCACAGACTTTAAGATTTTCCAGCCTTGTTTCAATAAATTCAGAAGAGTTGTGTTCAAAATTGCACTGAATTTCACTTTTTTCCTACTTCCATGTAGGCATGATAATTAATGATACAACAAACAAGAAGGAAAAAAATAGGTTTCTATGAAGTTTTCATTAAGCCATATTATTAAAATCTTGACATGAACTGTAAGTTAAAATAAAGGAAAGAGATAATCTGGAGTTTTTCTTCCATCTCCACTCTCCAGTGGAGTATCATATGAAAAACTGCTAAGGCATTCAGTTTCATGTCTAAACCCAAAAGATAACAGTTTACATTAAGTTTTATCCCACTCCATAGTGAATTAGTTCACGAGGGTCGATGTCTGTACTTAATCCATACACCATTTTATCTACCTATTTAATCTTATTTTGATTGTAACAATTGAATTCAAAAATCTCATATCACTTCCAGTTCCTTTATTTCCATACTTTTCAAAAGTAAGAACTGGCTATTGTATAAGTTGCAGTTTAAGAAACAAAAATAGTAATATTTTAGATCTCTTTCATTACCTTTTGTGCAAAATGCATTGGGAAGTTTCATCAACTATAATACTGTAAAAGTACACGTGAATCTACACCTTATTCTAAGTTATGAAACAAGCTTTGTCCTCTACACTAAGTCCACTACTGTGTATTCAGCAAACCTTACTAAAGCTTACTGATGCATAATGTATTACTACATGCAAACAAAAATGCAAACGCTCATGTATGCTTATCTTTGTATTACTTCCCAAAATGATAACTTCAGTTGGAAGGTGGAAGATAAACTATTAAGTGAATCTCTGCCTTGAAGGGAAAAAACCAGAACAAAACCACCAAACCCAACACCACACATTGATATAAATTCATGCAATTTAACTATAATGTAAAACAAATGATCCAGGACGGCCTATTTCCCTATCCTAATGCAATTATTCAAATGTGCCTCAAAATTCAGGTCCTAATTCTTATTTAACACAGTAAGTCTCACAACAAGGTTAAGATGATTAAAAGGGTCATCTGCAATTGTATGCATGGAAGGAAAGAGATCAAAAGCCTAAAGACTGGGAACTGAAAGTAGCCTTTTCCTGGCATTATCAGCTTTTCTATCTTAATTTCAATGCTCTATGATGCTTCATCCTCCAAAATTACACTGCCGATTCAAACAGGACCATCTTTACAAAGTCCTGTGGAAGCAGAACTGTGTTTGGAATTGAGTGGGAAATGGCACAGAATAATCTGCATGGCCTTAAAAGAAAACTGACGCAGAGGGTTAAAATGTAAATGTAAATGTTTACAAAGACAAATGCAGACGCCTCCTCTGCTTGTGTGTGTCTGTGTGAATATGTTTTTAAAGGTAAATTGATAATGGAAACTTATCTACATGAAACACACTTCAGAAGCACTTCTCACATATAGCACAACATAGCACAGATTGTATAAAAAGTCACCACATATCACTGTCTTCAAGAGAAGACTCATAGTGAATCTGAGATGTATGGCAAAGAAAGGAAGGTTTCAGAGGCTTAAGTAGAACAAGACATTAGGTTTAAAGAAAACACATTTAAGGAACATTTAAAAATCTGTTTGAAACCTCAGAAAAACCCCAACAAATAACCAACAACAAAAGAACACTACTAAAACATGTGAATGGCCTCACAGTACAGGACCAAATTTATCGTAATTCCAACACAATACTATGAAACAAACAGTATATTACAAACACTTCCCATTTGCACTGTGATGGCACCTAGAATCTCCAGCAGTTATGGACACACCATAAACAATCAGACAAAGCACTGTGAAACCTGGCATAATCTTAACACTATTGACCGTGACTGCACAAACATCTGCTCACACAGAAACAGCAGCTGACCAGGACCACTCAGGAGTCAGTGTCACATCAAAGACTAGTAACTTTTTTTTTAAACATGAAAGCCACAACAGTAGCACCAGAAACCAACATATTCCCAGCAAACAGGAATGGAAGGAGGAAGAAAAAGAAAAGGCATCCACTGCTAGGCTTCAGATGTTGCTGGTCAGAGTGAGTTACTGTGTTTAGCCAAGGTTGTGAAGCTGAGGTCATACTTCACAACGGTTGGACAAGCAAAAGAGTTATTTGAAAAAAAAAATCCAATCTTTCAGGAAGACTTGTGGTAAAAATAAAGAAAAAACATTTACAGTGTCTCAGGTACTTCCTGAAATGGTATTCAAGTGAGTAATACTCCTTTGTCTTACTTTCTGCGTTGTAATCCCAGTGTTCACACAGGCATGAACAAAGACATGCATCAGTGAATACATTAAGCTTTGGAATTTATAGTATCCTATCAACTCAAAATTTACAAACAACCAAGCAGATAAGACATGCATGCTTCTATATGCTGTACATGTGTGTACACACATTATGTGAAATGTTCAAACAATAAAAATTGATCCCCAAATTTTAAAAATCCCTACCACTTTAGAGAGAGATTCCCGAATGCAGAACCTAAAGGCACTGACTTGGAAATTCAGGCAGATTAAAAGGACAGCTAGTGCAGTTACTGCCCCTGCAGCAGGTATATCTGAGCCATGCATGCAGAGGCACCTGTGCTACTACAGTTTACGGCCTTGCATATTAAAGTAACCTTGGGAGCTTTTAGCTTGCCTCTCATTTCAAGCTGCAAGATTTGGTGGTTCAGGGGCTACCACAGGTGCAGTTCAGTCACCCTAGCTAGGAGAGCAGCAGCCTCTGTGGAAGGGATCAACATGAGGCAGGGGGTAGTAAGGAAATAAAATACTTCAACCACCCAAATTAAATCTAGTTTCTTTAATTTCTCAATCAAAACCAATACTGTTCTAGTATTTGGAGGTATATAATGCAACTCCTGATGGCTTCAACAAACATTGCAGGAAAAAAGCTAGTAATACTTTACTATTCCACTTAGAACAACATTGGCCTATTTAACTACAAGTTTTTGCAACCTTAACCACTACTGGGATCTATAATCCCTTAGCAGGTTTCCCACATAAATTTCACGCAGAGGTCAGACTAAGTATTTATTTTTGCATTTGTAAATTTTCTTGGATCATAAATTAGCCATTTTGTTATTACAGGGATGTTGTAAACATTGTAAATGCAAAGTATTTTGAATCTGGAAAAGGTGATGAATAGTCAAGTATCTTTTTTACAATACTTAGTGAAATTACTTTTTATACTTCAATAACAACCTAAAACTGTTCTTTTAAATAAATGTGATCAATCTGTCAGGCAAAACCAAGTAATTCTGTAAAGCACAAAACACAAATTAATAACAACAGGTCCTTCTCTTTACACTACAAATAGTAATAGTAAGAATACCTAATTCAAGCATCTATAATTTTGGTTTCAATGTTTTAGCATAACCCTACGTGGTCAACACACGCCCAGGGCTGCTCTGCACTACTTTAATTGTACTTTTCCCCCAAAATGGGACTTAATGTACAAGTTGACTCTAGGACAATGAATTACTATGACCACCCTACATGAACTCCTGGTCTAACTTAAGTCAAATGTAAAATGTGGGCTAGGATGTGGGCACACAAAGTTCCCTCCCCTGATAACATCACCAATGTCAGTGGTGCTGCAGTGGCTCACACTGGTTTTGACCCACTATTCTGACTGACACAAATGGGAGGTCACATACAGAATCTGGATGTGCACCTGCAGCAACTACAGAGCATGTTTTGCACCTCAGAAACACACAAATACATCCACCTGATATTTCTATACATATGTGTTGTATGAAACTGGCTCTAGCTACAGGTTTATTACAAAGAATGTTAAGGAAAAGAAAACAACCTAGCAACTCCACTTGAACAAGAATTAAAATAACTTGGAAAAAATAGCAGCTTCTTCCAATTCTGCACGTAATGGCTAAGAAAAACCTTTGAGATAGCTTAGTCACTTCTTTGGAACTTGAAGCTTTTTCCTTTTATTCCAGGCTTAAACAAAGTTCAGTGGGGCATCAAACTGCCTCAGTTTTAAATTACAGTCTGTACTTTAAAATAGAATGCATGCACCACATGTTCCTGAAGCTAGAGGGTGGGAGTGTTATTCACTGAAAATTGAAGGCTTGTTGAGTCAATAATCTTCTTTCAGAGAGTAACAATTTTCAGCTAAAATTTCTTGACCCAAACAAAGGAAAACAAGATCATTCAGTTATTTTACAATGTTGCAGAAAAGGAAAAGTGGGAAAGAGACACACCAGTTTTATCCTACTTGATGTAAAAACAGTGGAGAATTTAATTCACAAGTATTACATGCTCACATTTCTTTCTAGTTCACCATTTACCGTACTCCTAAACAGATATTTTCAGGCAGAGACATGAACAACTTCAGGACAGATTTGCTATCATGTACTACACACATCTATCAGCCAGCAACAGCATTTGCCTCCCGAGAATTAGAAAGAATCCATTTCTAGATTTTTTTTCATCTTTCTCAAATCACAACCAATACTCTGTATTTTTAAAATAGCAGTTAAATTTAGATCAAACTTTGTAATTTGCTTACCTGCAAAGAGTTCAAAAAAGACTACAAAAAAAGAGGGTCACTGCACTATGTTTCCTTTAATACTGGTTTGTCCTTACAAGAAGGGCTACAGTGGTAATTAATATTTACATTATGGTAGTGCCCACAACCCTGATTATGATTAGGGCGTACTGGACTAAGCTGTGTATAAATGTCACCAGAGTCCCTCATCCCAGCAGTTTAATCTCTGAGAAAAGAAGAGTTACCTCCTGCTCTCAATCACAGTTGCTCAGGTAATGCTGGGAATTGTTTTCCCGGTCTATTAAGATTTCAGCCATTAAAGGCATTTGTTCAGGATGTGCTGTTGCTTGAGAAGACTTTCCAAGCTACTTCATATTCTAGAAGTGGGACAGAGAATGTGGATTCTCAAACCATCCCATATATTTTCCTCAGAGCCTACACCTACTGAGATCCACCTAAAATGATGCTGTTCCATGAGCCAAGTATATCTAGTTTTGTATTTAGTTCACTACTAATTCCCAACAGAGGTCCCCTGAAATCTAATTTAGTATCTGCCTTCTACAACAAAAAAGGTGTGTCAACCAGAGGAAAAACTGTCCAGCACACTAAACATCTTTCAGAAGCTCATTAAAATGAGGTAAAACAGAACTGTGAAGCAGTTAATAAAATCAGGAAGGGATTGCTGATGTGCTGTTTTCCACGGTACCAAGCATAATGAAACAAGAAAACTGACATCTCAAAAAAGTTTACCTGTCCAAGCAACAGTATGTATTATTTTGAGCTCTGAAGCTCATACAGCTATAGACGTGTAGAATCACAACCAACCTTGTCAGGTCACAGCACTGTGCAAGATACAAGTAGCATTCTACCTCCACTGCTGGCTAGTATTTTGTTTTGCGTATGAATTGCCCCAGTGAAAAGACCCAGCAAGTAACTGATGTCACAGAATGAATCCATAAACTCCGAATTCTGAATGATCCATCAGAGCAGTGATTCCCTCAATTCCAGATACAATCTTCCCCTTTCACCACTCCATGGCCTCCAGAAAGCACAAGATAAACCTAAGTTATAACACCAAAGCCACAATTTCCCTACAGTTTACAAGGATGGAGTTGAGGACCTCCACAACCCCACCTTGTCCACAGCCTCCATATCCATGCTCACGCCTCCGCAGTTGCACTCATGGGCTTGCATTAAACAGTTTAGGGATGGGAACTGGCAGAAAACTCACAAAAAGAAGTGAACTGCCTTCTGTCTGTGGCTCTGTGACTGCTGCAGGGCTGGACTGTGAACACTGGAATCTGCTGTGCCACCATGTCTCAGCTGACAGGATGACAGCATCTTAAACCCTTCCAGCAAGATCATACAGTCCTTTAGGATGTGGCTAAAATCAAAGCTGCTGTGGTCCTCACCCTACTGTCTGTCCCTTTTCCCATCACAGCTACTGATTCCCATCTCCTCTTCCAAGGTGCCACTGATGCCCACGCAGTTACTCAGTGATTCAGTCAAAAACTAATCCAGAAACAGAGAAAGATTATTTTTCATCTGGTTCAGTTCCTCAAGTCAAATCCATTGGCCAGTCCCAGGAGCAACAATGGAGGAGACAGGATAGCACAGACAACATGCAGTGGGGCACATAGCAGGACTGCAGCTGCCCTGGCTTACAACAGCTCAAGATGCCACAGAGCTTTACGTGTAGGTTGCAACAAAAAAGCCTTAGCAGAAACCTGTCTTTCAAAAGCTTGGCAACCTTGGGCCATTCGACCTCATAGCTCAAACAAGCATACCTGACACTGGGCAAAAAAGGGCCTTATTAAAACAAAGTAAGAGCAAAACCAGA
Source organism: Falcunculus frontatus (assembly GCA_013398115.1). Taxonomy (NCBI): domain Eukaryota; kingdom Metazoa; phylum Chordata; class Aves; order Passeriformes; genus Falcunculus; species Falcunculus frontatus. The sequence continues at coordinate 1,139,261 of VZRV01005300.1, read as the reverse complement.
AGCACCTATCTGAAATGACTTTAATACTCATGCCAATTTAAAAAAAATTAAATTAATTCATGTTTTCTGCTTCTCATTCTATCAACACAATCCAACGTGAACATTTACAAATGCACTTATTAAAGACAAAATAAAGGATTAGTCTTCATACACACAGAGAGCCTACTGCTGACACAAGCTCCTTTACTGCAACAAGGAATCTGCAGATGGATCCTTTGGAAGCTTTTTCCTGTAAGTCTGCTCCAGCTTTCTCACAACAGCAAAAATGTGTATTTTGCTATTATCCCTTAAGTCTTGATAAATATGTTCTGTAGTAGCTGTTCTCCAGACAATTTCATTCAGGCCTCTCCCCCTTTATTCCTCCACTCTAATAGGGAACAGTTTCTGTTTATGACTTCCTTTCCTTCACAGAGTACCTAACTCCCATGTTTTCTCAAAGGCTTGAGATTTCCTTCTAATTGTGACCCCAACAAAAGTGCTTGGAGCACTATTCTGTACAACTTTTCATTTGGGCTCTCAGTGACTCCACATGGTCAGAGACCCACAGGTCAAACCCTCCAGATATCAGAGCAGTTAGGAGAAGGAAAGCAAGCATTGTATAGAATCTGACAGGCCATTAGAAGTAGCTAATAAAGCCATATTTTGTTTGTAGCCATTTGTTACCAACCCACATTACAAATTTGTCTGCTTTGAACTTTATGGGAACATTCATGCCAGGACTTTTATATACAATGTGTGAAGGAAACGGAACAACTATTGAGCTGTTTAGCTGTGCTTACTGTGACACAAACCTGCTGAAAAAACTCCCCCAAAGGGTGACACAAGCCAGCATTCAGTGCTGCAGAAAGTGGCCAGCTCCTCTTCAAATCCATCAAAGGGAAATTCTTTTTTTCAAAGCCACATCAGAGAAAACCATTCACCATTTAGTATTACATCTCTTTTGTTGTTTTTCGACACTTGTATAAGCTTGCTGTATAGCTGCTGTGATTTTACACAATGCCCTTAAGAAATAAAAAGATAACGGGCAAATTGTATAAATACCAGAATACCATGAAACAAGACATAACTAAATTTTACTAAAAGCCTAACACCACTGCCATAATTTCAAGCTTCACTGTACAGAGACAACTTACTGACTACTAGCCCAAAGAACCGCATTACCCTGAAAACAAGCTTAAGAAGCCATATTTAGTATACCAAAATGAAGCTAACTAGGAATACTGAACAAAGAATAGTGATCAAGGGTTTTCATGAGCAGTCTAAAACAGAATACAGAACTCTCCTGCTTCAGGGAAAAACCACCATGTTCAAACCATTACCCCAAATAGACATATTAAAGCTTTTAATGTATGGATCATCAAAAAACCTCTTGTTGCTACATACAAAGAATTGGAGTTGTTTTTCAATTTGAGAAACAAAACAAACAAAAACCCCACACCAACACCAAAATACAGAATTACAGTATCCTCCATTCCCCTCCATATGAAAACAGCAGTGTTTTTGAGTATATTAAGTGCTCTCAGGTTATGCATCAAAGCTTTTCAGTAATTAGGTGTCTCAATAACAGCATTTGGGACCAACTTAAGAGTTTAAGCTCTGTGGCCAAAATGGTTAACAATCACTGTTAATACGACCAGCTTACTCATACCTAGAATAATTATGAGCTACTAAATATACCAAACACTCAGGGACACAGATAATACCCAATACTCTGCTTAAATATCATGATGCTGGAGATAGGACAGAGCATGGATTAAAAGTAGGACAATTGTTTAAGAAAAAACACAGGCAAATTAGCAGAACGTTAGTTGATAAATAACTTTACTTCTCTCTACCCTAATAAACAGTGTTCACGAAAAACCGGGAGATAAAAAGTCCTTTTTAGTATCTTTGCTTTTTAAACTAGGTAGTTGTTGCCAAAAAAGTTAAATGTCCACAGGGGCTACTATTTTTAAGGTAACTGCCAGCATCCATTTTCGAGAACTGTTCAGACAAATTAGTCTGTTTAAAAAAGAGTTCCTGAAAAACTGGCAAATTAATACTAGGTTCAAAGCAAATGGATATCTTTTCTCATACTAGTTTCCATAGTTTCTCCTGAAACTTGCATGTCTCAAATATCATATAAAGAATTTGTAGCACACACACTCTCCTAGGGGCCAAAGATGTAACTTTAAAATTCTGTGAAGATGTTTATTGCCCTATTTTTAGGGATTTACAATTGTGCCATGTGCCAGAGGTAATACATACAACATTCTACCAGATTTCAGAAATACATGAGATATCCTGATACATGAAACTTTCAGAGAGATCTCTCTGCCAACTGCAAATGACTACATACCCACTGAACTGCAGGAAATATCCTACATGTTTCTGATACATTATTCCAAGCCAGAGGTCACATAGTTTATGAAGTTTTCATCATTTAAGCTGAACATATTCTAGTTGGTTTAAATTCATGCTGGTTTATACCAACAAACAAGAAAATCCCCAAACCACAAGGGGCACACAGAGACAAGGCTAAATACTTTGTCCATTATAAGACCTTCAAAAATGCAAGCAGCTGCAATGTCTTCACAAAGTATATTCATTTGTGCTGTTTCCCCCACAGCAGAATGCGTAGAGCTCAGAAAAGCTGATAAATATTAGTCCAAAATAATCTCCTAACCAAAAATCAACCTAGCCCAAGTATTGCTGTCATTCCTGCTTCTATGCTTTTGTACTAATAGTAGCAGAATTAACATGTCAAACTCATTACTCATGATCAGGGTTCGGAACACACAACTCCTGGTGACAGTATTCTAAACCAGAATCTACTGAAAACATTTGAAAAAAAACACAGAAAAAAGCCTCCTCCTCACCAGATTGGTTTGTGCAAGTATGGAATTCCTAAAGCTAAAAAATCAATCCATTTCCTCTATGCAAATACACATGTGCAGAAGCACAGAACATGCATGTGCATAAATAGTGCTGTTCTGAACCAGAACAAGCCTAAACCAAGTCCACTTATATACAAACTATCTGTTCCCATATTTTTAAAAACAATTTTTTATCAACCTTGTTTCATATTTCTTTCACTATTTCTCATCTGCTCATCCCAGATGCAACAAAGTGGTACGTGAAGAGCTTTCATTTTAAAATACTGAAACAAACATTATTTTCTTACTGGTAAGCTCGATGGTCTTTCTTGCTGGATTAGATTCAAGTCTTCATGGTTAGGCTTTCCTGGGGCCATAGTGGGTTGAGATCTGGTTCCATAGCCTTCCTGAGACATTTCCTGCAACAACAGTTGTAAAAGAATTATTAACCTGACTAAGTAATTATAATTTAACCTGCATCACAGAAGGGTGAAAATACAACAGCTGAGTGCTGATGGCTGTTTTGATCAGAAGTTTTTAATAGTTAAACCTTTCTGATACAAGTATCAAGCCCACACCGGTACCACTATGACAAGTGCTGTTTGTAAAGAAACCAGGGAGCTGAGATGCATGATGCATGCCAACAACCAGCAGAGAATCATACCACTGGAACACGGGAAAACACACAAACCCAAACCTCTTAAATAAACAACCCCATTTTACTGTAAAAGAGTAAGTAGCAAGCATGAACATTCATCCTACTCTAAGATGTATTCTCAAGCGTTTTGATAAAGTACCAAGCCAGGTGGAGGACTGGACTTGAAAATAGAATTGCCATCACGCTATGTAATCAGACTCCTGTAACAATCCTGGATTTACCATCAGTACTACTGGCGCAAATTTCAAATCCTGGCCATCAGGTCACAGCACACAGCACAGTTGCTGAATCTGCTGGAGGCACATTCTGTCTGAAGGGTTAGAGGGCACGTGTATTTGATCAAGAGTAGCTCCAAAGCTTGTACCAGTAACCTGGGGATTTTCCTCCCTACACACGCTCAAGCAGTCGTAGTTAATGGCCCAACACAACACCCACCATGGCCGGGTGGGGGGAACAATGAAACAACCTCCTGTCCGACACCCCATCCCCCACTCCTGAGCACAAGCTCACTTCACATGCAAAGATACTTGCCCATTGCAAAGCCTTAACCTCAGGTGTCATTTTAGCTTCTATAGCAGCTTCTACATCAACTTCTTTAGGGAAAACAACAGAAAGCTCAATACTGACTTCAGCATGTATAACTGGCAGGGAAAGTTGAAGAACCAGTTCCTGCTAGAAAAGATATCTCACCTTTTTCTTTGTTTTTAAATGGTTTAACTCTCCTCTCCCCTTCCCCAGTTTACTACCAGTTCAGTTTGCTTCAGCCACCCTCAGGCTTTCGATTTTGTGGCATACCTAAAGCAGGTGGGAGCTGCAAAGGCACAGAAGGACAGGGCAAGCTGCCCTCTGCCCCACCCCACCATCACCTCACTGCTGCCCGTGCAGGGCTGCTCAGGCAGCCCAGTGCCCACAGCCACAGCTCATGCACAGACTCCAGAAGGCAGCTGGCTGGCAGAGCAGGAAAGCTTTCTGTCTCTGGTTTTAGCCCAGCTTCTGACAGAGAGAAATTTGTTAACAACTGTACTATTTCCATTCAGGCCCTTCCACCCATTTGGATTCTCACAAATTATTTTAAGGGATGCAGAAAATTCAATGGGGCTAATTAAACAAACCCCTGCAAACCTGATACGATATAAACCCAGCAATAAATGATCCTATCCCTAAGCCTGTGCCAAGTAAAATCAAGAAACACTTAAAAGGCCAGCACTTCAATGTGGTTACCAGCAGAGGGTAACAATTAGGCTTAAGGGTGACAAAGGCTGATGGCTGAATGATTATTATCCCCTGTGACCCCCCGCACTCCCTCCCGCCCAGATTTCCACTTGTCACACAGCTCTCCTGCTGCGCACACCAGCAGGTTCCTGTGGATTAACAGTGAGGTTTAAAATCAACAAACGGCACAAGGCCTCCATTCAGCAGCCTTCACCCCAGTACAAAGGAGTAGAAAGGTGCAGGACAGCTTCACAATAGGCAAACAAATGAGCAAACCTCTGCTTTCCTCTTTATTTAAAAACGTGCATGCACACACACGCACACACACGCGCGCGCACACACACACACACACACACACACACACACACACACACACACACAACCATGCTCACGCACGCTGGGGCTGTCACTACACAGGCATTCGCAATAAACCCGGCAACCCCAGAGTTCAACTTCCAATTCAGTGTTCAACACTGTTCTTCCCAATTCTTAAAAAATTACACCAAATAAAAACCACTTGTCAAAACACCAACAACAACAAAAAACCAGACAGTTATACCAAGAGTGGTGAAAATGGATAAATGGAATATTCAGTTTAGGAGACGTCATTGTAGAAACACAATTGTTCCTTTTCCCAAACAGACGCTCCAGGATTTTGCTAGGAAGCAAAACATGTTTTATATTTTGAAAAATCAAGAGCCATTACTTCCTTACAAAGTACCAAACATGGGTTTTCCCACATTTGCAAGATTTTAACCTTGCTTCCTACTGAAATTTCCAGGGAGACCAGATCAGGAGAGAGAAGAGACAGCATGCTTTCTCATGAGAAATACTGCAGGTTGAATGGAATTTACTTTTACCTGGGTATTTGAAGACTATATATGAAATGTCTTTCCACACACTGAAGAGCACAGTAAAAACACCAGACACGACACCCATTGTCTTTTTAAATGTACCATTTTCATAGAGCTTTCCTTTCTGTCTGTAGAAAAATCAAATCAATTTGCTCAGTTCTAGATAGGTTTCCAAACACACAGACATTTGTGTTAATGATGCAGGCACCTGTGCTCTCCAAATGGGACTGAGATTACAAACTCTTTCTTACATTCTCTGTAAAGCTATGTAGATACTTGGATCACTAGAAACTTGGAAAGCAGCTCTTGAGAAGTAAAGAATCAGTTTGCTCTCAGTAAGCTGCAGGCATGGGAATCTCCCAGATGAAATATGCATGGGACTGTGTGTATAATTTTATCTGTTTATACATATGTATTGTCCAATAAAAACAGACCATTTATATCCTAAACATAATGATTAAATAATAGCATATTTCACTAAGAGGTTGGCTTCATCACCAAAGTAGTGCTTAGTATCATTTTCACTGAAAAACAGAAGAGAGAAAATCCCTACTGCCTTTCTTCAGTTTTGCATTTGGAAATTTTGTTAATATACAGTATATTACAGAATAGCTACAACAGATTTTGACAGATAAATAAGAAGTAAGGAGAGAAGTATTAGGGTAAACTGTCTGTCACGGAGGAAATGCATGGAATTGGCAATTCTTGCAGCTTTGAAAGGTCATTTTTCTTCCTAGCATCTAGGAATGGATTTATCGGGGACTGAAGAGAGGGAACATAAGGGAAAGAGGAACATGTTACCACGTGTTGTGCTACAGTCATGGCTGAGGAATTCCCCACTGATACTGGGGCTCAATCTTCTCTTGGGATTCCAGACTTTTTTTTTTTTTTTGTTTGACTCCCAGTATTTCATCCATCACTGACATCAGCTTTCAAAGCAAAGCTGATGATTTTTTATGAATCACAGAAGATCCTTCCTACCATAGATGAGCATGTGTGTAAGACAGAAATCCAGGCTTTTATAAACAGAAGGCTACAAGTTTCCACTCAGAACTTCCCAACTTGGCACAAACCCAATCATATCATAGCTGTTACAGCACAAACTGTCAACAAAGTTGTAAAATAACTAAAGTCAGGGTTTCCCCCATCAAATTTTAGAAAAGCACAAGGACAAATAATCAGCAAGTCATAAACATATACTCAAAATAGCTGAGGTTTAGACTTTCTTAAGACTTTTAGAACACATTTATGATTAAAATAGGTAGACAAAAAAAGCAGCGCCTATGTATTGGGCAAGCTGTTCAGAAATTGATCCATAAACAATTATTATACTTGGGAAGTAATAATAATAACAACAACCAATTGCTTATCATCCATAGAGCCTGGACTAGTTATTCACCTCCTATTTATGTACACTTTCAGCTTTTTCTGCAAATTGTGGCATATGGAGTTCAAGATTTGTGTAGTCTAAGGAGTAAGGAAAGAAATGGGGTATTTTCATCCCTCTTGTTCTCTGTTACTGTATTAATCATATAGACTTTCAAAGTCTCTAATTCTGGTGTGGGATTTCACTGCCACAGAGGTTTAAAGCGACGGAGTGAGCCTACATACTGGCCTGCAATAAAGTCAAAGGCTCCTTGTTCCTGCTTCCCACAATTCTTGCAGCTGGATTCACATCCCTTAGCTTGTATTAGTGGTCTTTATTAGACCACTTTGTTAGATGCTGCAACTTAAAACTTGCCAGGTAAGTAACCCCTTCCCCCTCAGCTTTATCATGGCTTACTGAGTTGGCCTTGGGAAGGGTTGGGTGTGCAAGAGAGGAAGGAAACTTCCCTTCTCTGGCAGCAGCCAGCCATGCAGGAGTCAATTACACTGCAATCACTTTGGAGCAGGCCACTGCCAGACAGCTTTTTCCCTTTTTCATGTGCAATGGTAATTAGTGTCATGCTTTCATTCTCTAGCAGGACCTAGCCTAAGACAAGCAAGCCTGGCCACATGCATGTGGTTCTCTGAAAATCTGAATGAATATAGTGCCAAAAATGATTGAAACCATGTAGATGAAATGCACATTTGTTTTAAGTTTTGCCGAAGAAGATTAGATCTAATTATTAAATAGTTTAAATTATTTTTAATGGAAAATGAAAGCATAATGAAAATACTAATGTTTGAGGGAAAACCACATTTAAAGGAGGGCTGGGTGAGAAATATCATTCAGGCTTCATCCACTTCTACTGCAGTGAGTTTCAGAGGGATAACATGACCACCCAGGAAGATAAGTACTGTGATAGTTAAATAGAAAGAAAATAATTTATTGAAAATAATATGCTAGAATTCAATCTGAAAAAAACTCATTAAAAACTAGTTTAGCCCATGTTCTTGATTCAGTGGGTTAATCTTAAGAAGACTTCAAGTGTGAGAGCAGCAAATTTACAGCAATGTGACAACAGCAAAACTGAAAGCAAATGTTAATTTTTTTTTTTGCCTCAGACCACTTGAGAATGGAAATCAGGACCCAGTAGAGCAGCCAAGAGAAGTGGACAGCCCTACAGTACAAGATTATTTTACTCATCTCTGAAGGAATACTACTGAACAGAAAGAAGCCAAGTGATATGTATGGGGCTATGCTAGAAGGACATGCCTTGTTACCACTCAACCAAGCATTTGTTCGTTCTGTGTAGATAAATATATATCAACACATCTCCCCTATTTTCACCTTCTGCACTAACAGGCTATGATAAAGAAAAAATTACTTACAGTGAGTGAATGAATGATGACATATCCCTAAATAGCCAACTTCTAGACCAACCCTAATACCTAACATGTCACCTCCCAAGTTGTATATTCTCTGGCAGCACAAAACTGACAACAAAGGACAGCCAACCTGTTAGAGGAATACTGTAGGTAAGGCTGCACTCAGAAAAAATGTTATGCCCACGGGCACAAGCAACACTGAGTCTTATGCAAGCAGCCCTGTGGTGAACGATCCACTAAGGACAAAAGAGCAGAGACATTTGCTCGAATCCTGAACAGACGGTCTGCAGAAGTGCTGCAGGATGTAGATGGACTCTTGCAGAAGTTCTTGGGTCAAGAAGAAATACATATATATGTGTCTTGAATTTTAGGAATCAGAAATGGAGAAGGAAAAAATGAAACAAAAGCCTGTAAAGCCTTGAAGAAAATTGGTATCTTGCAGCTGGAGAGCATTGTGCACAAACCAGCAAGCAAGTCTCTTGCTGCACAGAAGGAACAGGTGACTACAGAAAAAAAAATTGTTTTGTAGGTCCCAGCACCTATTACACCAACAAAAAGAAGAGCGTGCTAACCACCGGAGGTGGATTACCAACGCAGTCTGGTAATCCTCTTAAACACGCGAGTCTGTTTTTACGTGATGAACTGAATAAACCCTGTTCACAACCAGAATATGTAAATCATTTCAAGCCAACCCTCTACCACCACCTCAGAAACCTGAATGGAGACAAGGAAAGCAGCTGTCCCAAAGAACAGCAACCAGCAGGCTGGCATCTCCCTCAACATGCTGACGCTATTTTGTTGACTGCTGCTTCACTGGGACTGGCAGGCAGCAACTGCTCCTCTTTCAGGTCGTTATCATTTGCCTACAGTAAAGCTGGGGCAGGAAAATGCCCTCAGAAACAAAGATGATACTCTGCCTCACCAAGTTAACTTTGGTCTTCAACTTCTTTACAGGTACCAAAGGGAGTCAACAACTTCAGAAAATTGCCAAAGCAAAATAGCCCCTTTCTTTTTGAAGAGGAGAAATTAATCCAGAAATCATAACAAATTTGTCAGAGAAAAATCCGACCATGTATGTGGAGACATTTGGAAAACCTGCCAGTTTGCATGCCTCAAGTGCAGACTAGTCATTGTCACTAAGACACCTCATCATCTTCTTCAATGTTATTAATACTGTCCCTTCCAAGATATCTGCAGTTTCTTTGTAAAACTTGCTATTTCGTAGATGTCCTTTGTTAAGCTGACTAAAAAAAAAATTACAATAGTGACATAATTTTCTCCCTTCAAGATCCCAGTTATCATGAAATGACATCTAAGTTAAGTCATAAGACATTGGAGAGGGAGGAAAAAAAATACACTTTACGCAGCAGTTGATGCAGAAGATACTTAGGTAAGCAATATACTATTGAGGGTCAGTTCATCAGAATTCTCTGGAAGTTATTAGCAAGTCAGATACATAACTATCAAAGGCTTTTTCCTGCAGAATACACTGAAAACATTTTAAGCACAGATAGGGTCAAAAAAACCTCCCCACATGTTATGGGAAGATTTTTTGTTTGGACAACACAGCTTCTGGTCACATATTAGGTAACCTGAGCCAACTAACAAGACAGAAAAGGGTCTCTCTTCCTAAATGCTCCAGTCCATTTTCACATGTGTCTTGTCTATATGGCCTCCAGGAGCCACATTAAGCAAGTGATGCAGGAAGAGCTCCAAGATGAAATCATTCTCAGAAACCCTTATCTTGCTTTTCTCTTTTGCCACTATTGCATTCCATGGATCACAGAGCATATCAATAGTGGATTTAATCAGAAACAAGACATTTCTTCTCATTTTCCTCTCTCATACTTGTAACATGCCACAAGAAAAATAGGCCAGTTTGATGTTTGTATTAAAATGTGACTGTTGTGCACTGCACAACCTGATAAAACAGCTGTCAGCTCTTCATTTACAGGCAAAAAAGGTAGGATTTTGTTCTACAGATCTGAAGTTCCAGTGTAAATAAAGAGATGAGAGAGAGTCCAAAGAAATAATCTGAGAAATATAACTTGGAAATGAGGGCTAAAATGAGTATTTTATTTCCATGCATTTTCCCATGTTTACAGAGCTTTTTGGACTTTTCCTAAAAAACCCTACAAAGCTCGACTGTCCAATCACGCTTTCATTTTCTACACCCCCTCCTTCCTCTCCCTGCCATCTTTTCACTGACAAAGCTATATTTAAAGCAAAACAGAACAAACAAAAAACCAAAAAAAAGTTTTTTTAAAAAGAGGCCTGGCTGGTTTTGCGTGTGCTATTCTTTATAGTCACTCGGGACAGACTACTATGTTAATGTGATGACTTACAGATTTTGTGCCATCCAGCATCCTGCCCTGCCACACTAGTGCTTCCTAAAACTCCAGGAGGAATGCATCGCTTCAGCAGACCCGAGACGCGAAGCTGGGCTGAGAAACAGCTCTGCACCCCAAAGAAACAGTTAAACCCAGCAAAAGGTGGGAGAGGGGCAGGATTTAAAACCTGCCATTTCTTTCAACTCGGCTGCTGCAGAAGCAGGGAGCTGGGGGGCTGTGTATCCCAGAGGGCAGCAGCCTGCCCCAGACTGCCTGCTGCCGCCAAGGAAGCTCTCCCAAGCATACGGCTCGCTGGCAGAAATGAGGTCAGAGCACTGCCCGCAGCTTACAGCAGAGCTGAAAGCCTGAAGCCAGCTTACAGAATAAAGAGAAAAGCTGCACCGAGAGCAGCTGCTACCTCTAGGCTAATCGAGCTAGGTACCCAAGGATGAGACTTCCTCACTGGAGACCGGGAAACATTACTTCAGTGTTTTCTTAGGGGCACATCTGTGTCTGTGCTTTGAGGTAAAAGCCAGGACTTCATCTAAAGGCTCATGAAAACCTGCAAATTGGTGAGGAAGGGCTGCAAAACATCACTGGGGTTACATTTAAAAAAAAACCAAACAGAATGGAGAGGTTTGTTCCTAACCCTCATCCCTCCTATATTCTATTATATTAAAGAATAATATAAGCTATATTCTATTATAGACAACATTTATATCACAGTCCAGTGACACCTGCTAACTTGCTCCCTAACACTCCATCACAGAGGTCCCTTAAATAAAAAATCGAAAGGAGTTTTACCTACTATTTTATCAACAGTACAACCATAGGAGAAGGAAATGAAGCTCAGATGTAAAAAAGTCTGTAATAAACTTGGTAAAGAAGGTATTCTCAACTGGTCTCTACTGTTTTGGTTAACTTTGTTTTTCAGTATGTGAAAGCATTAGTGTGTTACATTTGGGGCTACTAGAAGTTGAAAATTAGCTGCATTACCATCCTCCCTTTCTCTGCAGTCTGTGAAGACACAGAGTATCTGTGCAAAAATCTTTAAATCCAGCCCACCACATGGAACAGTATCTTAGTCCAAGGAGTGGGAAAAGAACAGTAATTTCCAAAAGGAAGCACCCACCAGTAGAAGTAATTCAATGGACTGCACAATAGAACAGTTTAAACCAACAGCAATAAACTATTTCTTTATTCTTTAGAGATAGAAAAGTCTTCACCACCATCACGACAACCACAATTTCTCAAAAGAAAATATTCCCAACTGTGCTGGTGCTGGGAGTGGCAGGAGGAGAGTAAGAGGGTGACGGACAAATGAAAGAAGCGGTAAAAACTTAAAACTCTGAGACTGGACCACTGACTACTCTTAAATGAAGCAATGAAAAAATAGCAACGTTCATTAGAAGTTGGTAAAGGATTACTAGGTAATAAAAGCAACAATAATCCTCTTCTATTTTGTGAGGGTGAAGGAGAACAATCTTCATGAATTCTGTAGGCAGAGACCCAAACCCCAGACTGGTTATAGCTGGTTATTAGCTTTCTACCTAAAAACATGCATGTGGAAGATAGCTTCTTGGCAGTCAGGGATAAGCATGAGGAAAACACAAAGAGAGAAGCTGTGTTCTTCCAGAGCTTGATTTATTGAGGGACAGCTCACCAAGACCAACAGTTGCTCTATCTCCGCAACATAAACACCAAGTAGTTTTGTCAACATGTAAAGGTAAACTTGTTTTTTAAGTGGTATCTTATTTATTTTGATTTGCTATTTCATTCTCTGTTGTACATATCTGATTGCAACAACTAAAACACACTGTAACAATTCAGCTGCGTGCTCCAAAATCTATTCCAAATCCTACTACGGTAGGACAAAGCATCAGCAAAAGGGAAATACTGGAAAGGATAATGAATGCATATGAAATATATGCTGGTCAATATTCAGATAATACATTGTCTCAACAACAAAATCCCAATGCAAAATACAGAAAATAAAACTAAATATATATATATATATTGAACAGCTTCAATTACTAAAGAAAATGCATGCAGCCAAAAATATGCAGTGGTAAATTTTATGCCAGGAATATTAACAAACTTATTTTCCCTACCTTTGAGGAAAATAATGTGTGTTAATTTAAAGGCCATAAGAGAATACTTCTAGCTATATTGCAACTGGCCATGAGGTGCAATTTACAAGACCACTGAAATTTGGAATATATACTGCTCATGCAGAACTAAAAAACCAAACCAACCAAACAAAACAAACAGTAAAAAAACCCCCTAGCACTTAGATTTATGAGTAGTTTTTAGACTTTACAACATGATCATTTAATTCAGAATGCTATTCTATTTTCATTTTAGAATTTTTCTTAGAACAGCATTTGTGCCTTTATATTCTAAAACATTTGCATAGACAACTTTTGTCAATGAACAGCCATCAGATTAGTGGATCATAAAATAAATGACAATTACATGATCAGGTATCTTTTGATAAACTCACTATTTTGTTTAACTTACTGCTAAATTTCAAAGGTATGGATAAAATTACTTCTGAGATATTAATTTAGCTCTCAGAATAACATTAAAAGAAAATTCTCATTGAGTAGTAAGGAGAGTGGTAAGGGGAGCAACAATAGTTATGATCACTAATCTACAACAAAACAGTTTTTATCAGCCTGCATTCCAGTAGTTTTACTATCAAGTTAATTAATTGACTCCTATGCTAATATCTAAATGCCAAGCAATTAATAGCACTGAACTATAAATGGTTTTTCTTTGCTCTTGTAGAGTTATTTTATAAAGCAAATGCAATTCTGTCACTTCACTGATTTAATGCAGGCTTTGTGAGGTTAATATTCCAAAGCAATTGCAAAATAAAGAACTGCTTTAATTAACCTTCTGTAATTTAAATACTGGGAGAAATCAGAACTTAGAAACTTCAAATAGTATCACCGTCATAACAACAACAACAACAATAATTCTTTGTGGATCAAAGCCAAACCACTGATTTGAGAACTTTAAGAAATACATTTGGACATGTGTATCTTACTGTGTTTCTAAACTCATTAAAAGGACTTTTCTCTAAGCATAGCATACTAAATCCATGATAGATTTTACAGAGTTTTTGTGGTTGAGCTGAAAAATGTTTCCTTTTAGAATTATTTACTTATAAATACTGAAGTTTTTAGTTTGAACAAATGATTCAGCACCCCCACTTTTTGCACTAGAATACTTTGTGAAGATTTTTGTTACAGGACATTGCCCACCAAATCTACCGACTGATTGCATGTAAGTAACCGACCACTTAAAAATAAAGGAGCAAAACAGGACCTTCCTTTTCCTAGGGGATTAAGTTTTCTCTCTTTCCAATTTAGCTGAAAGGAGGCTTTTATTGCCAGAGTTTCTTCACGATGTTGTATGCTAACTTAATTTTAGCACATGAAAAAAATCAAGACTCAGGCCTTTCAGCATTGCATATCTTTCAAGCACAAAAGCTGCAATATGTCTGCCAGGCTCAGAATGTTACCAAAAACATGGGAATAAAAATTAAAAACCAGCAGGATTCAGGTGCTCATGAACATTCCTGCCAAACAGGTTTGCAATGTGCGCTGATCTATCTCCTCTGACTATCCGGCCGGGTATCATCAAACCCCCGTCAGCAGCAGATGCCTGAAAAGGTGCACTTGCTGGTTTCTCAAGAGAAGAAAGCTGACCTTCAGAATTCCTCCTTCAAATGGAAAAGCCTGCTTTCAGCAGAAAACCGTTAAGAGATGAAGACAGCAAAAAAACATATATACTGAGAAAATGTTTAACTACAATGAGGGAACTTTAAACTGAAGGTGCTGTTCAGTTGTTGAGACAACTTAGAGGCAAACAAATACTTGCACTGACAATCCTTTGGAAGATTATAAAACAGAAGTATAAACAAGCTTGCTACATTTTATACACGAACAGTAGTACCACTTTGCAAGATAAAGTACTTCTCCTTTCCCGGTAGTATCACTTACCAAATCCAAGTTACTACAAAGACAGCTATGTGTAAGGGGTAGTTATACATGCTAACTTTAACAGCTTCAGGCCTAACAGACTGGAGTTGGATTTTTATTTGCATAAATTGATCACAATGTCTGTAAACACTCTCTTTAAAATAACAGGGCCAAGAAAGGCTTCTCTAAATCTGAATGCAGATTTTTTTGGGTTTCGTCAACAAGCCTTCAGCAAAAACAAGCCTGTGCTGCTGTGACTGCTGCTCTGTGCTGTGCCCTCAATTTTGTGTTTGTGCTCAGGTGTGAGTTTACAGACAATTATACTTTCTTTTTCTGCCTGACTCTATTCCTTCTAGCTACTTGGCTCTGGAAGATTATTCTCCAAGTCTGACAAGGTAGCACTTATTATAATCTTATAAATACAGAGAGAAATAGCTGAGGAAAAAAAGAGAGAGGTTTGACACATCTCCTGGAATGATATAAGCAATGATGAGGAAACAGAGCAGTCCCCAAACGGACAATAATCAACCATTCCCACTACTGGGAGAAGATGTAGCAGAGGAGTCACAGTTTCACTGAACTCCCGAGCTGAGTTAAGTAACCTCAACCAGATAAATAGCCTTATGCTTAACACTTATTTGCTATCACAGCAGCATCATGATTATGAAACAAGACTTTATAAAAGCAGAGATCTAACTGGCAAAGATTTCAATCAGTTAAGTACTCATTGAACCTACAAAGGTTCAAACCTCTCTTGTCCTTCCTGAAAATATCATGTGCTTAAGAAAGGCTCAAAAAGGATAAGTCAGTTTTATGCACAAGTTCAATATGGTTCCAAACTATTTCAACAGTTCTTAAATCACTTCAGTGTTCAGCAGGTACTGGTCACTGGTGGCTTGTCTAGAAGCTAGGATTTAAGCTGTGGTGTGTAAGTTTGGAAGCCACTTGCTGAAAGCCTGCTCCCCTTCCCTGCTCCCCCAAGTCCATTCAAGCTTTACTAAAGATGCAAGAAATCAATATTGCACTCTGCCTTTTGGTATCTACCTGACCTCTCTGAAGCACGCTGGCAACAGAAGGTTCAGCATACCAAAACCGATGCCTTCATATAAAGTAAAGCTGTTGGTGTTCCTTGTCTCTAATTTCAGCTCCCCCAGAAGGGAGGCTGAAAAAGCTGGCAAAGTATTTGTATCTGTATGAGTTCTTAGTGTCATGGATCTGGGATTAAATGTTTTACAGGAATCACTTCTCCCTTGTACCTCTTCACTCTGGAAAGAATATAATTGCTCCTAAGCTAAAAACAAGTCCAGCATTTCAGAACAGAGTGATTGTACACTGAGCACTAAGCATCTCTGTTGCTGAGATGACGAAAGCCATGAAGGATTTATGGCACACAACAAGCAGTGGTGTCAGCCACTGCTGCTGACAGCAGGCAACTATCTCTTCTGAACATTAAATTTGATTATGAGTTCCCATATAACTGTAATAGCCAACTTCCACAAAGAATACTTTCCTATATGCCTGGCAGCAAATGTCAGATTAACATACAAGCTTGTTCTTTCCCAGATTTCCTATGGTTCATAACCCAACAAATATTAAGTGCGACCACTCATCTAATGGTAGATTATTACAGACACAAAAGTTAAAAAAGAACAGAGGGAAAAATTATTTTTATTATGACTTTAAGACAGGTGCAGCTGTATGTTACTCCTTAAAACAAATTTAAATTAAATTCTGAAGGATTTCAGACTAAACTACAGTACAGTCGACTGCTAATTCTGTGCCAATTTCTAGTAGCTTAAGAGTGAAGATTTTATTATAGAGAGTAATTGCATTGAGGTATACAAATTTGGACTCACTGAGGACTGTCTGTATTACTTACTAGTGAATTTGGTATTTGCATGTACAACAGTTATTCCTAACTTACAGTACTATTTTTGTACAGTGTTACACCCCAAAACAGCTTGACAATGTTAATTAACACGTTGCTTATTATACTGTTTAAAGAACTTTAGCAGCTCACATTGAATTTAAAAACAATACTTCATCTTCATTGTACCAAAATCACTTTAATAATTTGGTGCATTTTGCCACAATACAATTTGTTCTGTTTTCATGACAGTCATACAGATTGGACATGAAAACAGATTAATTAGTTTCACATTTTGTTCACATTTTCAAAGACTGTTTCAAATCAGGAAATGTTTTATCTGTCCCACCTTGCACTGACTCAACACTAGAAACAGATGTCTGCGAAAGAACGTTCTCATCATCATCTCAGGCTTGCAACTGAGACTAATTCCAACCACTGATCCCAGTTCAGGGAAACTTAGAGAGAAGTTGCAGCCCCTTATGGAAGTACCAGTGGTCCCCAACCCTCTGCCTGGAGAGACTGACCAAGGTGTCACCAGAGAAGCTTCCCACCTCATGTACACCGCCTTCCTGCTTCAGATGCCCTTCTACCTGGGACTACCAAAACAATTCACAAATTCCTACTGGCCCAAACTGCATTCGTCCCTCTGGCCCAGCCTCGGAAAAAACCCCCCACTGGTTAATCTGCTCTTTATCTGTCCTATACAGTTTGCACTGGAAAAAAATCTCGCCAAGATCAGTAGGTAAGGTATATTATTCTGGGGGGCAAACAAGATCTTGGCCAGCTTTTAGAACATTTAAATTAAACCTGTGAGACAGTAAGAGAGTGCTGTTTATTTGTTTGTTTATAAAACATTTTCTCCTTTTAAGTAAAAGCAGAATAAAGAGTGAGCCTGAACTACTTAAAAAAATCCATAGTAACCACAACAAAATGATGTACAAACACACACAAACTCTTTGTGCACAGTTAACCAGAAGGACCAATGCCCCAGGAAAGAGCACATGCATGCCCCACCTCAAGGACCTGCCACACTTTTTTCCCATTTAATCTTATGCCTGTACGTGAGAAAAGGGATCAGCATTCTATTCTGGAAACTTGCAAGCAGAAAGCTTCCATGAAGGTGTAAAACAAAGGATGACTTCATTCAGGGTAACAGCAGTAGGTGTAGAACAAAATCACTATTTTTGTTTAACTAAGACTGAGACCATAACTGTTTTGCAGATCCATTTCATCTGTCAAAAACTGATATGGTCCCAATTCAAAAAATAACACAATAAAGCTAAAAGTCACTATTCTATCTTGATACATATGAACACATGCGACATAAAGCAAAGAACTATATAAACATGGCTGTTTACAAGCCAGTTGGAAAGCATAATAACCAAAAATATACATCACACTATCTTAACAAAATAATGTTTAATGATGACAGTTTAAGTTTGCAATTACATGACATTCTTGAGCAAAATATCACTTCTACTTATGGCAAAAGATTTAAAACTGCAAAAACAACCGAAGCATTTATTCATTTATATGCCATTTCAAGATGAAAAACCCTGCCAAGGGCAACACTATAGCAATGTAGCACATCTTTCTTTCTCTTTTTTCTTTTAAGGAGCAGTAAAGGCAAAAAGAAGTTAAAGAAAAAAAAAAAACCCAAGGCAGTATCTACATCTACTGGCAATATCTAATGATCAATGAATCTGCTACTGTAATAAATTTGCTTAAAACAAAGCTCTTCCTTTAATGGTTTTTACACAGCAGGCTCCTGATATGAAGAGGGGATGACTGATGCTGGCTTACAATATGGTTCTATAGTAAACTGTGCCAGTATTACTATCAAATCACCTCTTATGAAACTCCCTTTCTGCCTACCACGCAATCAATTTAACAAAGATCTAAACAACTTAACAGTTCAAACATTCAAATAAATCCCATTCTTCTTCTTCCCCTCTACGCTTATTAGAAGAATGAAAGTCACAAGTCACTGGAACAGTCCCAGAAATTGTTTTATCTGTTTACTTTTATTAGACAAGATTGCATATTGAATTCAAGTGAGTCAAGAAAAAACAGCAATGGCTTCACACTTCCACAATATGTGAGAAATGAAGATGAGCACCAATTCTAAGGCACAACACAGAGTTATACCTGACCTCAGGAGCTCGCTCACATTCTGTCTAAAAGAGCAAAAATAAAACATCATCTGCAAGAAATTTCGCATCAGTTTTGTCCCCATAACAGAATACCCAGACCATCACACTATGGGGTTTTAAATAAAAGGAAACTGGTGGCAAGAATACGTCCATCATCCAGCCAGCATAAACACTATTTTCAGCTTTGTAATCTCCAAAACAAGTAGATTGACATACATATATGAGGGAAATAAAAAAAATACAGTCAGGAAAAGAAGGCAAACTAGAGAAGCCTTCTTTCCCCAATTTGGCATTTCTCTTCTCCATCCTGAAGTAAAACCAATTCAATCACACTCACATCACAAAATCAATACAGAAAGAAAAAAAAAAAGGTTAATGAAGAATATAGAAAACATGAAGGAAATTCATTTGCAAGCTGAAAAGAAAGAACAAAACTAAGGATGACAGACAGAAAGGATGACAGATTGTATGACTGAAACTACCAAAGCTTTCTAATTGACAGGACTATATAAACAGGATGTGCTGATATTTTTAGGAGCAGAAATAAGAAAGATACACCAACTGGTGCAACAGGTAATATATGATTCTGTAGTTTATTTTAAAATTGTATTTAGAATATGTAAAGCCAGTATTTACTCACAGCAACACAATCACATATATTCAAAGAGACCTTCAGAGAGTCATACCTCCTGTTCAAAGCAAGGCTAGCAAGAACAGGGTGCTTGAGGGCTTTGTCTAGTTGAATTTCTCCAAAGACGGAGATTCCTGTCTCTCTGAAATTTTGTGGGTTTTATAATTTTTGAGTTTGTTTTTTTTCTTTTACAGAGTTGCAACTTCCCTCTTCCCAGTGTGTCCCTACTGCTTCTTGTCTTTCCACTGTGCTCCTGAGATGAGTGTGGCTCTGTTCTCACCCACATTCCCCCACAGTCTCATATAAGCAGGGATATGTATGCTTAAGTAAGCACAGTTTGTAATTTTTTTCCGTCAGCAGCAGAATTTGACATACGCTCCCAACTTTTTTTGGTTTTTTGTTTAGTATTAATTTTTGTATTCCACACCAGTTACCACTTGACGGTAATTCTACTACGCATTATCAGCAGAGAAAGAACACTTTTGCTGAAGTGGCAGAAATGTAGACTTCAATTTCTTGTATTAGGAATTGTTTTCTAGATGAGCAATTCTCAAAGAATGGGAAAGTACACAGTGGTGAGGTTTGACAGAGAAACATGAGAGAAGAAGCATTCACCTGTGATTCTTCTTAAGACAAGGGGAAGAGCAGCCATGGAACAGATCTGGAGATCAGGAAAGAAGCAAGCCCCAAGGTGTTTTAGGACTACTCATTATGTATACAAAATAGTCCCATCTATACACAAATACTCCAGTCACACAGTGAAATTATCATATAATTCACAACCTGGTATCAGAGTTGAAAACTTAAGAGGCTGACCGCTACTGAAGAACGGTCATTCAAAAACCATCAAGAATTCAGGTGAAATTCTCACAATAAGGACTACCAACTCCAAGGCTGTACTGGTGAGGACCTCATGCATCATCTCAGCTTGCAGATTGAGGCAAAAAATGCCTACTGACCTTCAGATGCCTGTATCACCCTTGGAGCCTGGATTTAGATTGTCCTTCAATGTTCCCTCAAATCCTCAAAAAAGAAATTTGGCTACATCAAGGCTGGTATCTTTTACCTGTGAATCTGCCTCTGCCTTTCTCTTTATCCCAGTTCTCTGAAGTTCAAAATATATGGAAGGCTTTACTCTAATTTTGCCTTCATCCTTCCTATGATACCTCTCACTTCACTGCACAAACCTTCGCTTTCCCAGCTATGATAGCAAATGATGTAATTGGAACACCTATCAACAGATAAATCAGTACCTTGTTACTCTGAAGGCCTATAAAGTCGGTATGTTTTGTGTATTTTTTAAATGAAAATATTCAATCCGTTCAACTGACAGTATATTTAAAACATGACAAGGTGTCCAAGGCAGCAAAAAACCCATTTCAATTTCACACACTGTGATATGTAGACATTGGAGCAGCTGTGTTTCTTCTATCTTATAGGCTGTATTACTAGGACTTTATCTGCTGAGACTTTACCAAGATGCTTATGAACAGTATTTTCAAGTCATAGAGAAATCAAGCATTTAATGGCAAAGTAAAAAGGAAGAAAATTGAATTTAAAGACACAACTGCAATCTTTAAAGTTGCAGTTACATATAATCCAAAAGATGGAATGTGGTGACATTTACCAGAATATCGTAGATACAATTAAGAATTCTATTTCATAAACCATCCAGCATTTTAATGAAAAAAGTTAATTCTCAATGGAATTTTAAAATGTAGATGAAGAAAAATTAACATGTAATTACACAGTGAAATTATCATAGCTTTATTTTAAAGTCAAACGAGGGGAGTCTCCAGTATCATTGCTACTTACAGCATCTTTTGTTAGTTTATTTTACACACTATTTTTATTTCAAGCTAAGATTTCTACATTGCACCAGCATAATCCCAAAATGTTAATCAACCATGCCTGACAGAATTCTCCAGTGACTTGCAGCAAGTTCTGGTGCTTCCACTAATATCCAGTCTTGAGCAACTCACTTTTGTTAGATTTCCCAGGATGGTGAGTATGCCTTAGTTTCATCCTTCCATTTCCAGATCACCTCTCCGTGATTAACAGAGCTGAGACTGCAGATAGAACTCAACCTACATGTTCAGCTGCATCAGCTATGCACATCCATTTTGTTC
This sequence comes from Falcunculus frontatus, assembly GCA_013398115.1. Classification (NCBI taxonomy): domain Eukaryota; kingdom Metazoa; phylum Chordata; class Aves; order Passeriformes; genus Falcunculus; species Falcunculus frontatus. The sequence goes on along the minus strand of VZRV01005300.1, from coordinate 1,117,829 downwards.
AGTATCCAAAATCCAAGTGTTTCTCCAGCTCTGGGAACCCCTTCTGATCTTGGTTAAAAACAGAATCACTTGAAATTAATTTTAATGCTTAATATATAGAGCACAATTCAAAACCAGCAATGAATAAAGAATTGTGCGGTTTCACTAACTGGATGGGCAAACTGACAATATTCAAATTAATAGCTGCAATACCCATCTAAAATATCTTTTAAGAGGCTCCCTTGACAAAGCAACTCCAAAATGCTTTGAACTCCTGTGCCCTCAAATGAAGTAACAAAAACCCCAAATCAGTAGTGACCACATTAGATGCAGGAGTTCTCAATAACGTCTATCTTGTGAGGAAAGGAAAGAACAAAACAAAAGCAAGGAAAAGCTCCAGCACCCACTAACATCTCATCAAGAAATTGTTACCTGTTTTTAAAAGCATAGTCAATAGTTGCTGGAGCATATACACTGGCTTTACTCTACAAAGCTGGTATAAAATAAAGTCTGAAAATGTGTGCAGATGTATTTGTGCATATATCCCTAAAGACCGTTCAGAAGGATGTGGTCTGATTCCATGTTTATTTAATTTTGCTCAATTTATTATTTCATTATTGTTATTTAATCAACGCTGTTCCCTCGAAAAGATGAGGGGTGGGTTTTGTTCTCTGCATACGGGTTACTTGTACACTTCTAGCCCCACGGTGAGTGTCAATAGTGGAGGACGGTGCTTACCTGCTGAGCCTGGTACCTCTGCTGGGCCTGTGACAGATACTGTGCCTGGGGTGGCAGGTGCTGGGGCTGCGGCTGCTGGTTGTAGTACGGCTGCTGGCCCTGCTGGCAGTAGCCACTTACACCTTGCTGACCATACTGAGGTGGGATCTGTTGGAAGAGTCAAGCAAAGCAAATGCATGAGTTGAAGCAGAAGGACATGAAATCAAGCTATGTCCCATCCATATGGCAACCTCAGCAGAAGTGATATCCTCAGCTACACAGGGGTCTGACTGCTTTACTCAGCAGTTACTGTGAGCCCTTAGATCCTCTTGCCTTAGCCGGAGGAGTGAGCCCAAGTGCTCCGCATAGGTACTCTTTTCAGGGAGAGCTTCTAAGGAAAATGCTACGCTTCCGAACATCACAATTCTGTAATGCCCAGCCTTAAAATACAGAAGCAGTTATTTGAAACATTTGCTCTCCATGGGCGTATTATTGAGGCAAATCAACAGAGGAATCATTCTGATGCACTGACCCAAAAGCTGAATTGTGGAAAAAAGGCACAACTCTTAAAAAGACATTGAAAGAGAAATGTCCTTTGTCTTTTTTTTTTTTTTTTTTTGAGCAATCAGGTACTAATTTTTATTTAAAGTTTTGCCCACACTCCTCAGGTTTTTAGTGTTTGTGTTTAAGCCTTACACAAAAGCCTTGGGGTTTGACAGGATTTTGGTTTTGTTAAGTTCAATCTCTTAGTCTTCTCCCCCCTACTAAGATACATTTAAAAAAAAAAATAACAGAACAAAAATGATGTGTTACACACCAGTTGGAACATGTATCACATACTGAGAACCTGCACACACTGAGAATTTAAGTTAGAACCAAAACCAAGTCAATTACAATGTCAGAGAAGTTTTCTGCATCGGTTTAGTCTGTAAGCCTTGTATCAATAGACACTGACATTCTCTCGAGGTATTTGAAAGAGCCCACTTTCAACAGACTCCTGATATCATGCCCAGATTTCCCCGATTTTAGGTACCCATGCTTTTCCCCAAACTCTGGATTTAAATATAATTTCAGAAAAATAACAGATGCAGCACACGACTTCTCCCTTCAAAAATGGACCTCCTGTTGGTCCTGCACATCCCTGCTCTAAGCAAGTGTCTCAGATACCTGAGCACATCTGAAATGCTTTGATCTCTGAACTGTTCCCACTGATTTTCTGATACAACGATAAATCTGTTTATTCAACAAGCAAACACATACCCGTTCTACCTAAAGTTAATTTACTACATTCATTCAACAATATTTGCTAGGCGGTAATAATAATAATACAAAGTCAAATTTAAACACCTGCTTAGGCTGTTTTTATTATCACAACTTGATCTGCTCCGATTACTTCTTCCAGAAGTTGGCAGTCCTACCTCTTGGTTACTCCTAAGGTCAGCACTGTAACCCCACTTCTGCACTTGCTCTCTTTGCCTTTGCTTCCATTTCCTTTCCCATCATTTCACAGGCAGTTAAATGTTTCTGTGACCAAAGCAACCCTTTCTGACAAATACCCTCTCCCCGATGATGAATAAATGAGGCCTTTATAATGCAAACTAGAAAGGGTGTGTTGGAATATCATCAGGCAAACAGACAGCTGGAGTCTGGGATCTGACAGAAGACCACATGGTGATTTGCCCATCATCTGCAAAGGTCACAGAGCCTGGACTGGTTCCTACTAAATGCTGAGGAGAAACCTGTGTTGTGGTCCATCTGGGTTCCAGTTACACGGGGAAGAAAAGGAAAGATATCCAGACAGCAAAATATGGGCTGCTGGAAAAAAGAAAAAAAAAAAGAACTTGAATGCCCAGTTGACAGGATGATGACAAAGCAAAAGATCAGATGCATGAGCAACCAGAATTTTTCTAGAATAAAGATACTTGTACAGGAGGGCTGGAGTTCACCTGAGCACAGGAGCCAGGTCACTGGTACATAAGGCACAAGAAAATGAAATTTTAAAATGAAGAGGGGATTAGAAGAACACATGGTTTAAAAGCATGGTATTGATATGTCAAATGAAGACAAGGAGATGCTGGGTCATCAAGTGAAGATGCTGAGAAGAATCAAAGAATGAAAAATAGACATGCAGTGACTGCACAGTAAATACAGTGGCAATAAGAAATTCCAACAATACATGGACTTCCACACAAAGAAGGGTGGACTGGATCACTGGAACATCAAATTGCAAACAAAAGCACCAGTAGCAGTCATATAAGAAATATGGTAGAAAGAAAAAAAACTATGGAGTCACTAGTAGGCATCATCCTAGGATACAAATTCGGGGAGAAGACGGCTAATAACAAAGTAACATTATATACTACACAGCATTTAAAAACTAATCAAAATAAAACTCCACCTCACCAAGCAGCAGAGGTCTAGAGTTTGGTGAGATCAAAACCAGTGAGTGCCGGAACCATCATGCATGGCCAGACTACGACAACACTGACAGCAGCACACTAAGCAAGATCAGCAAAAGGCGCACCACAAGATTGATTAGGGGGAGATTTCAACTCCTCCCAGACAGACTGAGTAAGCAGACTACAAAGCTGAGACCAAAGTATCAGATAACCGTCAAAGGTTGTTCCATGGAACTGCTGGTGAGGGAACCTGCATGAAGAGCCACTGAGCCTTTGGCTCAGTCCAGAGCAGCAGGAATCATCTACTACTACATCCTGCAGCTGCAGAACCACAGTGCATCAGTGACCATAACAGAGTTAAATTGAGCATCCCTACAGGAACAGTGAAACCCAAGGAATCTACTACTGTTGTGCTTAACTTCAAAAAGTCTAACTACACAAAAATGGGAAAGCTTGTTAAAAGGAATCTCTAACAGACAGCTATGAGAAATAAAATCTGACTGGCAGCATCAAAGCTGTTTAACAACAACCACATGGAAAGCACAGAAACAGTATTCACCGCCCATTCAGAAAGACTTGATAAGAGCAAAGGGACACCAGCATGGCAAACTGCAGCTTTCTAGAGGCAAAAAGGCATCCCCTTCAATAAGCCAGCACCAGGTCCAAATGAGGAAAACAGAAAAGACTGTAAACTCTGGCACTTCAAATGTAATAAGACAGGCCAGAAAGAACTGTTGGAACAGCTAGAAAAGGGAATCAAATGAGTAATGATTCATTTCTTCAAACACATCAGAAGTAGGAGGTCTGCCAGAGTCTGAAGTGACGAATGATGATGAAGGTATAAAAGGAGATAGAGAGAACACAATGCCATCACAGAGAAGCTTAACAAAATCTTTGGCTCTAGTGTGCACTGTGGAAAAATCTTGGGGTGTTCCCAAGCTGGAGTCCTTTGTAAGGGACTTGATAAATGTCTCTGAATCTAATGGGACTTTTCATGGAATAAAGTGACAAATGAACAGTCAGAAGTGGCTTGGGACCATAAAGTATCACTCCAGAGGTCTAATCAAATTCAAAAAGCTGAATTACTAACGACCATACACAGCCTCTAAACTGGAGCTGCCTTGGTAGGTGAGAATTGCAGTATGGCTTAAAAAGAAAAGTCAGAGATTTGAGCAATTTAAGACTACATAACACTGATGACTCCTCTGGATAAATCAGGACAGGTAAGAGTGAAGATGAGATTTAGGAAACATCAACACAGCAAAAGTAAATCCCTCTCTACTGACTTCTTGGACTTACTAGGAAGGGTCAGACAAAAAGGTTCAGGAAAATGCAACAAGAATCACCACAGGTATAGGACAGTTTCCACACATAGAACCTATAACCCTTTGAGGATGGAAAAGACACCAGGAAGTAGGAATATGATGGAAAGCTACAAAAGCATCTTGTTCAACAACAATTAGGATTCGTTTAATAGCAGAAGCAAACTAAAACAAGAGAGAAACAGGTTCTCTAGTCACAGAGGTTACAGATGTTTAGAACTCCTTGCCAAACTGATGTTTTGAAAGCTGAAAATTTAAGCGGGCTCAAGCTAAGACTGGACAAGTTCACAAAAGAGACATCCTCTGAGGGTTACCAAATTTATAGAGCCACATCTGGCTCAGGAAGTCCCTGAACTGAAAATAGCTGGAGGGTTGAAGAGTATTGAGGGAAATACCACATGCTTGCTTTGTTCTGACTCTCCTCGAGGCATCCAGTTAAAGCCTCCACTGGAGGCAGCATATGGGGCTACATGAACCCTGGATCTGCCCTGATAGAGCCATGCCTATGTTCTCACCTCTTTGCAAAAGAAATTCGAGTCCCCGGAGAAAACAACGGAACTTTGGTCTGCAAGATACTAAGTAACAACTGTAAGCAACCTGAAGAGGGAATAACACCTTGACTGCCAAAGCTCTGAGACCGCTTCATTTTCTTAAGTATTTTCCCAAGCAATCTGCTTTCAGACACTGGTTTAAAAAAGGGTACCAGGCTCTTCTTCTGATCTTATATATCAGTTACTTATGTTAGAATTTTCCTCCATATCCTCCCAATCCAAACTATTTTAAAAAAACAACCAAACACCACCACCTAAAATACAGCAATAATCATAATGCTACATGTATGTTTGGATGCTGTTCTCTTCACTGCAGAGACCCATCACCGCTGCCTTAGCAGAGCACTCCATGTAATTGCTGTGGCTATTTAAATAAATAACAAACAACAACATGCAAATTAATCCTCCTGCTTTACTGATGGGGATCACAAGATACCGCTTATGGACAAATGTTTATTAAACAGCATATAAAAAAAAAGCTTAATTAAAATCTCCCCAGAACAAAACAAATCTAAAGCCAATTACTTACAATGCTTGGAGTGAATGACCCAAGCATCTTCTTTCTTCGTAAAGTAAACCCTCCCTGCCCCTTGTCCTTTACACCCACATTTTTTGTGGCTGCACAATGCAGGAGACAAGAATTTGGGAAACTTCATCCTGCCTCTGGTAGTGCAGACATTCTGGGGCCAGTTAGAGAGAGAACAGACCTGAGTCTGAATCTATTTCTAGGCAAGCACAGAAATTGTAATAATTACTTTTGACTCCTATCTGACTTGCACAGTATAAATAGCATTATTTTGGGAGAAGTATGACTGACCATCAGTGATTAAACTACTCTGAACACAAACAAAGAAAGGATGAGAATAATAGAGGAACAAAATTGGCAGCCAAAATGAAGAGATGGGGCAAATCCAATTAAACCTATAACTTAGCCCATTATCTTTAATTCTTGTTTGAATAAGGGATCTGGTGGCAGGCATTCTTTGTCCAGGCAATACCTTGATAGAAATTGAAGTTTTAAGTAATTTTTGTATGTACAATCCATGACTGATGTCAAAGGAGAAGGATCATTAGACAGCATTAGAGTCATTATAATAATTTTTAAAATTAAAATGTAACAGAATTAGTGTGTTAGCATAGTTACACTAATAATACCAGCAATATGCAGCTACTGCCCTTTTACACCATCCTGATGGCTAGATCCAGTCAATAATGGAAGAAGCTTTACATATCTCCTATCACAAAAAGCTCTGTCAAATCGCACTGGGATCCACCTGAACACATCAGATACCATGACATGCTCACTACAGGGAAAAAGTCCTGGCCACATCATTGCTTTTCCCTGAAATCTATTTGGTACCCAAAAAGTGAGTCATGATATTGGATATCCATTACCCTGGATGATATTGGTAGAAGGCAACAGCACAATCTGGAAGCTGTGGACCACAGTGTCATGATAGAAAAATCTGGAGGAAGAAAAAGGTCTGTCTGGCCTGATCAGCATTAAGCCCTGCTTACAGAGAGAAGGAAAACTCAACTCCAGAGGCAGGGGTGGCACTCAGAAGAAAGGCTGGCAACTACCTGGTTGAGTGGACAACTTTGCTGAGGAATAGTGAGACAGAATATTGTGAAACAAGTACCACCCTCAGTAATATAATCATCAGAAACATTCCACTTTCTTAGCAAGTTTAACACTGTAATTACATAGAAATTAGAATAAAGAAAAGTATAGTGAGGGGCATTCTCAGAAAAAAACCCACCCTACCACCTGGCACTTTACACTAGGACTGTAAAACAGCACATTCCTTCAGTTAACAAAAGGTTATAGTATTTAATTCTAATTATTTTAATTTTACAGTGGTCAATTTAGTTGTAGTTATAAAGAGAGATGTCACTCAGTTCCCATCAAAACTTCAAATAAAACACTTGTGATTTCTGAAACTTCTGCTTTAGTCTTAGATTTCCAAAGCCAGACCTCTGCCAAAACCTAAGTTTCCCCCAAACATTCAAACCATGCATTTCTCCATACTTTCCAGTAGAAAGTTGTAATGGGAAACTAACTCCCTGACATTCACACACTAAACAAAAAGATCTGGTTCATATCTAGAACTTTCAAATTCATATAAGCCCAGGTCTTCTGTATGTTTAGCTGAATTACAGAAACAAGAAAAACATAATATGCTTATACGGCATTAGGAAATCCTCTGGCACATGTTCAGTGGAATATTCTGTCACAGTTTAGGCAGCATGGTCTCCTGTCTCAAATGAACATGTACAACCCCAGCATGCTTGTGCACACAGTCTTAAAGAAGGCTAAAAATCCTTCTTACTGAATGACAAAAAAGAAAAAATCTAAAAGGAAACCAAGCAGAAAGCTGGGTGTTAATGTAAAGGCTATTAATCGGAGGTAAATCTGAAATGCTGATGCTAAGGCATTTTATTCATACATTCTATAAATTCTATTACTTCTTATCACTTAGCTTTGACCTTTTGACAAGACATTGGTCACAATGTTCACCTATGTAACTGTCTTTCCTACACTGCTTGCCTTTACACTGAAGTATGAACTTTAAGATCTTATTAAGAGCCTTTAAAATATTAACACTGGGCCTGATACTGGTCCACCCTGTGACCAGAGCAAGGAAGAAAAAGCATGAAAAGCATGTTTCTGTGTCACAGAACAATAATCCCCATTCCAGAACTTGCAAGGTAGTGGATTTTGCAGAGTCATTAAATGCATGTCTATGTTGAAGACTGCAGTGCAGTACACAGATCTGCAAACTAGCTCAGATACCGGCAGGAGCCTACACCAAAAGCTGTGCTCAGCTAGTTTGCTGTGCTCCATGGAAGGGTGAATTAGGTCAAAGGGAGATCCACACTCCTGTAGCCAGATTGTACACTTGTACACAAGCCAGTTCATTTTAAAAGGTAGCTCAACCATCTTAACAAGACGCTGCAGTCTGCAATGCAGTCATACCCAGCAGCACAGAAAGGACAGGACTTACACACAGGCCTGTAATCCCCTTTTCCCCAGGAACTACACGGCAGCACAATTACACCACTTGTCAGTGCAATGTATATGGCATCACATACGTACCTGTCATGTGGTGCTCTCTATATCCTGCCTTTTACTGTATCTTAAATCAAAGCAATATGAGCTAACCAATTATTAATACAGGCAATTTTCCTCTCCTAAAAAAACCCCCAAATCAACCTATGAAAAAAAAAAGTGTAAAAAATCTACTAAGATTACTTGATTAAGGAAGTCTCCAGTCAGAAAATACAGATGTTAAAGTTCCAAAAGCAACATTAACTGAGCCATGTTACACATATATAGCACCTTCTCTTTCTGATTTATGTTGTCAAAGGCATTTCATAAAATACAGAGGATGTGAAATGTGGCTTAGTTAATGTGGCTGCTGGAATCTTATCATTTATGTTTTCTGACTTCTTAGCTGTGCAACCTTCACATCTTATTAACATAGTTTTTTGCATAGACTGTAGTATGGAATAGTACTTATGTTTTATGTATTGACTTTTTTTGATGTACTGAGATTTTGAATAAGTTTGCTATTCTTCATGATGAGAGCCAAATAAATAAAGACTACTACCACAAAATAGTCAATCATTTATATGGAAAAGCAATATCTTTCCTTCCAAAAAAGAACACTTTGATTCCCCTGTCAGAAATTGATGAAAACTACCTCTGCTGTAAATGCTAAATCTATGCCAATATCACAACCACCTCCCACTCCCACCTTCCCCTAAAAACAACAAACAAACAAACAAACAAACAATTTGCATGTTTCAGATGAGCTAAAATTAGTTTCAAGGGAGAGGTAAACAACTAAGTCTACAAACAAAAGGAAGAAATTTTTCCTACAATAGTGTTGATTCGCACAGTGTATTACACCTCTAATGCAACATTTGGTCCGTTCTGGAAGTTAAGGGATGAAAATATGATATCCTCCAGTAAGAGATTTCCACATTTCTGTATCTATCCTCTCAGGCAGACACTATAGAGAAGACTAAAAATTTGCAACAGAATTGTTTTTAGAAGAGTTATTTTGATATATTGTATTACAAATAGAGAGAAATCATAGTACCTATGCACACACACACTCACTCTCAAGTGATGAGTCAGCTAAGATATACCTCTTCTTATACTCTGCCTTCCTTCCTTTTTTTTTTTAAAGTGATCATAAGAACTTAAAAGAATCATGTAATCTGCTTAAGTAGTAGATTTCCATCAACATACGGAAAAACACATCAGAACTGTCACAAGCTGATTTCTGTGGTGATTCTAATGGTTGGTGCTTCAGTAAAAAACAGGTAGGAAACCTCACCTCTTGCTGCATGAGTAGCATGAAACACCTATGAAATGCCAGCCATTACAGAAAAATGCAAAAGCCTATATTTAACTGATTTTTAATCATATAACAAATAATTTATTATAGGGCACTTCTTGTGCATTCATGAATGGAATACACAGTGATCTTTGATCCCCAAATCCCCTAGTTGCCCTTTATTTTCCAGGAAATTTGTAACAACTCTGACCACTGTTTCTCAAATGGTGATTAAAATAAAATATGGTTAAAAAAATACAGAGAAACGTATTTCTTCAGACAAATTCTGCAATGCCATTCAAACCTTCTAAAGCAGGGAACACAAATGAGAGGTATGGGTTGAGTATGAATAGCAAGTAATCCAGCTGTATGAGTAATCCTCCATTTTTATGCCTTTATACACAGAGAGACACCTAACACTTAACTACTGGAAACTGAAAAATCCCTCAGTAAAATAGCTTTCACTCTACATTTCTTCTGGCACATAGTCTTGGTAGGTGAAAAAATTGCAAACATTCTTTAATCTCTGCAGTGAGAAAAGGCAGAATGTGCACACACCCTGTTTATCATTGCTTCCCTGGCATCTTGCACACCCTTGAGTTTTAGTTCTTTCTTCCAGTCTTTTGAGAGAAAAGGGTGCTTTTTAATTAATTCATGTTCTCCTCCAAAGATATCAATCTTGATGAATACCGTCTTTACCATTCCTAAACTCAATGGCTTTCAGAACTAAATCATTTGAGATCGTTCAGAGCCCTTCACTGTATCTCTTAAAATAGCAAGAGAAGAATACAAAAGATCTTCCACAGGGAGCAAAGCCATGCACTTTTAAACAAGCTAAGCCTTTCTCTTCTTCCCATCTAAACTTGTCCAGTTCCACTACAGGGCTTCACAGACTTTTACAGCACACACCCTCTTTCCCTGACAGCTGCTTTTCTTCCTTTATTGCTATCCTGCACCTGTGGAGGAACAACCCCAGGCACCAATATTTGGTGGAGGCCACCCAGCTGGAAAACAGGTTGGCAGAACAGGACCTGGAAGTCCTGGGAGACACCAAGTTGAACATGAGCCAGCAATGTGCCCTTCCCACAACGAGAGCTAATGGTATCCTGGGCTGCATTAGACAAAGTATTGACAGTAGGTCAAAGGAGGTGCTTCCGCTCTACTCTGGAGGACTGTGTCTACACCTGGAGGACTGTGTCCAGTTCTGGGCTCCCCAGTGCAAGAGAGACATGGACATATTGGAGAGAGTTCAACAAAGGGCCACAAAGATGACTAAGGGGCTCGTGCATCTGCCCTATGAGGAAAGGCTAAGAGAGCTGGGACCGTTCAGCTTGGAGAAGAGAGGGCACCAGGGAGACTGAATAGCAGCCTGCCAGTACATAAAGGGACTCTAGAGAGCTGCAGAAGGTTTTTGTACAATGGCATGTAGTGACAGGACAAGGGGAACGGCTTCAAACTGAAAGAAGGCAGGTTTAGATTAGGTATTAGGAAGGAATTCTTTACTGCGAGGATAGTGAAGCACTGGAACAGGTTGCCCAGGGAAGCTGTGGATGCCCCATTCCTGCAAGTGTTCAAGACCAGGTTGGATGCGGCTTTGAACAAACTGGTCTAGTGGAAGTTGTCCCTGCCCACGGCAGGGGGGGTGGAATTTGATGATCTTTAAGGTCGCTTCTGACCCAGACCATTGTATGATTCTAAACTTCAGTTTAGTAGTGTCTTAGTACAAAGTTATCTACCAAGGTGTGCACCCAATTTCTGGTCTTTAACAGAGAACCTCTCTGGTTTTGGCCCAAGCACCTTTGACAAGGTCACCACTTTTGAGTTAACCCCCACAGCTCTGCCTCCTGGGCCTGACTCGGAAACAGCAGACCAGCAAAGTCATCTTCTGTTCCGGTCCCTCACTGTTTAAGGGGTATCGCACTTTTAATCAAGAAAAACTTGCAACGAACATGCAATGAGAGAATAGGTTTACAGCTCTTTGTGTTCGCATTATGGATTTGAACCCCCAAATAGTTGTCCACAGCACAGGAGGTCAACACACAAAGAAAAAAGCATGACCTCCCACATCGATCATTTAGGTTCAGCAATATCTGTGACAAACCTAGTCATTTTTACAGGCCAAATTCTGGTTTCTTCTACTGTAGCAGGACCAAAATCATACTTCTCATCTGGACACTAAAAATACCCCATAGCAAGGAATCCTGAGGCAAAGAGAAAGACGGGCTGAACCAACGGTGAGAAAATTTGATTACATCTCTACCCACCCAACATAATTTATTATCCTGCAGCATAGCATTAACTGCCTAAGATCAGAATCCCATTCCTGTGGCACAGTTCCTCAATAATCCTTTGGGGGTACTTATACTGGCTTAGAAAAAACAAGAAATACAGAGCAACTCCTATCAGAAACCCTTCTTCTGTAGATGAATTTGACCAAAGTGCACCACCAGTAAAACCAAAACCAACCAACTAAAACAATAAAAACAAACAAACAACAAAAAAACCCGGAAGATGTAAATCTTTTCTGTGCTGGCTTTTCTTTCCCTTTCCCTACTGGGAACAGATAAAAACCAAGTCAGCCTCTTAAACAGGAGTACTTACATAACAGCTGTGATTTCAAACATTCCTTCAAGTATTTTGAAGAGAAAACTTTCAAACCACTTCTTCTAGTCACAGAGTTTAGATATTTGATTTATTCCACTTCTATTATTTAATTTGACCTATTACTTAGCACTGGAAAACATCAAAAGAACCCTGACAGAAACATCAAAGACATCTATCTTATAAATTCATAGCTGAAACCATATAGCACATCATAATTTTTAAAATAATTACAGTTTTATTATACTCAAAATAAGATGATTATTGTAAATTATTCCTCATATCAGTTACCACAAGTAAGTTTTAGAAACATCTGCTAAATGTAAGTATCTGGATACAGTTAATCCAATTCATGTAACATTATACTCAAAATGGAACAGAAAAACAAATGAGAACCTTTAAAGTCATAACATCACTCATCAAAAATTACCTGTTTTGCTTAAGTGAAAATAGGCCCCTTAAAAACATATGAAGAATCAACCACCAAATTCATACATCCATTCTACCAAACTACTAGAATTCTTTTAAAATTAATATTGCAACTAATTTTAACTCAAATATTGTGCCCCATCTTCAAAATACCCACTATTAATCTTGTTAATCTTCAAAATCGTGGTAATCTTCAAAATACCTACTATTCTTTCAAAGCATCCAAGCATCTCCAATATATCCACGCATGCTCCTTCCTTTCGTGAAAGCTCAAGCCCCCCTCCTCCCAAGTCTGGTTGTTTTGGGCTATTATCTGAACACCTATTTTGTTTAAACATTCACAAAACAAATTCTTACGCTCACAAGAAAATGCTTCCTTCTCATTTATGTCCAGACTGAAGTAATATCTATCTGTACACAAAATTAACACACAAGTGTATAATTGTAGTTTTACGCTCAAGTGCCCCAATTATGCACTTTGAAACACTTTAAAGGATCCATCAGGAACATTCAATACCTCCAAACTGTAAAATCTTGAGGAGTGTCTTTTGACAAGACAGCTGCATTATGGAGAAATCTTTCAGCTAAAAACAAAGAAAGCAATCAGCTTTGGGGGTTTTTTTACTCCAAGATACTCAGGCTGTAAAGAATGGTGGGACCTATCTAAGTGCAGTGCATTTTGCCACAGCTAAGAGACAAGCAGGAAACTGCTTTGCTTTTGTGTAATATGTCCGAGGTATTGGCCTAAGAGGCCCAGCCTCCAGATTGTTCAGAAAGGTGATTAAGGAAAGGTAATTAAGGATGTTTGCAACAGACAAGTGAGGACCCTACACCTTCCTCACTTCAGCCCCAAGTCAACTGCAACTCTCCACACACGCTCGGTGAACATTCATCCTCTGCATTCTCACTTCTCCTTACAAAATACTTTTAAGAAGCAGTTTGTTCAAAAAGGCAATGCAGGAGGTGACTGTCAAGAGTTTTTTGTTACATAAATAAATTTCTCTGCACATGTGGTGGAGAAGGGAAACCTACATTAGCCCATCTGACTTTGCACTGAAATGGGTTACAGGTGCTCACACAATGCATCACACTCTTTCACACAGCCTGGTGATAAACTTGCCATATCCTTCATGTTACAGTTTATTAGAAACATTGGTGTTGTTCAGGGCTGGGGGGGGAAGCAAGGGGATGTCCCAGCGAACACAAGAGAAGATAAGGAGACAAACTTGTTTCACATGAAAAACACACACCAAGTTCTTAATAAATAATAGGTGAGGAAATCAGGAGTGGTAAAAACAGCTTCAGAAAAAGTTAGACAATTCATTACATTAAAAACATACTAAGAAAAGGGCTTCAGGCTGACTCAAAGATGGTTAAATAGGCTGGTTAGCAAAGGTTTTCCTCAGTAAAATCAAGACACAGTAACTTGGAGTAAGAAAATGCAATGCTCTGTGCAACTCATAAGGGATTTAGCATCAAGTGTCAGGGGCGTGTAGTCACTGTATGTTGACCATCAACAAAGAGATAAGATGAGCCTATTTAGGGGCCACAGTCCTCAAAAGAGCGATCACAAGCACCAGGCAGAGTGAGACAAAATACCGGCTGCTGTTGCAGTTCTTCAGCGGGGCCAACAGAGTCCTAAGTTCTTCCAAGGGTGATGGAAAAACCACATGTTCTCAGGAAGGTGCCATTCAAAGCTGTTCTAGAAAAAGCATGCCATGCAGAAATGCTCTTGAGCTCCTCATCCAAAGCACTGTGTGGGTTCCTATCTCACAGCTGCCCAGTGCCCACCTCTGCATGCTGAGGAGCTGTGGAAAGAAGAGGTCTCCTGACAGCAGATACCATGAAAGACACAGTGCAGGCTGATCACCTTTCCAGAGGCAAAAGCACCAAGACAACTGGTCTACAGCTGCAAGCCAATCTGTCTGCTGCCACAGAAGCCCCACTATTTCATCCAGCCTGTCAGTTCTCCCTGACTCTCTACCAAGGGTTCTGCCACACTCAAACAGCAGAAACATAGTGGGCAGCCTTCTGCTGGCTTAGCACACTGAAACAATTCAGCGTGGTTGGATGAACCCAGCAGTGACAGGGAAGTGGCACTGCAGGTACCAGCTGGGTTGGCTTTGGCTGCTGTTGAACCACAGATTCTTTAGTTTTGGTTTTCCGTGGCTCCCCTCATCTTGTGAATCCAAATCCACAATTCTCACTTTCCAAAAAAGTACCCCATATGCAAAGTAACAACTTTCAGCTCTCCAGGCAGAGCCCTTCTAAAAGAGAGTTGCCATGAGAAAGCTGCTGCACTACCAAGCGAAACTTCAGACGAAGCCTCTCCTTGACTTTCAGGGAGGACACCGGCTTTTCAGGTCTCCTCAAACTCAAGACACTCAAATTCTGCCATAAAATTTAACCCACTTCAAGTAGAAAATAATTCATTGCTGCTCTCACCTAGAGTAATGTCCAAGGGAGAGTAGTGATACAGGGAGGGGGACATACACACAATTCTCTCTCCCTTCCTTGCAGGAAGCAGAAATACTTAATGCATTTCAGGGACATTCTTAGTGTGAAAGTAAAGTGCAAGTGGGTAATGCCCATTTAGATTAGTTCTTGAATATTATTAGGGCAGTGATCACTTATCTATATTGGTAGTTAGGTATTTCAACCTCCCGTTCGGTTTGGCAAATCTTCCTTTCAGTATCAGCTGTACTTTAGCGGCTACGGCGTTGTTCAGGCATGAGTTTCTATGATTTAACTAAGCTTCTGATTTTGCAGTGGCATAACTATTTAAAATATTTCAGACAACAGGTCAATATTTCTCAGAAGCTGCATATACCTTCCAGAGCACAGAGTTCACATGTCCTGAAGAACAAGCATTTTAATTTTAAAACCAGGTATTTTCATTACTTAATTGGCTCTGAAGTATACAAATCTTTTTTTTGGAGAGTATAAAACTAGGGAGAAAAGCTTAGGAAGCAGCACTGTCTGCTTTGGAGGGAGTACTTACCCATCTGCCCTTCTGGCCAGAGGTTTAATAGATTTCTATTTTTATAAAGGACATAAGGGGAGGGGGTGGCTCCATCAGTTTCCTACAGAAACCCAGCTGCCAAACTGGATGTGCCAAAGGGGAATTTTAGGGAATTTTAAAGAGATAACCTCTGCTGAGACTGCAATGTCAGCTTTGTAACCTCATGACTGGAACATGTGCAGTGAATGCTGGATTGAAAAAGCTGTGCTATGGGAGTTAGAAGAAAGAAAAGGAGAAAACAGGAACAGCACAAACTGGGATTATTACTCTGTGATGAGAAGAGGATTGGAGGTAAAAAACGCTGTTAGTTCACTATGAAAGAATACATCTATAGAGTAAGCTCACTTTGATTTGAGTATTTATTGATAACCTCTGTGCACTTCCCTTCTCCCAGCCCTAATATGGTCTCTGCATTTTATGCTGATGCTGTTGTTCCATTTAGCAGGTCACTTGCAGTGTATTTTAAACAACACACGCAGCCAAACTGACCTCTGGTTTAAATGTACAGCACAGAAATTGCAGGGTAGGGGTTGAGCAGGGAAGAGAAAAGGGAGAAGAACAGAAGCACTGCCAATTAAAAACAAACAATAAATAAATAACTTAACCATTAAACAATTGGTGCTTTTTCAATCTAGTCCTTCAGTTTCTACGCAGCTTTTCTTGCATGTCAAGACAAAACTAAACTAAATCCCCTTACTTCAAATTATCAAAACTTTTTAAAAATTTATTTTACAGAAAACAAATAAAGAACTATGGTATGTACTACAATTTACTCACCAAGATCAGAATGTTTTAAGAAATTTAGTATGCTAAGGAAGCTGTAAAGCATTTGTGATTCTAAACTACAATTAGCATTAAAAACAATAAGGACAGCCAAAAAGCCCACGCAAACAGAGTAGCCACAAATACCTTCAAAGGTCTATAAAAATCTACTATCAACAAAGGGAATAGCATTAAAGGTCTTACTTGGGGATTAAAAAGGTGAAATTAGTGATGTGCACTCAAGAAATTTACACAAGTAAATTTCTGTACTGAATTGCAGAAAGAGAAGTCTCTTATGGGTAGGACCCCATTACAAAACACTTCTGATGTCCACCTGTTTTCTTCTGCTCCTCACATATAGCAGTGTGCTTGCAGAACCATCCCTCTTACTACATTTAAAATAGATGGGAAAAGATGATGTCATCACATTTAACCTAGAAGAGAAGCAATAATAAATACTCTTTTGCAGTGAAAGCAGGAATGCTTTATGATAAAATATAACAGCTCTTTAAAAAGAAACATTTCAAAGTAACAGGAATGTTGGAAAGGTAAAATAAATTAATAGTCTCTGTTGTTAAAAACTATCTACAAATCTTTATAATCCAATTCTCTCAACAGCTCTGATACATGGTGAATGTCATTAAATTATCAATCTAAGAGATTAATATGTCCTCGAACTTGAAGATATATATCCTGTTTAGCCTAATATTTCGGAGTTTTAGAAAAAATTTTTTTCACATTTTGGGATAGTGATGGTGTTTGGGGAGGGTTGCTTTCTTTTCTTTTAAGGGAAACTGTCAAATGAAGACCCTTAAAAAAAAAAGCAGTAACCTCACACCCACCATAAGGCATATGTTAATACATGCTATCTTTAACTAAATGTTAGTTTGTTTCACTAGTGTTTGTTCTTCTTTCTGGGCAGCACATCACTGAGGACCTGCTCCCTTGAGGAAACACAAGCTGCTTCAGTGCAGTTTATCTCAACATCTCTGCAGAAGAAAAGGCATGTAATCAAATAATTAGCAACCAGTGTAACCATTCTATGCATCAGAAACAAAACCCTAGACAAACACCTCTCTTTAAAAGCATTGCCTCTTCTACTTTGTTGCCTCTAACTGATCTGAAAATAATATTATTTCATCTTCAAGGCAAAAAGAAAACAACTTGTTACACTGCAAGTGGCTTTTCCATTGCCTTTTAGCAAGAAAGCTTTGCCAAGTCAGAAGATTTCTGCTCTCTCCGAAAAAAAGTATTTCTATGATGTATTGTAAATCTTTACCTCCCTCAATTGGGAGGTAGGGTTTTATGCCTTTCAAAATTTATTATGTCTGCTTGACTGTGCTTTCCTAAAGATCCCTTTCAGCTTCTGTTCCAACTAGCAAGTGAAAATTCTCTCAAGTGCAGTAATGTAAAAAGGAGTAGGAAAGAAATTCAGCACAGGAACAGGGCAGACACACAATGTAGTGCAGTGCTTTGCAGAGCTCTACAACGTGCATTATGGCTCGATTCATGAAATACCCAAATTCAAAGTACTTGCTCTATGGGTCTTATAATTTATTAAATTTGATATTATAAATAAAACCATGAAGTCAGTCCCAGTTGAAATGCTTACATTTCCAAAGAAACCCTACAAACTCAGCAAAATCTTGAGCCTTTTCTATATATCTTTCCTACCCACATCCTATTTATTTCCATTATGTGTGATTCAGGTTCCAGCTCTACAAACTACTATGCAATTTTAAATTTTAATCATAAGAGTAGTGCCACTGTGCTTAACAGGGTCAATGCCACTAATGTAACCAGTGATGCACACATCAGCCTATGAGCAGAGGGATTTATACTGCAATATCCTTGGGGCAAGGAATATGGCTTTTCCTACATTTCACAAAGTAGCACATAATTTTGCTGGAAAACAGGAAATAAAGATTTCAGTTTTAAAATGTTCCTATTACCAGGAAGCCCAAAGAGGAGAGCAGAAAGCCCAGAAAAAGCTCTGCAATATGTCAGATTCAAAGGCTCTCCACCATCTTCTGTCTCATGATGGTAGCCAGGAAAGGTTCCATACAAGATATGACAAAAGAAATTCGTGATTAACTTGAAAACTAATCAGGAACCAACTTTTCTTGCTGCCATTCTTAGCTATCTTTTTCTACTTTTGTCAAAAGCAAAAGACTATACCACCTCTATTAAAAAAACCAAAACACAAAATACCCCCACAAAACCAAAACCAGTTTCAACTACACTAACTACACCTCCCTTACATTCCTCCTGCTGTTAAGCTTATTCAGTAACTAAAAGAGGGGAAAAATCACACACAGACGCACTATCAAAATCACTGTCAGAGAAACAAGCAATAATTAGCCTAGCAATGACTCTTTCTCTGATATTTCAGTATATATACACTGCATTAGATATTCAACACGCTTTCTTGAATAGCGAATTCATCCTTCATGTGCACAAAGTGCAGTACATTCTCTCATAATTATAAGAGTGCAGGACAACCTTGATAATTTTAATTACTGAGAAGTTTGTCTTGGATTTCTGTACCACCACCAGTAACAAGGTACACAAAACAAGTAAGACACACAGAAACGGAAGCCAAGGCTGTTTTAGCAAAATTATACCTTACTAATATATTAGGATTGCCAGGTTTGGTCTTGCTACCAAGGATGAGCAAGTGTATTTCACTGGCTTTTATAAGATGAATTGATTATTACCATGACATTTCAACCACACACAAAAAAGAAAGGTGACACTACAGCAGAATTGTGCTATCAGTTCAACAGCGGTGATTTACAGAAAGAGCTTTTCAAGTTTATACTAACAGGGTTATTTCATGAGCTGAAAACAGTTTTATTCCCTTATGTCAAATAACATTTATGTATCTGTAATGTGCACCATACCATAAAAAGGGAGACATGACGAAAAACATGACTTTACAGACATGACTACCATCACACAATACTGCTTTATAAATAATGCTGAAGTAAACAAAATCTGCATATAAATAACATTTCTTATATTGATTGTTAAATACGCTGACAGAACCAAACAGCAGCAAAACATTGCTTACAGTAAAAATCTCTGCTTTTATTTTAAAGATATAAACAAAGTATTTATTTTTGTAACCATCAAAGCAAGCAGCTGACTTTTGGTTTTGTCTGTGAGGAGCACATGTCTACAAATAAATGAAGAGAGAAAAAAAAACCCAACATGGTAGGGGAGCAAAAGACACAAGTGAGGTTTCACACTATTGACAAGGCTTATAATCCAGAAAAATCTGCTGTGTGAGCCAAGGCACGGCAACATAGCATTTAGGCACACAGAGGAGAAATGCTTGTAAATTCCACTGGTCCAATGAGCAGAGACACAGTTTTCATAATTTTATCACTGTGCGCCACGGCTGAGCGGCTGTCAGGCCAATGGCAAGGCACAGGTTCCCATTTGAATGACATATGGGTTCACCCAACCAGAGAGATGTTAGAGCATTAAATACCACAAACAGACAGGACAAGAATACAAAAAGCCAAATTAGCGCTCGCACAACAGCGCGCTCCGGCAGGGACCTGCCTGCTCCAACCCAGCACCTCCGCCAGGTCCCCAGCATCAGGAAAACCGTGTCCTCCAGGTAACAGCCTCTCACCTCATAAAACTCAAAGACATGCTGAAAAATTATACTTCAAAGTGTGGCGGGAAAATAAGAAAATGTGTATTTTTAAAACACTGGGAAATGTAGACTTAGACATGTGGGGAGTGAGAAGGGAGCAGGAATTACCATTTCCCACAGTATTTCTAAAAAGTGCCACGGAAAATACATTTTACCTTTGTGGAAAGCTGTTCTTCAGACAGAAGTGTTTAACATGTTATATAAACATGTTATGCAGTGAAATGTAAAACACAGGGGGATTTTCATCACATTTATTGCATTTGTTAGCCAAAACGTAGTAGTCTTGTAATCACTGCCACTGCTGTAGTAAAACACTTCAGTAATATTAACAAAAAAAGTGCTTTCAGGCAGGCTTGTTGAAGGGGAAAAAGATTGTATTGAACAACTTGGATCTAAACAAAAGAACAAAACCAAATAAAACCCCCAAAGAACTGCAGATGAGCATGCCAAAGGAGATCAAGGGGCTGATTTCAACTATCAATTCACCATGCCTTGAAATTCCCTTTTATGAAAAAGCCAAACTGAAGTCACATAAATTACCAAACACTGCCTAGGACACAGCTGTCCCCTCTCTGTGCAACGTAATGCAGCAACACATGAACCACACAACACCACCAGCCCAGAGGAGAGGTTTGGACTTTGGGGACCTGATGGAGGAATTGCATTAGCAGTTTTCAGGCTTTGGTCCATAAATATAAGTCAAGAAATTCACCATCATGGCATATAATGAGCACCACCTTTGTGCAGCAGGATTTGCAAAAGCAAAGGCAGAGAACAAGCTGCACTCGGGCTGCCTAAGAGACCCTGCCTGTATGCAGGCAACTGCTAAGGTGAGGAGGAGTGGCACCTTCATCCCTGCCCCTCACCCTGCACCCACTGAACTGCAGCCTCCCCACAGCTCAGAACAACTCAAGGAAGTGCAAGAGATGGTGCCTTCCACCAAACTTTAAGGGAGTTTTTCTTCTCAGTCCTTCTGTGCTCTGTTTTCACTCTGCAGATCTCTCTAGATGTGGTCTCTTCAGATTTATTTTACAGTACCTGGATTCTCTTCTGTTTGTACTATGTTACGATTTTTTCCTGCTCTCATTCATTTTACCCTTTCAGTGCTAATGCTATCATCTATGCAGAAGACTTGGGAGACTTCACTAGGTTCTGCAACACTCTCCATCAATTAACTGAAAAGACCAGGAGGGACGATTATCTTTAGGCATATATTCAAAACAGCTGTTTAGATCAAGGATACTGATTAATTACTGCAGCTTAAAAGTCACTGACAATCTCTTCCCAACCAAGAGGAAGACCATTGCTCCAGGAGCAGCAATCCATAATAATCTTTATTAGAAGTTATTTAATCACACACAGTTCATTTTTTAAGTGGCTGAATTTATACTTTACTGGCAAAAATAAATACTTTTCAGGACAACAGTGAATTGTTAGGGAAAACAACAACAAAGCCATTTCTTTCCTTAAAAATTCCAGCACCACATCACTGTCTGATACAATATCTCCACATGCTTCACCAGGTAGATCCCAGAAAACTGCTTACAGGTTAAACTTTCCCCAAAGTTTATCCCAGCTGTATCTTTTTACTCCTGAATTTGTTTTGCCTGAGAACTTCATATTCCAACGTAACTTTCAACTGAACACACGCAACTAGTATCCTCTCATCTTCTCTTTGTAGTTAAGTACTAAGAACTTATTTCAGGACTATATGCACCAAAATACTGAAAGAAAGCCCCTCTGACTCAGGAGGGAAAACCCCTAATTCAGTTAAATATCTCCCTAACTGTTCTTCATATAAGCAAGCTGTATGCCACCTGAAAGCATAAGATGAAGAGCAAATGAATCAAAGACTAGGAAATACACTCCTTAGCCAGTATTAGTATTTTAACATCTAACAGTAGAAAATTATTTCAAAGCTCCCCATACATACGCAGAACGGTGCTGGCAAAACACAAGAAAAGTAGATATGAAGCAGAATTGTCAGTGACGTCCTCCTTAAAATACAATCTTAGAGAATGACTCTCATACCCTCTAGGCTAATCCATTCCCATGCTCTGTGTTGGAAGATGATACTCATATTAAAAGATCCATCAAAGCCCGCCCTACCTTAGACAAGGAAAAAGAAGTCAGCACAGCTAATAGGAGAGAAATCTTCTGAGCCCTAGGCAGAGCATCTCCCCCCTTGCCATTATCTCTCCCCACTCTACCCTGCTGAGGGAAGTTGGCAAACTGAGACAGAATTCCCAATTCAAAAAAGCTTAGGAAAGAGGGAGAGTAAGGCTGAAGATTAATAGGATCTTCAGAGCTCAGCAAAGTGCAGGACAGAGGGAGAAAAAATAAAATCGATGTCTATGACATTTCAAAGCAAAAGAAATGTGAAAACCACTTTTTCCTTAGAAGCTGAAATTTTTAGTTTTATGGATGAATACTTCAGTGTCTGATATGTAGATGTGAAATCTCCTGAGGGTTAGTTTAGGGTGTCTTGTTTTGTTTTGTTTTAAATAAAGTGCAGTACTAAAGCATGGCAGAAATTATTCAAAGTGGTTTTCAACCAGGAAGTTTTCAACTCAGAATGAAAGCATTATTACACATACACACAGAAAAAGAAAAAAATCAAAGTCTGTCAAAACAGAAAAGTAAAGTAAGTTACAAAATCTGAATATTTAGATTTGACTATAACTGCCAAGAACATACAAGTTATAACTTACAACTGGAAAAAAAAATTCTCTTAAAAGAAAAAGAGTATTTGGGGCGGGGGGTGGAGGGGAAGAGGGAGAAACAAAACTTTTCAAATTTCCCCCAAATGTTTCTTTTGAAAACTGTTTTCTTTTGAGGACATTTTAACTATGAGAAAAATTCATCACCCAGTAGAAAATTACACTTGCCACATTTTCCAACAGCTTACAGGTAACCAAACAAATACACTGCAGTACACCATCCTACTTTGGTAATGTGGAAATTAATAAGCACTGTATATAGATAAAATTTATATGGACTTGCAACAGACTTACACAGAATTACGATAAGCATACTGAGTTAAAATTTATACATTGTGTTATAGTCTGCTCATTGTAGTGTTCATGTGAACCTGCAGGCAGACACACACACTAAACTGAGTCACAGTGGAACATGACTTTCTTGGAGGCTAAGGTAATTTTAACATGAAAAAATGCTGTACCCATCTACAGAGCTCCAGGACACTGACAGCCCTTTTCTAACTCCATTTCTCTAGAACACAAGCAACTTGACATCAATAAAACGAACAAACCATTCTCACAAAGTTAATGAAAACAGAGTTATGATTTCACTAAATCTACTGGTATCCTCTCTTTTAAAATTGCTCTGAAACCAAAAGCACCAAAGACTTGAACAATACTGATGAAAATATTTTCAGCTCAGAAAGTAATGTAGCTTGATGGTCAATGTTTGGGCTGCACAGCTCAGGGGTTTTTCAAAGATGAGATTTCAATCAAACCCCAAGCTCCAAGGGGAATGAAACCTCACAAGCTATTGCTTCTCCCACCCAGGTGCAGCAAAGGCCTTGCACGAATATCATCTGAACTCCCAACCAAACAAGACTACAGTGTATAAATATGGCTCATCTAACACTTACCAGTGCAAACTTAAAACAGAAGAAACAGGACACTTTAAGTTTTAAGGACAATATCCAACTGTTCGCACCCCTTTTGCCCCCAACCCAAGTTGTATAAAGGATGGAAATTGTAAGAGCTCCACCACCTCTGCAAGCAGCTGCAAAAATGAACAGATGTCCTCATCTTTCATCTAGCTGAAAGAAGACACAAAAAAAGTCAGGCCTAAATTCACTCCATCTTCAGTGCTTTTACAGCTGATGACCAAGCAGTACTTAATGGAGTGACAGAAAGACAACGATGCAAGAGGGGGTGGACAGAGGGAAGCACATTAACAAGCCAACGATGCTCATCCTTCAAATCTATTTTTTTCCTTTCAGGTATAAAGTTGTTTCTAGATTTAGAGTATACTCAGAAAAATACTTTGTATTTTTGCTTTCAGAGCCAATGAGATAAACACCAAAGTCCTGCAGGAAGATAGGTACGTCTTAGGCAATCACCCAGAAGGAGGAAGATTTCAGGTATTAAGATGTAAAACTGCACTGAAAATACAGGCTAGGCAGAAAGCTAATGATGGTTTGATAAACCTGATTAAAAACCTCACATGGATAGATGGCAGTCAGTGCCTATTATTGCAAGGCTTGGATGGGATTACTTTAATTACTGTTCTACCTAAACTCTTACTTCAATAGCTACTAATTACCATTAAGAACTACCAGCTACATCCGCAGATTAAACATTTCTCCCCACCCCAAAGACCCAATTTTAGAAGCTGCTTCTACAACAAATTATTTGTTATATTGTTTATTGTGCCATAGAAACCTCTACATCCTTTTAAATTTGTGGTAAGATCCTTTGATGTAGGTCCTTAAAAAAACTTGTTGAACAGATAGTCACAAAACAAATGCCTCTTTACTCTATGCTGAAAGAGTGTGAAAAAATGTCAATATACTACATAACTTTAAAGCAAAATTAGAGGACTCCCAGTATTTGATGCAATCTTCAGATTGACTTAAATCTTGCAGCTTTCTCTTTCTTTCTGAATGCACTTACGAATAGAGAAATAAGAAAGACCTTGTCTTGAAGATGCAATTTTTTTGTAGATTGATGTATTCTCTTTTAAAGGGATATAATTTTACAATCCCTCACAGGTGAGATAGTGGGTTTAATATCTAAAGGAAAGTACATATTTGTCTTTATGTCAATCTGCATGAAAGAAAAATCACTGGTAAAGTAGCAATAAAATACATGCACTGCAAGGATCCATCTACATTCCTATTTTGTGGCTCAGATTTGACGTATTATTTGCCATATTCAGAAATGCAGTATTTCTGTATGCACACACATTAATCTTGACAAAAAGATCTTATTTCAGTCATGCTGATCCTATTTTAAAATTTATTTAATACTCAAGCTATAAAAGGCAAATACTATTTTATAATTGAAAAGGACATCACAGTTGAGAAATATCCCTGATTGAAAACACTATCTGAATGGTTAAAAGAAAAATCCCAGTGTCTTTCCTTTAAAAATCAATAGCAGAAGACAGATATGTACAGATTTGGAGAAACTAATAAACAAATTGCAAGAAGAACAAAAGCCTTACCAGTTTCATACACACACATAAAAACACAATCATATTTTTCCCCACAGTACTGTGAATTTAATAGAAACTATGCTGTGTACATCTATGAGATGCTGTATTTAAGAATTTTTGTATCTCTTTACAGATATCCACAAATTTCAGTAAACAATTATATAGGCCTGCAGTTTGAAAAAAGAGAATAAAAAGGAACAATTCTAGTAGAGAGTATGTTTGAAAAAGAAATTTAGTCTATTCTCCTGCAAGACAGAACCTCTCTTTATATTTCTCAACTGTGAAACTGCATGAGAGCATAATGGTTTTAGTACAGCCAAAACAATAGCTTTGTACAAGTAAGAAACCACGAAGAACAAAAAATAAATGCAAAACCAATCAAACTCTGTACAGCAATTATGATTAAAAAGTGACTATTAGCACAGCTACAATACTTCAGACAAAATTTTTAACAACATTTGCTTTCTCCATCTGTCTTTTTTGAAGACTTATTACAGCAGTGAGTCAGATTTTGGACAACATTTGATGCGGTGCCATTTAAAAAGTAAGAGAAATAAGAAGATTTTATGAAATAAATTCTGCCAAAATCCAAGGCAGATCTGGAATATGACAACAAATTCATGTCAAACAACAGTCTGCTTGATGTTTAGATTGTTAAGATTATTTAGGAAACGTGAAGAAAAAAAGTAAGCTTTCCAAACAGTCTTAAGGAACTTAGATTTTAGTGCACATAACATATTATGCAAAAATTAATAGATATATGAATTTAATTAAAAGACTCTGTGTTTGCCCAATGCTGTTATACACGGAGGAGCAATCATATGCTGGTAGCAGATCCGTGTCATTAGAGTGACTTCTGCATTTTTCTTTTCCATGTAAAAAAGCAACTACACATCTATGAAGACAGCAGCGAGAGGGCCAACTAACACAGTCTTAGTCTTGTTATTTACCTTTGCTACCAGTGTCGTACAGGTTCTTTACCAGAACTAAGGAGAATAAAAAACATTTCAAATGGCTGTCCGGATTTTGGTGAGTGGCGCTCCGGCACAGAAAATAAGTTTGTAAGGTTAGAGTGCACTGACAGCACATTTTCTTTAGAAAAAAAACAACCAAAAAAATTTACTAGCCCATTAGGAACCCCAACCTAAACACTGCTTTTCTACTGTCCTTCTGAATAAATCTGGTTTGGGAAGTGAGACAAAGCATCTTGATAAAACTCTGTTCTGTAAAACTAGAAGAAAATAATGGAAACTTATCAATTCCTTTTAAACATTTACAGGTCCAGAATAGGACTGTTGGGCAGAAGAGCACAAAGCATTGCCACGCAGTTTTGGCAGACCCAGTTGCAGCCATCAAGGTGCCTTGTTCAAGGACACGAGCTTTAATTAGCCAATTTTGTCTTCTTTTTAAATTATTCTGACTGTGGCAATGCAACAAAGCAAGCTGATCTAACTGCCAAGTGCCAGAAATCCACCTCCTCTCCATCCTCCCGGCACATACTCCCTACTTTTTTTTTGCATGGCTTTGGCACCAGCCTGGCCATGAGCTGAGCCATTTTAGCACACTGAACCTGCAGAAAACTAAGCCTTCTCCCTTCCTTCTCAACAAAAAAGACCCTGAAAGTCTCACACCCATTCAGCAAAACACTGCTAAGCTCCACAAAAATTAGTAAGGTACTGGACTGACCCAAGGGAAAAAAGGAGATCCAGCTGGAATCAACGTGCTGCAAGGAACAGAGAGCCATCCAAAATTAAGGAAACTGTTTCCCACAGTTGCCCAAGTCTGACTCAGATTTGTAACACCAGCTAAGCACCACATAACAGCAATGTGATTGATGCACACTGTATTTCGCATCACGCAAAGCATAAAAAGCGTAAGGAAATCTCAAGCGTAAAAAAATCACTCCAACATCCAAGACATTAAATACATATATACACATCTATACTTAACACAGACACCCTCACTGAATTTTGTTAGTAATTAGTCCTTCATCTGAAAACGCTTAAGTAATTCACAATGATATATAAAATATATCAGTGAAGCTGACAGATATTATTACCTCAGTAGAGACTGCATATTAAATCTTTAGTTCAAATCTATGGCAGAGCTATGAAGCCCACCACCTACTCTCAACTCTTCGGAACAAAATCTCCCTATATGGAATTACATTTCGCCTGTTTATCGTCTCCTACCAATTTAGTTTGCTAAGTATTTTTTCCCAATTCCTTTCTTCCAAATACTGTAACATGTCTAGCATACTGTAGTTTTTTAAGCACTTGGGTAGTCAATGCACATATATAATCTGGTTTTCAAAGTCATAACATGCCTTGAGGGATGTGAAAGGTGTTAGGAAAAATAAACAAGGCAGTAAGAGTTTTTGGTTCAGCCAACCAGCCTAAAGTTACATTTTTCTAAGTACTTGTACGTATTCTTAGCCACTTTTAAGTATGTGTTAAAAGCACAGAAACAATTAAGAATTTGTAGTTTTTCAGTGAGCCATGAAAACCTCTGCAGCTCCCTGGTGTAAATGCAGAGAGGTAGCGGGTGATGAAAAAACACGGTCACCTTCTTACTACTAACTGGATTTGGGTGTTCAGCCTACTTAAAGCTCTTGAGTAATAACTTACTTCAGTGGCTAAACCAAAACCAGTATTTTACAAACTCAACAAATTTATAACAAAAGCTGCTGAAACCACTGTCAGAGAAAAGCCAAAAATTATCTGGAAGTTAGAGACTATATAAATTATTCTTTAAAACACTGTTATTAGGATATTGCTAGCACTCTTCAAACATAAAAGGCTGACATCTTATTTGTTCAGTGTGCACACTGCATGTCTATATGGTTACAAAACCACAACATTTTTAATATTTTTTCTTCAAGTTTTGTATTTCAAGAATATTTTTCTGAAAAATGCAACTGCCTTTATAAATGAAACATCTCCAGAACAACCCCAAGAAGTTGCAGAAAAACAAGGAGGGATGAAGGAGAAAGACAAGCCTAGGTGTTTAAAATATTGCCATTACTAAGGGTATCAAGGTAAAAACTGAAGGGATGAATTGAAGATATGCTCAGTGCCCAAAGCACATTTCTGAAATACGAGATAACAATTTGTCTGAGAATATCTTCTCTTTATCTCCCTCTGAGGGTTGTAAGATTATTAATCTTCAGAGCACAAATCACTGCAAAACTACAATTCCCGATGTACCCTGCAGCCCATTCAATTACCTGAACTACATGAGTCCTTGCAAAGAGGAGGCAGGTAAGTTTTAAGAAAACATAAACCTAGCTCTGCTGTGCAGTTCCCAGCTTTTAGTGGCTGGACATGTATTTTTCCTGTGCTCTACTCTTCTTGAAGAAAAAGAGGTAGGGAATTAATCAATTGAGTGATGCTGAATATTTCTGGTTTCCTGTGAAAGAACAAACTCAAGGTGATACTGCAAATACAGAACTGCTTCTGGGATGAATTTTGGCAATGCCCTTCACACACCTCTGTCTGGTACCAAAACACTAACCTCAGAGCACAAAAGGGTATGTTACTAGGTTTCCACTATCCCCCAAAATGCTTCAGCTGACCGACAGAAGAAATTAAACACAAGCTCAAATACTGAAGTGGCACCGGCAAACAGGAACAAAACCTTCTAACGTAGCTCAGACAACAGGATCAATCCAGGACAAATGTTTGTTTCTCCTCTCTGAGTTTACAACTGCCCCTGTGACCCTGCACTCTGGAGCAGCTTTTTACAGACAAGGAGAATTTCCCATCTACTGCTGTAAGAGAAAGCTTGCACGTGGCACACGCATGCCTGCAGTAAGGATGATGCCATCCGAGATGGGTGCATCCTTTCCAGGTCTGAGGTTACAGCTACCACACCAGGGGTTGATATCACACACTATGGCTATGACTAACAGTCCAACTTCAGCTGAACTATCTCTCCTGTGTGGTTTTACGGGTTAAATGAGGGAAAAAGAAGGGGGTTGGTTAGGGGGAAATGTTTTATCCCCATGATATGGTTTGGCTGAGCTTCATGACCTCAGGCCTGTCCCACTGCTTGGCTCCTCCATCCCACTATTCAAGCTCAGGTAACTCAAGTGCTGCATTAAGGATGGAGCAGAGGGGTGCCCACACCACACAAGCACAAGAGGTACTCTGGCAGTACCAAATTGCCACCGAAGTCTCCACAATGTCCACTGGTGCTAGAAAAGATCCACCCACGTCAGTGAAAGCAAAGATCCCTCCAATGTACATCACAAGAATGCACAAACCACCACGTAAAAGTAGCTAATTACATTTACTGCATCCACTGCTTCAGCAGCAGAAGCAAAAAAAAAAAACCCCAAAACCCTTGTACAGAAGATCACTGTTAGTCTCTAGGAAAGTGAAGATGATGGATTGGGAAGCATGCAGGAGAACTACCTGCCACCCCACAGAGAGGACAAGGGGGTCTCACCCAGGAGGTGGCCAACACCTGTTTGTCCCACCAGGGCCCCAGTGGGTCAAAACAGGACAGGTAATAAACTCTATTTCACAGAAGATGCAGACACTTGGAATTTGGTGTCTGTTCCAGTACCCACCCCATTACCATGTTAACCACTGGGGAGGAGGTAGATGACATACACCAAATTTACTGCCTGGTACTGCAAAACCATTAATTTATCTTACAGCTATTTTACTGGCACAACCCCTGCTCTATAACGGTGCTCTTTTCCTGACTATGAGAAATTATTGGGCAGTTTGTGCTAACTGCTTTCCCGTCATGTTTCATTTCCAAACACCATCTTCTGTCAGTTTATTCCCATTCAACCCAAAGTGACTGTCAACGTGAATACAGATGATCTGTTCATTTTTATAATGATCTAATTTTGAGAGCAGTTTCCACCTCCCCTACTCCTTGAACTTAAAAGACCAACAAAACCCAACAAAACAAAAATAAAAACAAAAACTAAAGAAAAATAAAACCAAACAAAATTCCACCAAAGTAGGAGTAGATTAAACCTCAACATTCTGGGAAATACATTCTGCATATGTCATTGATCCATTTGTATTTTATTTTGTTTGAGAAAAGACAAGAAATGTGGAAAATGGAAAAGAAAGAACCAAACAAAAGGGAAAAAAGCCCAACCAAATCCAGAATCACCCTACTCCTACCTGTTTTATCTGCATATAAACATTTTGTACCATTAATAGGCAAATTCTGCTTTTATATTCCTGCTTATTCCACTAATTTTAACATTTTACCAAAAGGAAAAGCCCTTCTGGAGGGGCTGAAACCTCCCCTCCTAGCTATAAGTGTGCATCTGCACCGGAAGCAATCTCAAAAAGCAGCAAAATCCAGTAAAGAATCGGAGGAGAAATGGTAGGGTTAAAAAGAAAATAAGGAATCCCTGGAAGTGGTCCTGTGCTGCAATTATGTAACTCGATATCAAAGGTGCGAAAGCTAGAATGAAAATATTTGATGTGACAGCTCTTCACCTCAGTCGTAGCATGCCCTATCTAAATAGCAGGAGAGCAGATGGTAATTTTCAAGCACATTTAGACCGGAATGCAAACGATACTTAAAAATAAATACATAAATAAACAAATAACGCTATACATGGAATAAATAAAGTGAAGCCTGTGTAGGGGGAGAGAGCATCTTACTAGGCTAACCAACGTAGTTGGGGGAAAAAAACCACCACCGCATACACAAATTTACAGTCACACAAGCCCTCCTTCAGATCTGACATTTACAATTTATTTTTCTGCTAAACCACCAACTTGTGGAGCAATACAAAGATGCATGCACTTGTCCTGGCAAAAGCTTTCAAAGTTCATTGGTATTAAATCTGCAGCCCAGTAAGCTGTGAAAACTCTGTCCTTTCAAATGAAGCAGCTTTTGAATACTTGTTTTGAAAATTTTAAGTGAATAAGCAGACTGCATAAAATTAGTTCAAACACCCACCACTACCTAGAGATTTATGCAACATCAGACTCAAACTCCAGGTTATTTTAAAGAAAGGAGAAAGAAATCATTTTAATATTAATAAAGACTGGTTTCAAAATGCTGCTTGCTCCACAGATAATTCTGAATAGTCTTCCAACTGTCCAATCAAATAAATCAATATCTGGGGTCATGGCAGAGGGGGATTTGTGAGCTATACATGCTCTGTATTTAATTGTCATAGCAAATCCCAGATTTAAAGCATCACTACGGCTGACAGAGCCAAGAACAACCAGTGCCGTGACTAAGAGTGGTGCCTACTACTGCCCAGGAATCCACGCAGTCAGGATGTTTCTGGATAGGGAGGGATACATACCACCACATACATGGATGTGTGTACATAATATATTTATGTATATGTGCATGTGTATAGTACATCCAAGACAAAATTTAACAAAACTGGGACCAGATGGAAGAGAAAGGATGGAAGCACGCAGTGAATTGTTTGCAAGCATCTATTATTCACCAGTACGGCTGGTCGAAGGGAATGCCCACACACACCTTTCCCATTTCTCCTCAGCGATACAGCAGGCCAAGACGTTTTTTGCTGGTCATCTTTTCTTTTTTATTCTATTCTAAAAAGTGACAACCAACACCTGACAACTAAATGGAAACCGTTACAAATTTTATGCTTAAGTCGTTTTAAGGAAAAAACACACCAGTTTGCCCACTTACATAAAACTTCTGAATCTGCTTTTACATGTACTATTTTAACAAGCTACATGTATACAAAGCCCACTGCAGTATACTGATCTTTCAGGGATCCAGTAACATCCTACATCAGTAAATCATGGAAGAAAACATAAAACTAATTGTACCTGAATAAACCACTGAGCACTCTTACCTCAATAATCCTGATGCTGATTATTCCAAAGCCCTAATGCTTCATCCAGAGCAACAGCACCTACAGTTTAGAGATTCCCCTGCCTGCATAGCTATGTATCCTATGTGTGCTCTTATCAGTTGAGGTCAGTCACTGCAACATTCCTCTGGGTGCAGTCACACCAGCTTTGTACCCCACTGTCCTACACTCCTGCAGATGCCTATTTGACATTTTGCATTGGCCATGTTGTCCCTCAAGTAAGTCTCTGTTGGTTTCTGGCTCCCCTACTCATACTCATCTTTAAAGGTCTCCCCCGCCTCATCTCCAGACCTTCTCCTATGATGCAACCCAATCAAGCCTGAGCTGGCACACAACACAGCAAACCCCACTACTATTGAGAACAAATCTAGAGCCCCGGTGCCAGAGGGCAGCAGTTTCTCATGATGGAAATATGGCACATTTGACATCAACTGAGACTGAAAAGATTTCAAGACAAGATTGTATTAAGGGGGGCAAAGTGAGACCAAATTAAGTGCTGAGATAAAAGCAATTAATTGCTGCATCTACAGCACAAAGTGTTTCCACCTGATGTGCAAGAACAGATTTGTTCAAAGCAAGCTAGAACTCCAGCACACTGAGAACTCAGATTTCACTCCCATGTTTTGCAAGAACACCATTTCTGCTCAATAAACATTATTTGGATAAAGCACTACTAATATGCAGCACTAGGTAGGTATTTTATCATTTATTTGCAAGTATCATGCATTTTATAATAAATTAGCATAGCAGTTCAGCAGCAGAGTCAAAATTTGCACCCAAGCATCCTAATTACTAGGATTCTTTCTATATTCCAATTCTAAAGTGTTATCTCATTTGCTCATTAGTATGTAGTATACATGCATTACTAAAAGCACATACGACTGAAATTATCATAAATTTATTACTACAGTTACATTTTTATTAGGTTTACCAAAATCTGAAAGAAAATGGACCTATTAAATGCAAAACTTACATGTAAAATTGTAATAAATAGTGTCTTAAGTTTAATTTATTCTCCAAAATACCCCCAAAATGTCTAAAGTGAAGATTTTTACTTTACATAAAAATTAGTAATAACTGTCCATTCATTGTCTAGAAGAATGAGAGGTTATTATCTGAAGTAACTTGAGTGTATTGTAACACGCTTCCAGGTATTAAAAAATATAAAGCCATTTCTTAGCTATTAATAGAGCCAGACTAAACGGATATGATTAAGCCTCAGTTTAATCCACTGTATAGTTTTATGAATTTGTCAAACTTTCTTTCCTGTGGTCAATTTTGGAAAGTAAACTGTTAATCAATCGGTATTAAGACCTTTACTCCCAAAGCATGCCAAGGCAGACAAGAACAGATACACGGGAGTGTGCTTAGTATGGGTACACTTGCACACATTCTCACAAGGAAACTCATAAGGTAATCTTTGCTTTATTTGTATGTTTTTGATTTCACAACAAGACTGAGAATCAAGATGATGGCTAACCAACATAAAAAAACGCAAAAAATCATTCTCCAGAAGTGTCTCATGCAAAGTCCACGCCAGACCTCCTTTCCTTGGAGAAACTCTCAGTAAGCTTCAGTGGGATATAAACAGGAAAAAAAAACCAAAAACAAAACAAAAACCACCTCCACTGTTTAAATGGGCTTTACAGAGCTGGACCAAGTCAAATTCAGGAGATAAACTTTTGTGTGTCTCATTCAATGAGTCTCCTGTTCAGAAGTCCTCCCTATCAGCTATGGTGGGTCAGTGCTTCTCACAGCCAAGCTTGCCCCTGCTGTGGAGACCACAGCAGCCCACAGGCTGGCCTGCCAGCTTGCTGCCCTCTCAAAACAAGGTTTCTTTTCTGCAGGCGCAATTCCACCCATGATTCCAAATGAGACACAAAATACCATTTCTGTGTGTTCTAAACTCTTACAGTTTGGATGTGGTACTTCAGAAGAATACCTTCCATCTCCAGAAGGTGTTTTCACATCTTCTACATGCATTTTAATTTACCTTCCTGATGGCAAACATCTTGGGCCCAGAGAACCCACCTCCACAAAAGCACTCACTTTTACCAAATTAGGAACCAGAGTGTGCTGGTTTTTTAGTAATTAAAGCTTCTGGTGTCTGAAGGAATAAAAATGTGGTGCAGGTTTAATAAACTGACCACACTGTTGGAACATGTGATTCACTACAGAAAGAAAAACAAATGCTCTGATTGCAATACAGCAGAAGGAAACTGATTTCACATTCATGTCACTCAATACTTTAAAGACCATGTCGATGTACAGATCTCTTGGGGTTATTTTGATTGTTTGAGGTACCTGAAGGGCACAGCAAGCCTTACACGGCATTTGCACATGGCCACAGTTCTCCAGCCAATGGGCCTTCCTTGTCTGTGAAAGTATAGGCCATGTATACCTCTGTGCCAGACTGAAAAATTCTTTGAAGCTTCTGTTCCATGTATTCAGTTATACCCAGGTTCAGGCCAAGAGACCTGAATCACCTCCTTTTAACCTAAAAGGTTATTCAGTTCTTTGGAATTTTTACTATCAATCATACTCTCCAGTTCACTATAGCCATCCTAACCCTGTATCTGAGCACCATCTCTATTAGCCATTTTGAGGGACCAAAGCCCAGATTCAGTTTGCCAGTATCATTTTCTTTTACTCAGCCAAATATCATATTAATGCTTTTAAACTGCAGGACTGCACAAGGAACTTGCACTCAACTGATTATCTACCATGACCTTCAAAGCTTTCTCTGTCACTCCATTTCCAGAAGAAAGCGATATCCCGTAAGTGAGAATTGCATTTTAGTTCGTAGATCACAATGGATTTATTCAAATCAAAGTATTCTCTCTAAGTCTGGTCTTATCTTCATTTAAATTGGCAACAGGAAAATGTGGTATGAGTAATGTATTTCAATCTTCTGTTGCATTTTTTTTTTTTATTATTTTAAAGGAAAGTTTAGTCTCACTGATTAGTAACTATTCTGTTTCAGTTTATTATTAGCTCTAGCTTTCACACCATGCTTGGCAAGTCTTTTTGCTAACCAGAAAAATGTATTTAAATGTCCTCACGCACTTATTTAAGCAATTAGGTGCTTAAACAAATATTTATTCAGTCCTTAAGTTTAACATGCTTATTACATTATAAAAATGGCAAACAGAACATTTCTTTCTTACCAGATCATTTTTTTTAATTCACAATTAGTGCTCATTTATAGTTGAAGGAATTTTACTCCTTTTAAAACAGGTCTTCATTAAAGAAACCACTTAAAAATAAACTTGATCCACATTCAAAATATTCTTTATAAACAAAACAAGAAATTGCTTCAAGAAGTGAAGCTTCTAGTTCTAAAATTCTGACAGATGCTGGAAACAAGAACAGCAGGACAGCATTAACTTTTTCTTCAGTTATTTGTTTAGTAAAAAAACCTTTAAGCCATGCCAAGCATCATCTACAGAGAAAAAAAAAATCCCTCCAACTGATTCAGCTCATGACCATTCCCATCTTTTGTGCTGCTGTCCCTCTGAAAGCAACAGATGTGTTTGTGCATGTACACAATGTATCTATCTATCAATCTATATATGCATCCATGCTCATAGATTTTATATTGTTGCTTATTTGAACTCAATTCTTTCCGCATACAACTTAATTAAATCAAGCTATGGTACTTACAACTAAAAAAACCACTAATTTACTTCTGTGACTAGTTCGTCTGCATCTTCTTCTGAATTCCTCAGTGCCAGATACAACGTTTTTCCAGACAGATTGCTGCCTGCATTTACACGCACAGTTTTTAACAGAAATTCTTAAAGGGTTTCAATGCTTGCAGTAGGTGGTGTTCAGTCCCTGAATCCCCCTTCTCTCCCCACGACAAGTAACATTCTTGAGGGACTGGTCATTTTGCTTTTACTTCATTTCAGTGGTTCCTAGCAGGTACTGGTTAGTACCCTCATCTCCTGCCCTCTCTGCCAGGACAATAACTCAGAAGCATTTAATATAATTTGCTTTTGAGTACTCAGTTACTCAGAAATACGTATCACTCTTGATATAGAGTACCACTTTCCTTCCCCTTCTATCCATTCAATTCTCTCTCGATAGGTTATAACCGTTTATTTTACCATTCCAATTCTGTGAACCTTTTCACTAGATTTCAAGTAATACCAAGCAGACAAAATTCGTAATTGTAAATGAGAAATTTCAGCTCGTCTTGTTTATTATCCTGGCTGCCAGCATTAGAGTATAGGCAATTAAATGGGGGTGTGTAGTGGGGGGGGGGGGGGGTGTCCCTCCTGTCATGTTTAGTTCCTTGATCACTACTGTCCACAAAACCATGATTTCAACCTCAAGGTGTGCTTACATGTTCCTGTAATCTTACCCTCCACCCCCAGTGCCCCAGCTCTGAGCTCTTCTACTCATCCAAGCCAAAGTGACCCCAAGAAATAGCTTCTCTGCTTCCTAGGGGGAGCTCAGCCAAGGAACATGCTCCCTTCCCTTTGCAGACAACAACCAGCTTCTCCAAAACCCCAACTTTCTACACCAAATTATTCACCCTACCAGCGGGACACTTACAGGATCTTTGTTTTTGTACTGCTAATCAGGAAGGAAGGCCTTTTGAGTCAAACAACTGGATAAAGAGGCTTTTAAAAAGCTTCTGCCTCCTGGCAACGAGCATCAAAACCTTACCTTACTAATGTGAAATCTTCCACCAAAGCTGACTGACAGCCAAATGTAGCTGGGGAAAAGGGGAAAGGACAGGTGCTAGGTTTCTTGAATGAAATGGAAAAGGTGGGTTTTCTCCTACCTCATGGGATGTTCTGAGATTTCAGAACATCCCTTGGTAATCATCTTCTAGGACTCTCTACAGCATCAAGTGTGTGAGCCATACTTTTCTTCTTTATGTCAGAAAAGGCCTTTCTATGTGTATTTCCTGGTCAGTGGAACAATTCAAGCTTCACAGGTTCAGAGTTCTCCAATCTCACAGCAGTCTGCTTATTTCTGCTACCTTGAAATTTCTGAGATAGTAATTTTGTTCTCTACCCAAAAAACCCCCCACCAAACTACTGCTTTGATACGAAGTATGATTTCAATTCCACATCAGTGGTACTGTAGGGTGTCCAAAGGTATGACAAGTCCAGGCAAAGACATCAAAACGCAGTAGCCAGCCACATACCATCACCAGGTTTGTTCAGGAGAAAGATTATCAACTTTTTTTTTTTTAAGATTTGCACCTGTACAATTATTTTCACATGGCAACTATTTTCTTAATAGTTATCAAAACATACCTCCATCCAAATGACTGCTGTTTCAAGATGTATTTTTTGTTAATACAGGTACAGATTTTTCCACAGCCCTGCTGTCACTCCATTCACCTCGACTGTCTCCCACGCAGAAGGGGAGGCCTTTGAGACAGATCAGCTCATAGCCACTGCAGTTTCCTACTAAATAACTCAGTGAAGGGACAGGCTGCCACAGGAAGGGCTGGTAGCCTCGTTCCTCCACCCGAATGGGAAGCCTTCTGTGCCTCCAGTTGGAAACTGCAGTGCTAAGTGCGAAACTGACATGAAGAGCACAACCTTAGGCAAATTTCACTACAAATCACATAAACCACCGGGAGAGCTAATGGCTAGTGGTGGCCCTCCTGAACACCAACAGGGCTTCAAAGGGAGCACTCCCAGCAATATGGTTTCCGCACCCAGTAGAGAGAGCAAGCAGAAGACTGACCAAGCATCCATAACACCTCTATCCAGAACAAGGTTTCAGGTTTTCATTATTCACCTAATTTTCCACAAGTAAATATAGTGTAACAAACAATATTAACCTAGCTGTATGGACAAACATGTACACCTCTGCCTCAGCTGACAAATATGTTTGCAAGGCTCATTTCATACCTTCAACTGAACAGAGAAAGTTGCCCCAAGACCGGGAATCTTAAAGAAAAAAAAAGACAAGAAAAATCCCTCAAGGCAACCGCACACAAATACACTGCTGTATGTTGCTTGCTCCAATAAGCACTTACACTGACTTCAACCATAGGAAAAATTATGGGACAAGAGTGAATTCACATCCTTTCAAGGAGTCCTACTGCCCAATTCATTTTACCTTTTTTGAACACAACTGGGATTTTCACAGCATATCACAACCTGGTATCTGAATGTATCAATTTCCAAACCAAGATTTTAACAGCGTAGATTAAGAACTCCAGCAAGTGCACAGAAACAAGACTATGCTATTTTCAACCACTGTTCAAGTACATGGAGTATATGAAAGCAACAAAGAAAAGGCATCATTTTTTCAGGAAAATATTAAGTCTTAGTATTCTTATTGCATCTTTTCGGTGAACCATTCACAATATTTGTTTTCCATTGTAATTTCACACACCCCACACCAGGTGGTTATTAGATGAACAGTACTAGTGAAAGCAACAAAAGGACAGCAAACACTGCATTTCAAAAATGAAGATGGCACAGCAATAAAGACGTGCAGATTTATGTTACATTCATTGTAAAAATATCTCCAGGCTAATCACAAACTGTTAAAGCATTCCCACTATTTCCCACTGCTGTGGTTTTCCTTTAAAGGAGGAAGAAAAAAGGAAAAAAGAAAAAAAAAAATCTGTGATTCAAAATGGAAGTTCAGAAATTATTCACAGCCCAGTATGTAACCGGCAAAATGACTGGCAAAGTTCTCAGCACATCAGCTCAGACGTATGTAAGCAAGGCATTCCTTCCCCGCGGTAGGCGGCCCCATGTCAAGCAGCTATGTGCTAGAACTTGTCCTGTGCTACCTGTTCAAAGGAAACTGTGCAAGAATATTTCAAGCTCTGACAGATACCACTTTGTGCAAAAACATCCACAGGAGTATTACAAAAAAAGACAGCACTGATGTTTCAGCAACCCCTGTGTCAAGAAAGGTGCTCTCCTGCATTTTTATTGACACGCAGGAAGCAGATGATCATTCCTTCTACAATCACTGCCAATGCTGTTTTTCTACTAGTCCCAGGCTCCCTTCCATGCCTTTTTCCAAACTCTTATTCAAGAATCTGCACCTACCTTTTTCAGAGAAATTTTTATTTGGTATTGCAAATAAAAATATTGCATCTCTAAGACAGTAAGAAGTACCCAACAAAATCACAATGCAATAAAAAACCCTATCATTTGCAGCATTTCATTACTACAAAATTAACAACAAATGCCAAAGTGTGTTCTCTTTTCTTTCAGCAAATATTTATTACAATACCGAGATCACTTAAGGTTATTACCTGAAAGGATTCAGGACACAGCCATTCCTGCCTGTGTCTGGAAGTGGAATACATAACATCAAGTCCATGTATAAGAAAAACTTTTCAAGTAAAAACATGTTTTCTCCACTAAGCACAACACTACACGTAATATAGATCTTTCCACATTCCTAAAAACAACAGTCTTACAACCAAGTTAACTCCTTTAACTCTTCTTAACTCTTTTTTTTTTCCAACTAGATTTGCAGAAAGCTGAAGTTTCTAAGTTCCTACAATCAGGTCTAAAGCAACTCCAGTAAAGACACAGCAACTCACACGTACACAGGGTTCTGATATTTTGTCAAGTTTTTATTCTGCTATACAGGATATTAATGCATGCCAAGAATAGGAGTGTATTTTTAGTCAGTTCTACATGTGAAAGACAAAAATGGGATGACAGAACACAAGAGAGAAAGAAGAAAGAAAAGCCTACACCTAATACACCCAAGGTATATCTGATCTTTTCCTGGATACTCTTCAATTATTTTTTGTGGTTATGCTTCTCTTGTAACCCTGGTGTTATAGGCCTAAAGGAATACTGGAAAACATTATTTTTCTTGTAATGTATAAAATCAAAGAAGAAAAGGCCAAATACCCCACACAATCTTGGCATTTACTGAATCTACTCTTCACCACTTGCTGCAAGACTGCAAATTTACTCAGGTCATAAAACAATCTTCAGTTCAAGAATGATACATGGAATTTCTCACAGCATCACCTCAGAGGACTAAAAACCCACCTGCGTGCTCTCCAACATCAGGTAGGATTCTTTTCTTTTGTGAACATGAGGTCTAAAGTATAATTTTCTGCAGAACTTAAGGTTCATTTTAGAAATAATAGTTTCCTCCCTAGAATAACTTTCCAAACATAAAAGGGCCATAAATCTATTAAGTACACACTTCCCAAACCTGCAGGGGGATATCTTGGCCTCTGATTTTCCTCAGTTTTGCCAACCAGCAATAAAACGAAACCAATGAAAAATACAAACCAGTCAATTTGCATCTGTCCTTTAAAACACTCTCCAGTACAGTAGAAGAGTCAAAACACATGGAAATTTTCAGTTCTGCCTGCTGGGAAAGTTAGGAGAGACAGCAGAGGCAAGCAGTGGAGTTTCTGAGGAGGGGCAGGAGTAGCTAAAAGCAGAGGTCTGTGCTGAGCAGCCCTGCTTGCTTCATCCGTGCACAGGCTCAGTCTGCTCTTGGCACAGACTCCTAGGTGTTTGTTTCTATTAAGCACCACTTGCTGAGCACCGAACAGTTCAGAGAGAGAGACAATCCTGTGGAAAGAACAAGGCGGTTTTGCTAACCTGTCCTGTAAGGAACATCTTTGCCAACACGGCCTGTGAAACACACATGTATATAGACTCTAGATAACTAATGTTACTTCTATAATTAAAACAACATCTTCCCTAGGTGGCTATATAAACCTTGTTTATTTTGATTGGACAGCTGTCTCAAAAGACAAGTTATATTACAATTTGCCAAGAAATATGAAGAAATCTCTTCATCACTGTTCTGTGAAAGAAACTAATAAGAAAGTGTAATTTGTCCCTTTAATGTACATACCAAAACTAAATCCACTCATTTACCTAAAGGAGTATTTTGATATAAGATTCAAATATGATTTCTAATAATGTCCAGTCACTGAATTGTTTATTACCTGGTATGTGTCTTGCTCTTACACTCAAATGCAAAAATCATTACTAAGAAACAATATTCAGAAGAGGGGGGAAAAAATGGACTGTACAAAGAAATGAAACAGACACTGATTTTCTCCTTGGTACTCTTCCACACCCTCAAAAGATTTTGTAAGATTCAGAGATGAAATACATAACCAGCAAGGATGAAAGCATTTAACACATTTTTTCTATTATAGGCAAAGCAATGAACAAGTACCAGAAAAATCCAAAAATGGGGTTACCTAAGGTAGCAGAAGAATAAAAGCCTACAGAGATTGCATGAGCTGTAGATTTGAGCTATTCCTTAAGTTCTTAAATCTTTCTTTCATTGGTCTTGAAAAACAACAAAACACCAAAAGCTTAAAGTATTTACATCAGGATTTTTAGATATGCCTTGTTAGAATAGTTATAAGGAGCAATGCAATATATAAACAAACATGAGTATTAGAAAAAATTACCTACAGAGAATTAAAATAGTCTCAAACATATTTAAGATTTGTTTTGAAGATTTTGTAACTCATCTACTCCCACAAAAAGTCTTAACAAAAAGTTCTAGGTGATAAAACATGCAAAACTGAAGCAGGTTACCGAGCAAGCTTGAATTGTACTGCATGGGACCCGTCATTTAAGACTAACTACATAAAAAAGATATGGAAAATACTTCTGGTTTCTTGCTGTACTAACTCTCCCACTGTAATTTTTGCACAAGTTTTGCTGAAGTTAAATCTAATATTAATCTTGGTTTATTAAAAAAAAAGTTGCTGCTAGCAATAGGAGTCTAATCTTGAACTACCAAAATATCAGATATTTTTTCAAAGGCCTATTGTTTGAAGAAGAAAACTACCTGACTCTGTCCCAGGGTGACCAAAGTGAAGGGTACTGACCTATCTCCTTCTGAAATTCTCTTCAGTTGACTTAGGGGATTAATTCTGCCTACTCTAATATCAACTAAAGACAAGTCACCCAACCCCACCAAGGTGGCCCCAAAGTGAAACTGTAGTTCCAATGAAGTCACAGCATATTTCCCATTGATTTCCCCTTATCTTCAGCCCTATTTTCAGCTGTGGGAAACACGCTCCCTATTTTTAAAAAAGCATACTCTATTGCCTCCCTTGCTTCCTCTGAGCAAGTTCAGATTTACAGACAAATGATAGCATCCTCTGAGAAACTAATACCATTATTTAAAAAAAATAGAAAAAAAATTAGCTGAGGTCCCTCAGGAATATTGGGAAATAGGGTTACAATATGGTTACAAAAATCTTATGGTATATGTGCATGATGGGTCAGGACATCATTTCAACAGTTTTGAGCATCAATTATTCTTTGATTAATATTATTAACAAAAAACTACTATGACTATAATATTAACAGTCAGTTATTCCTTACCCACACTTTATAACCCTCCTGGCACAGTCATTATAAGGCAGCTGTTGAACAGAGTAATGCAGCAGCCTTTTCTTAAAGCAAGATGCTTATTTTACTTCAAATGTAAATAAACTCATGTCTCCTGCTGCCATGCAAAATGAGCTGTTCATAAGTAAATGATTTTGTACCTTCCTAGTGAAGCAGCAAACAGCTCTCTGTTCTCCACTCCTGATCACCAAAATCTGTTTCCTGCCTAACTCCAGCGCAGACTGACAGCTAATTCTGCTACCAAACCAAGCTCCCAACAACACAATAACCGCTGCTTCCTTCAACAACCACCTTTTCCAGAACACCAACACAGAGGGCTTCCATGTTTTCCTCTCTCATGCCCCCACTTCAAGCAGAACAACAAATGTGATCACAGCTATTAAATATTCCAGCTAAATGACAATTGTTTAGCAGTAACAAAAATACATGTCATTTGTCATAATACATTGATAATTCTTACACACTTTCTGTACAAATGTTGTCTGCCTCTTACTCCAATATGCATGTAAAAATCAGCATTTACTGAACATCATTACATAATAATTCAACAAAT
Source organism: Falcunculus frontatus (assembly GCA_013398115.1). Taxonomy (NCBI): domain Eukaryota; kingdom Metazoa; phylum Chordata; class Aves; order Passeriformes; genus Falcunculus; species Falcunculus frontatus. The sequence goes on along the minus strand of VZRV01005300.1, from coordinate 1,075,092 downwards.
GAAAATGTTGACCCAGTCTCATTTCCGAGCCATCTCTCACCAGCTGAAAGATCAGTTCTTTTCCCTTTTCAACCTACATTTTTTTCTGCACTGTTTCAAAGAATGATGGAAGCTACCGAAATGTTTCTATTTACCATAATAATGCAATTCTGTTACTTTAGGGATTTTCTCTGGTAAACAATCTCAGATGACCAGCATTAAGATGAAGAGCTAAACTATCATAAAGACCACAAACTTATGTCGAATTTGATTCAGTGATTATCTGTAATCTGTGCTCACCTCCCTCTATAGAGTGAATTACGCTCAATAGAAGGGATAATTCTAAAGGAGACAATACAACATAAAGCCTTATCCTGCCATGAACTAAAGTAGCAGCCTTTTTTTCAATTTAGTCAATGAGGCTTAGTATACCCAAAAGAAAGAACCATGCTAAACATTTTCCTACAGTCTGCACAAGCACAGTACTAAGCATTTTCCTAAATCTGAAATTTAAAAATCCCATTTCTTTGCACGACAAAGAGCAGTAACTTTTCTTTGCAATTATTAACACTTGACTATCAAAAGACCCATTCTTAAAGACGACCTCACATGGAAGACAACTAGCTGTGACTTCTTGTCCCTTTTTCTGGTTCAAACTTTACATTCTCCAGGAAGTAGCAGTTCTACTTACTTTACTGAATTTTTTTTCCCTAGAAGTTTATAGAAGTTCAACAGTATGGCAGATATATAATTCAAATAAAATGTTACTGAGGAATTTTTTTAATTAAAAGTATTTATGTTTTTAACAGAATAGGCAGTTGGGAAAAGAAATCCTTTAGAGTTTCAACATTTCCGCTTTCCAGGAATTAACGACGTAGGTCCATAATCTGCTAGTAACAGCTCCAAATAAATGCCCAGTGAAAAAAGCAAACCAAAATAAATGAAACATGCAAATAAAAACCCAAATAAAACACACACACACACACACCCACACCACAAAAACCAATACCAAAACCAAAAGCAAAACAAATGCCCCCAAGGCAAATCAAACAAAAATCTGGAAAAATGTACTTCTGAGCACATGCTGATGAAAGCTTCACACTCCCTTCCTGTGTGTGTGCCTCAAATGCATCTATCAATCTTTAAGAAAAAGCAACACATGTCATTATTTTGTCCTCTGCTGGTTGTTTTTAAGATTCAATCACATCTATTCGTTCTCTGTTCTTGCAAAATAAATAGGCTAAGAACTGAAAATGGTGCTTATTTTCTGTGTCTATTCTCTTAACCAAGACTAACATCAATTGTGTTAACACCTACTTAGGAGCAAAAAACTGCAATGCATTTAGTATCGTCTAGGTGGTGAGGGCAATTATACACAAAGAGGACAGAAAAAGTAATCACTTGACCAGTACTTGCTGTATGTATACACCACATTTTAAGTTAATAGCTCAGAGCAAAATATGACAGTAAGTCTGACTTTCTTGACATATTTCAATCTTTTAGAATTAAAATTACTTCACAAAGTAACACACACAACCAGCCAACCAGTAGTAAACACGTGTGTTTGCTAGCTGTAAAACTCTATCTGCCAAGCCAACAGCCAACTGATCTCCTTGGCATAAACTTGACATTTCCAACCTGGGACATTACCCAATACAGGCACTGTAAACCCTTTCCTAAATGATGTAATCACACTCCTGCTGCTATAGTTCTGGTTGACTTGCAGTTTCCATTACAATAAATCTTTGCTACATATTCCTAGAGGTTTTACCACTTTTTTTTTCCCATTTAAAAAAAAAATTACTCCACATTGAAACTTGCCATATAAGACAACAACAGGCATATTTTCCTTACACCTCAAAATAATCCATAAATCAAAAACGGGGGAAATGGAATTAGTGCTTCTCTGAGTCTCTACAGTTCCATTCTTAAAACAGTGAGGACACTGATAACATTTGGTTTTGAATTCTGCAAATCAAGAATATAAAAAAAAAATTAAAGCTACAAGTGATTAGCACCATTTCATCTCACAGTATTTCTATAGCAAAAAAAAAGCGAAAGAACAGACCAAGGCTCAGGCCTCATAACTTGTCTTGCAGCAAGCAGGCTCAAGGCACTAAAGGCAACTGCATGATCAGTACTGAAATATTCCATTTTAAATAGCTACTAGGAATGGCTGTTGTACATATCCATGCAAATATCTTTCATAAAGAATTTACTATGCATTATAGCAACACAGTCCTATTTACACAATAAGTTGTTGTTCCAGTCCATCAAGTACACAAGAAATTTAAATGCATGCTAAAAAAAAAATCAATTAGGCAATGATCATCTGATTAAACAGGCACATCACACCATTTGATTCTTTCAAACATATTCATAAATCCAAGCCTTCAAACTTTGCTGAAAACTTTCAAAACCTGTAAGTGAATATTTCAAGTATACGATTTTTAAGGTTAATGAAATTAATCACAAAATAAAATACTGCATGCTATTATCAGGAAAAAGCAACACCACTGGTGGGAAAAAAGTCCCTTATTTTGATCAGTATTCTGAGGTCTTTTTAACTAAAATGTCTTTACAAAGCAGCAGAAGGCTTTCCTACAGCACACAGCATTAAAGCACAAAAACACTTTGAGAGGGCAATCAAACCAAAGCCAGAAGAAACTGATCGTGGCAGCATCACTTGCTTGACTGAGGTCCAAAAAGGGTGTGAGGGGAAAAAAGAAGTTAAATGAAAAGCAAACTATTGTCTTTATAATCAGACCTTATTACTCAGATAATATTTCACTCATAGTGAAATATATTGCAAAATCAAGCCTGAAGTTTTCAGGTGCTAGCTATCCCTGCATATTAGGATTTTCAATTTTGACATTATCTCTTTGTAATTCCAAGTGATATCTACGATATTAGAAACTGAAAGTTAAATCTGAAAGAATATTTTTCTGCTTTCTGGTTTTACATACATTTCCTGGTTAAGAATTGCTAATAATCCTAAAATTACATTCACCCCATGCAAACCGGGAGAGAGGGTTCATGAGATTATGAGATAGCAGTATTAAGATTTACATGCAAGAACAGCATTTTAAAACCTCGTTGCAACTTGTGTTTCAATCATGAAGACTGACAACATAGGCACGGGTCATCTTGCTCCCAGTTTTCCCTTGCCTTCTTCCCTCCTCTCCCACTGAAGGCGAATGGGAAGGAAACAAAATCCCACGTTTCCTAACAATACAAAAATCTATTTCTAAGTAATTAATTTGCCATATTAATTCATAGTGACGAGATATGTCAAGTCTGCTGTCCTGCAAATTAACCATATGATTCTTTTAGTATCACCTTCCTTTCTCATATCTTCCCTTTTATATAGGTGTCAAATCAGTCCAAATGCTTTATATATTTATTTGACTCACACTGAGTTAACTGGACATGCCATTAAAATCTTACAAAATGCTGCAGCACTCTTCAAACTGCTTAGCACTTTGTCCCAAGAGGCTATCACCCATCTTCACATGACAAACCTGTATCTCTGCTGTCAACTGTCAGAGAAGAAAGTGAAAATATCAGGTTACCATTACCTTTATCCTACCTTTCCTATACGGCTATTTATATATCTAGACCCCTTTATCTTGAGCTATATTAGTGCAAAGAGATTGCCTGGATTTCAAATTGTGCCCCTTATGTAAGGCTCAGTGTGTTGTGCTGGGGCTCAAACACTTCAATATCCTGCAATTTCCACACAGAATTTTAAGAAAATCTGGGGGTTTATTTGCACCTTCATGTTTGGTATCAAGCAAGCCTAGACCAAACAGCAGTTGTAAGAGAATGTCTTCAGCATTTCATAGTTACCCCTTTTACAACTGGTTAGCAGGCTGTGCTTGACACCCAAGCTGCAGATACGTAGGCTGACTGCACCTGATAACATTTCATCTTTTTCATCCTCTTTCATCTCTCGCTGCTTATGCCAGCAGCCTCCCTTCCTGTGAGAGAGCTCTTCCACCTCTGGGCTGCAGGCTGGAACACACTACTCTCTGCTGCAATATGACATAGACCAGCTAACTACATCTAGGCAATTATCTTCAATTCTACCACTTCCATTAATTTTAGCTCAATCTTTAGGGTGTTGTTTTTCATCTTTATTTCTTCATTTGCAGCATCTTACAGCAGAGCCTGCAAGTTAAAATCTGTCAAGTCCCATAGTTCTAACCTCAAGCCACAACGCTTGCTGACAAAGAGCCAGACTTAACATTTCAAGGTCTTCTTCAAAATTCAAAAATCTTCACAGTTTAACAAAAAGCCTTCTTGTTTCATCCAAGGAAACAGAGCTGACACCCTCAGCTATCTTTGGGCAACAGCAAACTATAACTTAAAATAAGAACAACCTCTCCCATTGATGCTTCCCACCCTTCCTACAGTGTGGCACTTCCACCCTCATAATCCATCTACTCAATGCTATCTCTGCACAATACTTAAATCTGAGCACGGTACGTGTTTAAGGCCCAGTATTTTTTAACCAATCGAGTTTTTGGAAGTGCCTCGCGCTTTTGATAAATTCAATGTGACACTGTAAAGCAGTCCAATTTCCAGAAAGTGCTGAGATTCATCTTCTGAAACTTCTGGCAATATTATATATTTTATATATATATGATATCCAAAGTAGATACGTGCTACACAGTTTTAACAAGCGTAGCTAGGCTCTCCTTATTTAATATTCATGTCACAGGAGTAAAAATCCAGCCAGGAATCAAACTGTGGCATCCTGTGCCAAAGACAACTTACCACTCAGCTGGGAAGTTGGCAATTCAATTTACAAACCTGCATTCCTGCATTTTAATCCTTTGTAGAAAGGTGGTAATATATGAGCAATATGAAAAGAACTGGATTCAGATCATTAGAGGTTCACAAACCAAACACACGAAGCTTTGGAGGCTGTCCAAAACAAAATCATGCCTAGGTGGTGATGTCCGTTCAATAAAAATTCAATGTCATAATTATCCTGTCCCTTTTTCCCCGAAGAGCTCTGGTGCTCGGGCCGGCGCTGCCGCTCAGCCACTGAGGGCAGCGCTGCGAGGAGACGGATGGGGCCGGCAGCCAATGGCGCTGCCAGGTCACTGCCTGCTGACGGGTAATTTACAATTACCAAGCAATTAGCAAATGCACTGCAAATTCAACACTCATCTCCGCCTAACACAGAATAACTCATTTTTAAATTAAAAATGTGTTTTAATAACTTCGCTTTGGCTACAGCTAAACAGAGAAAAAGAAAGCCTCCTTTATTCAATTTCTCCTCCCTTTTGCAACTGACAAAATGCTTTGCTGTCTGAATCGAGCAACCAAATACGTTGTTTGGCATTTCTGAACTAAACAATCTCTTCCTTACCAGTAAGTATCTATTTAGAAACAGAAAAGAATAAAAATTAAGACTTGTGCTAATGATACTATAATATATTGAAACTATTATTTAATTAACTGCCTGATTAACTTCTTGTCTTGCTGGATGGGTGATAACAAGAATTGGCCAGGCACCTATCTGCCAGGAGTCTAAAATTTTATTTTCTTTTCTATATTTAACAATAAAGGACATGAAAAAAGCTAATCTGTGACTGGTCAGCTGCACAAAACAAATGTTCTTTCCCATTAATGATCAAGTTACTAAACTGTTGTGCTCACAAGGCGGTGTAGAGCTCTCACTGCCTACTCACATCCCAAATTAAAAAAAAAAAATAGCAAAACATTAACTTCTCGATAACCTCGATTTATCTCTCCTCTTTTCCCTACAGGAAACCTGCTGTATTTTCCTTAGTATATGGTATGCACATTGAGATTGACCTTCTTAAAAAGGGTAGGAAAAAAGCACAAGAGATCTCCATCAACAGTGAAATCCAAGTAGATAAAAAGGAGATTCTTACCTTTCTACATACTCTGATATGTTTTTTAAAAAAATCCTGACTTTAAAGAGCTGCTAAAAGAAAAAAAAAAAACATAGGAGAAGCTACAGACTCCCATCAAAATGAGGGGGAAAAAAAACCCAACCACCACAGCAACAAACAGCTGATATAAATATGTAACACTTTTGTTTGCACTGGACTACACTAGCCTTGATGTACTGATGTCAGCTCTAGGTTTTCATCTTACATTTAAATGTAAGCCAGAGAGAAAGAGAACATAAAAACCCCCCAAAAAACAAAAACAAAATAGCAACAACAGCAAAGAAAAGAACCAAAAAATACGCAAGGGTAAGTGGTGTCGACTGGAAAAAAAAAAGAAAACTCATGGCATTTGACATACTTCTCTCTCCCCAGAAAGACACCAGCAACAAACTAAATCCTTTTCGAACTGTAAGGGATTTCAGAAAACATTCACACTGTGAACATAATTTATTTCGTTTCGAAACAGTCCTTCATCCTTCTTCTGCACAAGAAATCCTTATTTCTGGCGTTTTTCTCTTGCACCCCCTGTATTACCACAGTGTCAGAAGGGAAGAGAAAGAGGGGAGGGAAACCAAAGCAACCCAGAAAAATCCTCCACAAACCTGTTGCTGTGGATACTGCATTCCTCCCATGGCTGCCGGGGCTCGGCCCTGCATTCCCACGGGATAGCGCTGGGGGCCGGGAGGGCCGTAGGACTGCCCGGGGTAGGGGCTGCTCTGCTGTGCCTGAGAGTGAGGGTTATTGCCCATGCCGTACAGCTGCGGCCTCTTCATCACCATCGGATCCATCGGACTGCCCTGTTGGCAAACACAAGCAAAGGAATATTTAAGACATGCAAAGAAAAAGGTCAGAATCGTCATGCTCACTGCAGGCAAATTATACACGTGTTTTCTCAATGCTTTGTACATCAAATATTGACTTGACATACAAACTGGCAAAGTACCATACCCTGCTTCTCTGATTAATTAGATGAGGTTTTGAACAGTGAGTTTGGGACTTCTATTCCATTTAAAACAATGAAAAAAAAATGTTTGCACTAAAACTTGAGGCTGTCTGTTACCTATACAGACAGAAAGCAGAAAAACTGCCCAAAAAATTTCAGAAATTTAAAAAATAATTAAATATACTGCTGCAAACTGATTAGCATCACTGATCTTAATGTTAAAACAAAAATAAAATAAAAACATAAATATATATCAAGAGAGACACAAACAGTGGACAAGCCACTTAACCTTGAGAAAATGTATGTTCCCTTACATAGAAAAAAAGAGAAAGTGGAAAGAAAAGAAAGTTTCCAAGAAGTGCAATGCACACAGAACACTGTATTTCAGCATTTTCCTACTGCTATCGTGTGCACTAGTAAGTTTCCAGATCAAAAAGCAAGTCATAACCCACATTTTACATGAAAGTTTATTTGCCTCCTTAATAGACCTCAGAAAATCAAACTGCAACCAGTGATGGAGGGGGAAGGGAGGTAAGGGAGGGAAGTTTTATTTTTAGACTTTTTGGCAGCACTTACCAGGCCCTGTAACAGTTTCAGGACAGGTGTCAACCATTGTGTAGTATTACTCGCATCTTTTATTACTGAGGCGTAAGTGAACCAGAAAAAATACCATACTTCATCAAGTGCAGTCCTGTATTGTTAATATGACATCCATTTTTTAATTCCTGAGTGCCAGTTAAGATTCAGGGAAGAATGGGGGGGGGGGAAGCTTTCAAAAAGCCTATCACAATCTCGTCTTCATGAAAGTGAAACATCCCTCCCTTCTACTCCTCCCCCTCCCCAAAAGACCTATTAATTCTCCCAGCCAGCCCACCCCCCCAACAGGAGCAGGATTCCCTCCTGCAGCACATTTTGTACATATTTTCCTGCAGCATGCTGCTGACCAGTTTCATTTTAAAACCTCCTATGTAATACAGCTTCTTCAAGTCTTCTGGCTATTATATTCTGATGTAATAGTTATTATGACGATAACTAACATTTCCCACTCCCATCCCTGTTTCTTTTCATCACTGTTGTTCGTACTACTAACACACTACTTTTTTTGTTCCTATCCAAAATATGCCTTTTCCAAAGCAGTCACTGCTTAATGAACTATTATTCTTTCCTTACTGCAAATAAAATCCATCAAACCTCATTTTTTTTTTCACTGCCTCTCTCCACCATCACCAATACCAATTTTCCAGGAATGTCACCCAAAACTAATAAAGTATTCTTAATATGGGCACACTACACCTGAGGAGATGGAAATAACCTCCTCCTCACATGACACCTCCATTCACTTCAGAAGAGAACCGCCCTTTTTCACTACCATAGCAAATTGCACATTCACTTCTAATTTTGGCTGAGTATTAGTCAGCAATTTTCCCTTTATTATTTGCCTGCTCTGTGGCCAGATTAGAAGTTTCTATTTTTTGCCACTAAATGTCCCTGGGTAATTTACTATTTATATTTCATACTTTTCAAAATCAATGGTTCCTCAACCACTTCAGATCACCTGATCCACAACAACATTCTCAATTTTTTTTTCTTTTTTTTAGGCCATCATGCACTCTTCACCACAGTTTCAACTAAAAACACAAAGGCTAAGCAGATGAACTATAGATTCCTTCTTACAGTGTCCCAGAGGACAACTTACATTTCCTCCTATAGACCACAATACTTTATCTATGTTTATTTCTGTGTTTTAATGTCCATTCTGTGCATCACCTGTCATATTAATCATCTCAAATATAAATCCTTGTCCAAAGCAAGTCTTGAGTTTCCTCCATGAGATTCCCATGAAGCCAAACAGCACTGTTCATTGCCACCATCTTCCATTTCAGGGTATAATTTCCAGGTCTCATCTCCAATAACAACATTTACTCAAATTCACGTTTAATTAATTTTGAGTGTAGTATTTTCTTTTCTGCATCCAATTCTTAAATATAAACAATGCAGATAGCTACAGAGCTAAAAGAGTCTGACATTTTCCCTAATTAAGACTACTTTCAGGTGCATATAAACTTTGCCAAACTTCAAGCATTTAGGCTGAAATTTTCCAGGGCATATGTATGCCTGAGGCTGAAATTCTCTGGAAAATTCAGCAGGAACAGTTCAGCTATGTCTTAGAATGAGGTCACAGAAAAATACGTGGTTTATGTTCTCACATAAAACACTTGAAAATACCTCTTGAATACCATGCTGTGAGGCAGAGAATTTTAATTTCCCAGGGTGACACTGGACATTCGTGAAAGGCAAGGCATGTGCCCCGTCAGAGAGAGCACCTGAGTATCACCAGACTGAGAGCACAGGAGGAATAAACAGGAGCACAGGAGGGACAGGGCAAGGCTTCTTTGGAGGAGATACAAAGTGTATGGAGGCTGCCTTGAATTTGCCAGACAAAGAAAGAGGGACAACGAGTTAAAAAAGCAGTGGAGACAGAAGTGAGGCAGAAAGAGTTGAAGGGGAGAGGAGGAAACAAGGTCAGGAGGTGACATGGATACAGGCCAAAGAGTCTGTCCTCTGGACTAGTGACCTCCAAGCAGCAGAGCTTCTGTGTGTTGAGAGAGTGAGCCTCAGTGCCAGTGCATCCTTCCTTCCCTCCTCTCCAGTGAGCTGCTCCTCTTTCCCTCAGGTGATATCACTCCAATTCAGAAAGATGGAGGGATGAAGAGCCTCAGATATTGCTGTAAATCCAGTCACCAGGGGCTGCAGTGTCTCACACAACACTGGAATGGAGGGAGCTGTGGTCACTGGGTAGCAAGGGACCTGGAGATCTCAGAACTTATTGTGAACACTGCAAGTCAAGTATCTGGACCAAGGACTGGAGATACTTGAATATGACAGGGCTAGACTGAGAGAGAGCAGTAACTGTGCCTGGGCAAATTACTGGGACAAGCCACAGGGGCCCATCCTAGCTGTCAGTGCTGCCGGTTCCCTCCTCCCTCCAAAGATCTCAGGGAAAGAACAGTAGAGTGCTCCACAATCTCTAGGGTTGGAGAAGACAAGACTCAGTGAGGAAACATTTCTTATCCTACGCACTGGTCGGTCCTTATGGGGGGTGGCAAGTCTCCACTGCTATTCCTGACTCCCTTCAGATTAGATCCCAACCCTCTGTGTGGTGCAGCTAAAGGTGAAGACATCTACCAGTGACTCAGTGGCTGTCAACATATTTCTGCAAGGCAAAACAAAACCAAAGAGCCAGCTCTTCCCCAGGCTTAAGAAACATTATTATTGCAGAAGTTGAGAACTCTTGGAATTAAGTTTGCCCTTGCAACATTAAGCGTGTCTCCTTCACAGATATAGCTGTCTTTAAACACACAGCCACATGTCAGTCCTCACAGATAGCAGATGTCCTGCTCCAGATGTCTACCCAGCGCAGGGCAGTGAAGGGGCTCTTGTGAGCTACTGGAGCAAGGGCTTCACTTACCATACGGGTAGGGAATGAAGCAGACAACTGTCTTACCATTTAGAGTAGCTGTGTGCTGCTCAGACAGAAATGGACTCTACCTCTGCAGCTGCCACAGTTTTTCACTAAACCAAAAAGTCAAAATTTACCAATTTAATGCATCCTGACTTGAAATCATGGGGCTTAAATTGCAGGAAATGCTGTGTATCTACAGCTGTAACTACTTTTGAATTTGATTACAGATATGCTTTGAAAGTGTTTTCAGAAACTGCATTTCAAAAAATTTAATCTACAGCCATCAAAACCAGACCAAACTTCCTACAACAATGCCTCAGCTTCCCTAGTGCAAAAATGAAAAAAAATGGGAAAAAATTTCCAATCCCAAAAATGAACAAAAAAGCCCCATCATTTCTTCAACACAGAACCAATTTTAGAATTTAATATGTTCATGATCAATACCACCGAAAACTCTCTAACAAAAAGACAATTTTTGTCTTCAGAACTGTGTATGGTGGGAAAGACTTGGAGCCGTACACTTAACAGAAAGAAGAGCAGCTCATCAAGTACCGTGTCCCCCTTACAGTGAAGGTAAAAATGTCAATGTAACTTTTTCCAGATTTAATGCATGCGCAGTTTTTAGCTTTATCATTCTTGTAGATTTCCTGGTTTCATTCTTATAGCAAGACTTTCTCTCATCCACGACATTTTGAAAACTTATTAGAAGGAGTTGTTAATTGAGACATACATATTACAATCTTATCTGAAGGTTCCTTTAACATTTATTAAGTTCCAATATTTTCTGTAACATCGGTTCCAACAGTTTTCAAAGAAAAGTTTTCAGTGACAGGATGATTACGAGAAGTATCAACCACTTTATGCTGTAGGGATCATAACCCAATCCGTCCTCAACTGCTCTCTAACGTTTACCAAAAATGACAGCATTGCTCTAATTGCATCACATTCCTCTAAAACCCAGCACGCATGTTTGACTACGAATGGGTGACGTGTATATTTTCACATCTTCCATGCCTTTACTTAATTCTAGTACATGCTGTAGTGCGAAGTTTAAATTACTTATTAAATTTTATTTTAGTGTCATTATAGTAATCAATATCCATTAGTTTCTTTTCCTGCCTTTAGAGAACAGTCCAATTTTTCTCTAGTGCTATTTTACTCCTAATACACACATTACCATTTTGCCAGTTTATCTAGTGTTTGCTCATGCTATTTTTTACTGCCATACTCTTCCAGGCAAGCCTAGATGGATTCTGCCTTTTGCTTCTGATTCCTCACCTCCTCTTCAACTTGCTGCATTTCATTTAAACTTTGCGTAGATCTGCAGATCCTCAAAATACTTCAGTCTTGTTCTTCACTTCAGTCCACAGAAATATTATAATTTATAACCCCTTTATTATAGTGCCTATCTCGTGTCAGTATCAGATTCATTTGCACATGTACTACCAGGCTTTGTGAGAACAGAGCATTTCATAAGAGTTCTTGCCTATTATGTGCCTTGTGAGCACATTAAAACACCCAGTGGAAGGCTTGCTTATGATTTCAACAGGGCCAAGGTTTCATTGCCAGCCTTTAGATTGACAATACAACCATTAAAGTAGGACACTGAAAAGCCTACACCACTTACAAATAGTAATTGACAACCTTTTCCTCTTACCTGTTCCTTTTTTCAATGTTTTAAGTAAAAGAATACATAAACTCGACATTCCTGCTACACGCAAAAGTGAAAAAATTAATATTCTACACCCACTTGCAAACTTGGTACCACCACCACTTCTGCTCTCCTCCTGCCCAAAACAATCAAATAAACCACCTCACCCTGAAGTACCTGGAGATTCAATTTCACCTTTTCTAAAGTGAGAGAAAAATAAACTACCATTTTGTTTTGTCATTTAGCCAGTGTTCTCCCAGTTACCACATCTACACTACCTCATCCACTATTAAGTTATCAATTAGTGTTTCACTTCTAACAACAAAATGTTTATTTGAATGATGTTTATGAATATGAACAACACCAGTCACTGTCCCAAAATACAACTAACATCTCCATTTAAAAATTACACAAGCAACCACTGAAATCTCAAGCCAGGGAGGAGTGGGAGACCCTTTAATAAGGTCACAATGGGATTCAGATGTGAATCCCATTCAGGTAGTGCTCTTTTCTACAAGGCAGACAGAGCAAATCACTAGAAGACAAGAGTATTTACATGAGAGATGTAACTACTTCTCAAGTGAAAGCGTGCTTTTTTGTTTGTTTAAACAAAAAAAAAAAATTGAAAGAGGCATTGGTTTGGCTGACAACAGCAAATGCTGCAATTTAAAGCCACTATAAGCCACAGAGCATCCCAAATAATGCTCCATCATTTGTGCCTGTAACAAAACAACATGAACTCAACACTCTCAAGTAGGCTTTCCCCCAAACTCCTAGAGCTATGAATACAATAACTCTTTGTTTATTCATTATCTGCAGCCAAAGCTTCTGTCTCCATATTAAAATTAAAAAAAAAAAAAAACCAAAAAAAAACCCCATCTTTGTATAAAAACCAAAGCCTTGAAACTTCATAATAAATAAAGACAGCTGACAATCAGTTACTGACATTCCAAGAAAGGCGGGCATGGAGCTCTCAACTTTAGGTCAGGCACCAATTCACAAATTTATCGCTAAAAATAATCACAAATATTCACTATAATACAATGACACAGCTGGCATGAGGATGGAACTGCAGAAAAGATAATCCATTCCTAGATAATGTCATCATTTGTATGAACATGTACAAGGACGCCTCAGACAACGTTTTTACGTGACAAAAGTGGGAGTATCTTGTTACGTGTGTTTCAATATCCATTTAAGAAAGCTGCAAGCAACTATTAAAAAAGTATGAACGTACAGCATTAAATTCTGACATTAACAATGAAGTCTGAGAGGTGACTGGCAAACATGCCTCCTATTTTTTTGAAATAGGAAATCTACTGTCTTACTAAAATTTTAATTAAAAAAGGCATTTGCACAAAGACAGTAAGTAATAAGCAAAAACAAAAAGCTGAGTTCAACATAAGCCTGTGATGAAAGAAAATCCAATAAATGAAGAAGCATACACTAGCAGAGATTTAACATAAATAGCCATTTTCCTTGTCTTTAAAGCTCTGCATACTGTCTGATTTCAGCTGCAGGGAGACATCAGAAAGATTATTTCCCACTCAAAACAGAAAGTAAGTAATTAACAAGGGGAAAGAAAGAAAAAAAAAATATCAAAGCTATGCCCCACAAAGAATCAACTACTACTTGCCTAGAACATTTACAAGTAATTTATAAAAGCAACTGTTTCTGCAAGGTGAGGGAGAAGGATACACTGGTTTTCAGTCTTCTTCTGAGTGTTCTTTAACACACCACCCAAAAACTGTAAGGTCCGTGAATCAGCCATTCTCTATTTATTATTTTGCATATAGATAAAACTAAACAACTAGTGAAAGAACAAATCACAACAAACATAGCAAAGAAACCTGTTTTTAATGAAGTGTACATAACTAACCTCTTCAGTTGCCACTACAAGTGCATTCAAAGGTTAAAACAACATCAAGAAGCAATTATACACATTAACACAGCTGATGGCCAAAACAATCCTAGGTTTCTGACAAATTCACATGGATATACAGCTCAGAACCGCTGCCCCTCAAGTTGCCTTTGTCATTGCCAGCTCTTGACAGCTAATAGGTTACTCTGAAGTTAGCTTAATGTGTGTCATCTGTCCTCATCACACCTCAACATTCAGTCTTCTCCTGTAACCCACTTTCCTAATATCAAACTTCTTCCAGAAAGTACTTAGGAATTATAGCCCTGTCTTTATATCTGTTTTCTCCAACTTGGATACCCCTACAAAGAAGGCATGCAGAAGTTTTACTCTCCTCCTCAAAAAGTTTGCAGCAATTTCTAGTGCAGCAGAATTCAGGGGTTCTTTAAAATGTCTTCTAGCAAACCTATCTGTGACTATACAACAGGCCACTCACTCCAGCTGCTTCTCCTATGTGCTGCCAGATCATGACCATGCTTTAGCTACTTCCATCCACAGTCCAGCATCTGAACTTAGAACTGTGTTGGATGGTTTTGCACCAATACAACAGCTTTGGCACTGGAGCATGGGCAGACACGGGCAGAGCTCTCAGTCTGGCATTTCTACTGTCAAAAAAGCAACCCCCAGCAGGAGAGCAAGGCAGACAGCAAGGGAAAATAGTAACCTAAAGTTCTCAGGCTAGATTTACCAGTGGATGCCTCAAAGCTTTAAGGCCTCCTCAGTAGCCAAGGCTATGGCTTAACAAGGAAGAGAAAATCCATTCATAAACCCAGAAAACCAAGTTAAAAAAAGAAAAGCCCCACCCAGAATACCAGTTCCTTCTATTTTGTCTGGCAATGAAGTTCTCAGTTTCCTAGACAAGTAAACACCTTCACTTACTGTGCATGGCTGCCATCTGGAACTCTGAAAAAAATTCTCTTACCTACTTTGTACAGCTCTTACACAAACACGGCATTAGATGGACAGAAAAGGATGTACTAAAAATAGTGTCGTCAGCCAAGGAATAGAGCACTGCCCTGAGTGGAACGAGGGGAGCTCTGCAGGAAGGCTCCCTGCAGAGAAGTATTGCAGTAAGAGGGGGAAAATGCACAATGTCCTAAATATAAGTGATGGGGGGGGAGAGATGTAAATGGAAAAAATCCCACATCCAGTATAAATTTTAAAGAAAAATCTTCCTAAACCTAATATCCAAGTGGATCTGAATACACTTTTTCAACTACTTGGATTTACTCACAGAAATGAAATTAAAAGTTAGATGTATTTAATTGCTGGAGAGAACACTAGCTGAGAAAGTGACATTGTGGACACTGGAGACGACAGCATACCCACAAAAAGGTTTAACCAATCACATCTAGGTCACAAGCCAAAAGTACATACAGTTAGCTGCAGATTTTTTCCACTCCAAGCGATATATATAGCTCTATATTAACACATACACACACATACACACACACACAAAAAGGTATGCTGGTCATATATCCTCAGCATTTATGGCAAATTATTAATCAAGTCCCACCTGAAACAATTTGTTAAATTGATTTTAATCACTGGGCCTCTCATGTGAAGCTTTGTATAATCAGCATTTCATTTACAAAATTAATTGCCTGATTGATTCTCAAGAGGCAGTAGCTGTCATTACACTGCTGTCATAACTTTTGAGTAGGGGTGTCACAACACTGAATTCTGACAGTATGAAGAGCACTGCTATTTAAAAAATGAGGGCGGGGAGGTAGGGGGGAAACAAATACAGTGATTTCACAGAATTGCTCTTTAGCCCGATAGAATGTTAAAACCATTTCCCAGCAGTTTCAGCCAGCCTCCCCGTTTTCCATTCATTGAATAATGCGCTACTCAGCTATTCAGTATCTTTTCTTAGAGGCAGGTTCATTTAATTCAATTTTATCATAGTTGCGGTTGCATAAAATGAGTTTGTTGTTGAATATACAAAAGATTTAATCACAGGCCGCTCTTAAGGTTATTTGTAGAGCAGAGTTTGACTTTCAAACACATGGAACTTTCTTCCACATCCAAAACCATCTGGAAAGCTATTTTCAATTAGATTTTTTTTTCTGTTGTTTCTAAACAAAGCAAAGCAAACCATAACTTTACAGAACTTATCTAGGAGCTCCTTTAGAAAGCTTTTTTTCCTTCCCTTGTATTTTAAGCTGTGTATGAGCCTCGGAGCCCTGCCAGAGCTGGAGCAAAGCTCCTATATTTGCTGTAGTTACTCCTATACCCCATTGCTACTATATTCTTGGAAAAGACCGGTGCTCCAGGGAGGCGGCACAGGCCAGCGGTTAGGGCACTGAGTCATAAGACAGGACTTCTATTCCTGGCTCAGCAGCTGACCTGATATGCAAACATGAGCACAACACTTCACCTTCCTGTGACTGGGTTTTCACTCTCATAACAACAAGTATTATATGCACCTTTAACAGGGAAAGAGACATGAAGACTTTGGGGAGATTGATGTCAGTTATAAGCAACAAGAAACAGGACTAGGAGTCAGAGAGAGTAGGCTAAGGGAGGAAAACTCCCCCAAACCTCTAGAGGGTTTGAAAAAAGGAGAAATTGCATCAGCAGGCTGCAACAAGGTACTCTAAACATTCAGAAACCTACCTTCCAAAGGAAAAAGGTCTCTGGAAACATCTTAAAAAGGAAGAAAAAAAAAAAAAAAGCTCAAAAATAAGCCCCTCAACTGCTCAAATTCAACCTTATACACTAAATTTCATCAAGTGCTCATGAACGAAGCAAACGTAAAATTTCTAGGCCATGTTCTGAGATTAAACTATTACCAAAAAAAAGCAAATGACAATTCTTCAAAAACCACATTATACTTACTGCTGGTATTTGTAACTGACCTCACCAGAATGCAATTCCAGAAAAAAATCAGAGTCCAGGTGACATTAGAATCTAGCAGACACTCTAGACAACACAGCCCGTTTTTTCTTCCTACCCCCCAATTCTTAGTCTTGTCCCTAACTGCTGTCAAATATTATCTTCCATTCCTCTCCACAAAGTGCTCTGCCATGTGAGTGACTTTATGCAAGTTTCTTCCCTTTTTGCAGGTGTCTGAGTTCATGATGAATAAAACTGGGGAGGAGGGGAGACATAGACAGGGGGACACCAAAACAGACATCATTTACAAAATTGATACATTACTGAAATAAAGACACATAAAAGGATAAAAGAATGGAAAATNTGCTCTTTAGCCCGATAGAATGTTAAAACCATTTCCCAGCAGTTTCAGCCAGCCTCCCCGTTTTCCATTCATTGAATAATGCGCTACTCAGCTATTCAGTATCTTTTCTTAGAGGCAGGTTCATTTAATTCAATTTTATCATAGTTGCGGTTGCATAAAATGAGTTTGTTGTTGAATATACAAAAGATTTAATCACAGGCCGCTCTTAAGGTTATTTGTAGAGCAGAGTTTGACTTTCAAACACATGGAACTTTCTTCCACATCCAAAACCATCTGGAAAGCTATTTTCAATTAGATTTTTTTTTCTGTTGTTTCTAAACAAAGCAAAGCAAACCATAACTTTACAGAACTTATCTAGGAGCTCCTTTAGAAAGCTTTTTTTCCTTCCCTTGTATTTTAAGCTGTGTATGAGCCTCGGAGCCCTGCCAGAGCTGGAGCAAAGCTCCTATATTTGCTGTAGTTACTCCTATACCCCATTGCTACTATATTCTTGGAAAAGACCGGTGCTCCAGGGAGGCGGCACAGGCCAGCGGTTAGGGCACTGAGTCATAAGACAGGACTTCTATTCCTGGCTCAGCAGCTGACCTGATATGCAAACATGAGCACAACACTTCACCTTCCTGTGACTGGGTTTTCACTCTCATAACAACAAGTATTATATGCACCTTTAACAGGGAAAGAGACATGAAGACTTTGGGGAGATTGATGTCAGTTATAAGCAACAAGAAACAGGACTAGGAGTCAGAGAGAGTAGGCTAAGGGAGGAAAACTCCCCCAAACCTCTAGAGGGTTTGAAAAAAGGAGAAATTGCATCAGCAGGCTGCAACAAGGTACTCTAAACATTCAGAAACCTACCTTCCAAAGGAAAAAGGTCTCTGGAAACATCTTAAAAAGGAAAAAAAAAAAAAAAAAAGCTCAAAAATAAGCCCCTCAACTGCTCAAATTCAACCTTATACACTAAATTTCATCAAGTGCTCATGAACGAAGCAAACGTAAAATTTCTAGGCCATGTTCTGAGATTAAACTATTACCAAAAAAAAGCAAATGACAATTCTTCAAAAACCACATTATACTTACTGCTGGTATTTGTAACTGACCTCACCAGAATGCAATTCCAGAAAAAAATCAGAGTCCAGGTGACATTAGAATCTAGCAGACACTCTAGACAACACAGCCCGTTTTTTCTTCCTACCCCCCAATTCTTAGTCTTGTCCCTAACTGCTGTCAAATATTATCTTCCATTCCTCTCCACAAAGTGCTCTGCCATGTGAGTGACTTTATGCAAGTTTCTTCCCTTTTTGCAGGTGTCTGAGTTCATGATGAATAAAACTGGGGAGGAGGGGAGACATAGACAGGGGGACACCAAAACAGACATCATTTACAAAATTGATACATTACTGAAATAAAGACACATAAAAGGATAAAAGAATGGAAAATTCCACCAGGCAAACAAAAGGAATTAGCTGTTTTCTTTTTCCATAGCTGTAACATGAAATTTCAACTAAGGGAGGTTCAGAAAGTTCTGGCCACACTGAGAAACAGCTGCCAGAGTTTTAAGTTATATCCTTCTGCCACACCAGCAAGTGTTCAAAAGAAGTAAATAATCAGTCACCCTACTCACAATATAGGATAGGAGACTGAGACACTAAAAACCAGTGTAAAGCACTGATTTTCTGTATTTGTTGGTTTCTAGCTTCATAGCAGGTAGCTTAGTCATTAATCTAGCATCTTCTCTTTTCAAGCCTAACTTTTTTTTTTTAATAGGTAAGAAATGGTCTTAATTAAAAAGAAGAAAACAGGGGAAAACCCCTAGCTAGAGCCAATACATGCAGAATTCCTAAAAGGATATATTTAGCATCAGGATAATTGGAAAGCAAACTTAGCTCTACAACAGAAGCCCTGTCACTTCTTCAACTGCCAAGAAACTTCTCTTGTAATGTATTTTCTATATTAAAACTGCTTCCAGTAGAGACTGAAAAAACTTGGTTGCAAATAGTGCAAAATTTTAAGTTACCTGGGAACTAACCAGTTCATCTTTTTTTACCATCATCCCATAATGATCTCTGTATCACATTGGTTGAACATCACAAAAAACCAGTGTCCCAGTTAGAGACATACCAGCAGCATCAGCTCAGTCCAAGGGTCAACTACAAATAGATAATGAATCTGGAGCTACACACCCATATTGTGGAGCTGGAGCAATAGAATTTTGGTGAGTACCTGCCTGTGATTATTTTGCATTTATAATGACCTTTCTCATCAACACAGACACTGTCAGCAGCATGGAACTAAGTTCTCGGGCAGGAACAAACCAAACAAAAATTCACAAGCAACAGGTGATTNAAATTAAAATCAATCACCAGAACAAACTACAGTTATGAGAGGGAATTTTCACTATTGATTGAAAACATTTAATAGTTAAGTTATAAATTAGAAGAAACAGTAAACTGAAGGTCGAAGCCCTTGTATCACTTGAGAAAACAATGTGACTAGAAACCATGAATCCACATGCATGCCTACATTCACACCCGCTCTATTGTATAATGTAACTGATTCCCAAGTATCATTTTACAATTCTGATTAGGTCTTACAAAAATCTTGTTTATTAAATTGCTTTCTTTAGGCATTCATAGCTGCTAATTTGTTTCCAACTAAATCATGTATCATCCGAAAAAGATTACATTGCAACAGCAAAACAACACTCCTGGGATTACACTTCATCTGGATTTTAGAACTAAAAGGACAAAGACTAGAGGAGTTGTAAATTTCACTTTAAAGGTGGTGGTGAGAACACCCTGCAAGTAATTCTAAAACTGCTAGTGCACTTAGCATGTAGCAGCTGAACTGAAACAAACATAGCAAGTCAAAACCTCAAAGTGTTAAGGGATCTGTTCATCTTTTAATTTTACTTCTACAATTTAAAAAATCGATCAACATATATGTATTTATACAAACATTTTGAAAGCAAAATAACTTCTTGTTATCGTAATTTAAAAGCTATGCTGATTTAAAAATACTGTCAGCTCTAATTCCTACATGTTTTAAACAAACTTAAAATTTTGCAGAGATTTGGGAATAACTTCCGAAGAACTCTAGAGAAATGACCTCTAAAAAATGTATCTCAACGTTAATACAAAGTTCACTGTGGCTTACTCAGGGATAAAAAAGTCAGACCTGGGTTTAAACCAGGTCAAATTCTAGTTTACCCTAGAGCCTTCACCTATTTCTCAAAACTGGCAGAAGTCACTAAGTCTTCATTGCTGTTCTTGCAATCACAACAAATGGGACAAATTCTTCCACAAATCCTGGCAGAGTATCAAACATCCCAGAGCATCTCAGCTCAAACACATCATATAACACATACACACAGGTAAGTGCAGAAATAAAGAAGTAGGATTAATCACGGGTATGAACACGTCTGCAAAAAATCATGTAGGACATTCAGAATTAAATGCATTCTTTTAGTATAACTACTATCCAGAACTTTCAGTTTCTATACAAAGAAGGCATGTGCTTTCAATATATGATCATAATTTTTTTTTTTAATATCACACCATTTAAAATTAAATTAAAAATCAGCATGTGAGACATATCTGGTCTGAGAAATATGAAAGCAGAAAAGCTGATCCACTTCTTCAGTATTTCTCATCCAAAAAAAAATTATTTAACAGGAAACCTGATTATGCCATATTCATAGAACTGCCTTTCCTCTCCCACAACAGAAACCATTATATTTTCAAATTCTCTTTGCCTGAAAACTCTTGGCTTCTTTCCACTTCTATGCCCATCTCTTATTTCCCAGTCCTTAAGAGAGCCCACATCAGCCATCATGCAAAAACACCAACACAGCTTTCTAAATGCACTTCAAAGAAACTTCTTTATTTGTTAGAGAGGATCTTCAGGATTAATGAGCACCCTTTGGGTACAACCCAAAATAGAGTATTCCCAACTTCCTAAAATTACTAAATCTAGAACAGAAGTAAAATTAACAATCAGATTAGATGGGAAGAAAAGAGAAGGGAATCACTACCTTCATGAACACTGAAGTAGTACAGGTACAGGGAATCTTTTCTCTGAGTAAGCTATTTCTGGGGGCAACAGCTATTTGAGTATATTTACATCTAAACCTTCTCCAAGGCGGCAACTTACATCAGCACCTTCCTGCAGCTGTTGAGGGCTCAAGACAGTTCACTCTGTCAAAATCACTTGGCCTAGTCATTAGGGGTCATTTAGCAGCAAAGACAGATGTTTCTCAGCTGACATGACCAAAAGGCAAAATGAAGCAAACAAACCCAAAGACTCATTTTAGCAATAAAGTATCTGCAATTCCAATTTCAGGTATTGTGCTATTTAGAAAGATGCCATTCATCTGACACTCATTTGCAACCTTCAATTTAGATTAAAGAGCTGCAGATACCACATGTAAAATTCTGAAACTTATGTTCCCTTTATTCTTCAAAGAATATAAATCTTTACTTAAGGCCACACTATTCACTTCATATCTAACCTGACATTTCAGCTAAACTCAGCTCTTCTGCTGAGTACTATCTTGAACACATTTTTCCCCTTCTCACTTCTACACTCCTACCCACAGTTGTTTTTCTTTTTTCTGCTCAGCTCTTTCATGAAAAAAGAAATTGAATAAAAAAAGGAAAACTGAAACTGATTACATACTAGAAATACTGTCAAGTATGAAAATGAAATGCTACACATTTTTAAACTAAACTGCTCAATGCCAAAGAAGAAGAGACACTGGTTACAAAGCCAACACAGAAAAATAATCATTTCAGGAAGAAATACACCTGAACAACAGACAACCAGATAAAATTAAAATGGGTATTACACACTCAAAAATACACAAACATCATCAGACTATTTTGACAGAAAACACACAGTTTCTGAAAACCAGAAATAACTCAGAAACTTGAAATAATCCTGAAGGAATCCATATATCCTCTCACACCAATTCTCTGTAAAGTTCAGCTTGCACAAAGCTTTGAGGAGACAAGGGGAAAGTGTAAGTATAAATAATTCTTTTTTGCTCAGTCTGTTACTACTACAGGACAGATGAACATCTGCCATGAATGTCAGGTCTGCCTTATCCTGTCTCAGAGCTGAACGATAGATTAAATGACCTCTTGATGTCCCTTCAAGCCTTGCTCTTCTATGATTTGGAGGTTATTACATCACCTCTATTTTATTATAAGACTTCTCCCATTTCTGCAATTTTTCATTTTAAGTCATAATCCTCAATTTCTAGCACAACGAGATCACATGGACATTACAACACTACAAACATACTAGATACACTGATAAAAGAAAATTAAGGGAATAAAAAGATGTATGTTTTTCAAACCAGTCTTTTCAAAAGGAGTAAAAAAAGATATGTATGAAAAACTGTTTCTAAGTAATTTATGTTGATATTTGCAGAAACTGTGAGAATACTGTAAAAAATGTTTACATATTCCTGTTTTTGGGGAGGTGTGAATGCAAGGATGAGATGAGCTGTGTGCTAAGCAGCAAAGGAGATACGGGCAGAAGAGAATCAGAGAAGACAGCCAACTTCAAAGAACCATCCATGTGAATACCTCATTCTAGGTACTCACCTCTTTCTAGGTACCCACCTTTGACTGAACCAGGAAAGAGACATCATCCCTACCAAACATACCTTCTACACATTATCAACCTTCTCCTGACTACACTGCATACCATAAGGGTTCCTGCACCTTCCCCTTCCTCTGAATCCAATTTGAGTTGCTCACTGCACAACTTGTGCCTAGCAAGTCAATTACGGTCCTGTCTTGTGTAAAGATCAATAAATTTCAGCAATTCTCTAAACAATTAACATTTTTGGAAGCAGTTTTCTCAACTTCATCAAGGAAGCTTCTTTCTGTGATCCATAGAGATATATGAAATTAGAGCCACAGCACAACAAAACTCAAGGAATAATGAGAAACAGGAGACAAAAAGTGTCCAACACAGAACTCATTAGACAGTCACACACCATTCCACCTGTTGTGCTGTACACCAAGTATTGGTAAAATCACAGGGGGTGTGGGTGGGAAATGCAGATATATCCAAGCAGCTAGGAACATGAATTCTGATCCCTTTCATATCCTATTGTTATCCACAACCCAGGAAGCTGTTAATTGGCCTAAGTAATTGGTTTAAATACCCAAGTCCCATTATAAAAATATACTATAAAAATGCTTAGACACTTATCACAACCAAGAAATTCTTAACTAAAGTTCAAAGCTGAAAAGGCACAAGGGACTTGTCTACACTGAAGGAAAAAAAATGCATAATTATACCAATATAACTATCTCAGTGTGGAAACTTTCTCCAGCATAAGAGTACCCTTTCCCTCTTAAGCTTATGTGGTTTGGAAGCAGAGTAAGATGAACCATAAAAACTCTTATTCTGGTATAAGAGTGTCTCCATAGGGAGTTATATTGGTATAATTATAGCATATAATTATAGCACATAGTTGTACTGTGTAGACAAGCACTAGATGCCCAGTCCACATATATTTTCTAGCAAAACAAATGGTTATCAAATTCCAATAGAGGCACATAAAATACTTAGCTTTTAGTTTTGTTTGATGCACCTTCTTAATTTTAAAGTGATTAATTACTTCAATTAATCTTCCTTGAAAATGCTTTTCTCTCTGCTATTCTATATGGTAATAGATCGTTCTTCTGGTGGAGACATCATAAACTAACACTTTGAGAATGGCTGCGATATCTCCCACACTGATTTAGGCTCTCATCATATAAAGCAAGTGGTGAGAAATCAGGTACAAGGAAGGAATAAGGTGCTGTTTACACATTTGACTGTTAGACTCGCACCTTTTCCAGTACATCCCCAGCCACTTTAAACAGTCAAGTGCTTCAATAATTTCGTCTCTATCCTTCTGACAATTTCATTCTCACCTCATTTGCTATAGAAGTTAAAACATTTCAGTCAACCTTGAGGAAACCATGCTTCCTCCTCCTCCTCCCCCTGTACACACTGGGGGGAAAACAGTACATCTGAAAATCATACCACTAGTTGAACTTCAAACTATTAGAGAGAATCGAAAAAGAGATACAAACTTTAAAACTACGAAAGACTCCTTCAGAATCTTCTGAAAATAAGCAACTTTTCAGAGGATACCTAACTCAGAAACCTAAGCTTAAGCCAAATAAATTGCCACTGTGAGAAAGATCCCTTAAAAAGGATGTAAACAAAAATATGCTTGTGCCAGCCTCGAAAAAGTGGAAATCACTGGCAACCTGCTACAAAGATGCCAGTGAAATTACTAATCACAATAATACTTCAGGTTGGGCATTTTAAACACTTTACTAAGAAAGGTTAGGTAAGCCTAGACATTCATTAAGGATTACAGTACCCATTTTTCAAGATGCACAGGCAAATCTGTTTAGCAAATTGTGGTTTTTCCTCTTTAACCATTTTGAAAACATGATACTGCCAAGAGCTCTTTGCAGGATAGGCATCCCTGTGTTTTCTTCTGTCCTGAACAATTTCATCCCTCAGCATAACATCCGGTTTCATCACCTTGGAATACATCCCTAGCACTCGGAACACACCTTGTTTGCTTGCACAGCCACCGTCTGTGGCAGAGATCTCTGGACAGGGCTGCCCCTTCCTTCCTCCCCATGCCCAGCACGGCCCCTCAGCCCTCCAAAGTGCTCGCTGGATTTGCTGGCCTGCACCATGCCCCACAGAGAGACCCCTGAGCTGGGTGAGGACGATCACCACAGCAGGGAAGCTCCTTCCCAGAGCTGCCCACTTCTTTGCAGCTGAAGTGCCAGCAATGGGTAAAGAGTTTTCAATGGACTGTGAAGCAGCATCTACACAACAAAACTGCTGCCCTATTTCCAAATCAAAAGCTTGCATCTCTGTACAGAGGAAATTGCGTACCTAAGCATGAAGGTCAACTCATCTGGAAATTCATCCTGGTATTTTCAAATTTGCCAGGATGCTAGTATGTCTGCAAATATGCTGGACAAAAATAAACAATACTGACAGTTCTTACATGCAAAAAATTGACATACCAAAAGAAAAGCAGCAGCAAAAAATCCTCTGAATAGGCGTAATACAAAGGACAACAAAATAGAAATGTATCAAGCTTAACAGGAAATGGGTATGAAAATCATTAGTTCCAACAGGTTAGCAGGACAAGGAGAGGAAGCTGTTAGTCCAGAACTCCAACACAAGTCTGGAGTCATCTGCCTGTATGAATACACTATAAATAGTGGAAGGAATTAATTTCACCTGCCCTTTGACATCAACACCTGAGCTTATCGGCTTAGACCTTCTTTAGAGCAAGGGAAAAAACATGTAACTTTAGGAGCATGATTCATTAGACCTGCATTACACATCTACTTTAGGATGAGATGATTCACATGAAGATCTGACTATTTTCTTCTACCAAAGATATACAAAAAGATAGGTACAAATGCCTACAGTACATATGGTTAGATGAGTTCCACCCTTGAAATCTTATTTTTCAAAGATACAGCTTATTTGGGCTCTGCAATCAACGCATTCTGTATAATTATCATCCTTGGGGAAAAAAAAAAAAATTACTCTCTGCCTCAGCTTCTCTCCTTTTAAGAGAGGGATAACAATGACTCCCTGCTCCAGAGAAATGTTAAGAAATTGCCTGTCATTATTTATAGACTAATTTTACACTCAAGAGGCAATATAGCGAGGAGTTTAGGCTGAAAGAAGCCTGTGCCACCACCAAAGGGGCTGTCATGCCCTGATGCCCACCCTCAGTCGAACTGGCCATATTCTCCCTTGCTTTACCTCTGCACTACAAAGATTATGCTGCAAGTCAGACCTGCTCAATGATCTGGCTGAAAGCTAAACATTCACAGGTCTTGTTTGGCAGGATTAGTTTTCAGACAAATCTTCGAGCTGATGCGACTCACAACACAGGGAAAGCAGCAGGGAGCTGATAAAAAGGTGGGGACTGGTCCTTACAGCAGAAATGAAGTCTTAGATCAGCTTCAGACAACCATCAGACTCACACGGCGGTGCAAGATCTTTTAGCGACACGTGTAACAAAAGGCTACCGAAAAATGCAGAAATAAACAAGTTGGGTTTTCAAATTTTTTTCAGTTGTCCCAAGAGAAATTCTGGCTTGGTATCTACACAAAAAGCAGATGTCCATTTGGTTCAACACATATTTTCCTATGCATTTATGTGTTACAACCTTTCTCTTGCTGATTTGCTCTTTGTTTCAGCCTGTGGTCCTCAAAAGCCAAGAAAGACAAAAAGCTGTCTTTCTGAGGAATACCCACATGGACCTTCTGATCAATGTATACAGACTGAACTCGATTTTAAAAAATATTTGCTGCTTATTCCTAAGTATTAATCTAAAAATGACAAAAAAACCATGTCCCTGAACGCTCAGTATCAAACACTTGGGAAAAAAATAAAAGTTGGGAAATAAAAACCCCTCATGTTCATTGTCTCTTTGGATATATATAAACCCACTTCTGGAGAGGAAAACTGCCGTTCTTCCTACTTCTGGCACACTAACTGAGACAACTTGCTCGAGTAAGACAGACAACCATATGTGAGATCAAGAACTTCAAGACAGTAAAAATGTCATCAGAAATCATAATTATTTGAACCTTCTATTATGATGCCATGACTAGCTGCAGCCTTTAAGAAAAAGCACCTACTTTCTTCCTCCATCTCTTCAAGGAAGACATCAGGTCCAAGCAAAAAAAAGAATTTAAACTGAATGTTAAAAAGCAGGAGTAAAGAAAAGAAACACAGAGGGTAAATCAGACACTGTGGGGTTTTTTTTCAGGGAACAAGATTGTTTCAAATAAACAACTAGGACTTCCTAGAGGCAAAGCAACAGAATTTGGAAACTATCATACAGGAAGAAATAGGCCTCAGTTCTTGAACTACTAAGGTATTCTCCCAAAACAATGGAACCTTAACTCACTTTCTAAACAGGCTTCATTCAGCATCTTTGAAAGATACATTCCCTCAAATAAAATATGACACTGTGGAATAACAAACAACCATAGCTGGCAGCTCTCTATACCCCCAACCTTCTGAGGATAATTAAAAGGAAAGGAAATCTACGAAATGAGGTATCAAGTACTATAAAATTACATAGAATGTATCTAGCACACCATATCACTATTTAATATAGACAATTACAGGCAAAGGGTAATTGTCCCTCTCCTCAGTTCCAGTCTTTTCTACACTTTCCACATGTACAGCAACACCACACTTGAATTTTCATGCAGACATCTTTTCAAATATCTTTTCGGCAAATATATATTTTTTTTAATCACACCTGCCACGCCAGGTAAAAGGTAAATAAACTATGCACATCAACACTTACATTTCATCTTGGTTTTGTCTCCTTCGTTTTCCTCCTTTCTCTGAAGTCTGCTATTACTCAGAAGATCAGCAATAGAGGAACCCAAAACAAAAATACCAGCACCACCACCCACAGATAACTACTTGTACAATTTTTGCTATTATACTGTCAAGTCTTGCCAGGATTTGGGGGCTTGCTTTGTTGGTTTTTTAGTGGCTTTTTTTTCCTTTTTCTTAAATGCAACTTGACCTCTGGTCACTAGGAAAGCCTACAGGAAGCTGGCTGGTGAAGACACTTTCCCTGCTGCCACTCTTTGCCCAACAACTTTTGTCGACTTGGAGGACAGAGGAGCAAATACAAGTTAGAGAGATAAAGGAAATACAAGTCAGAGAGATGGATGGGTACCAGGATCACTCAAAAGCTGTTTTCTCAGTGGCTATACAGTCACACTAATCACTCTTGCAAAACTGTTAAAATTGCAGAAGACAGTAAGGATAACTTTTCTGTCACTCCAATGATTTGGAAAGTGAGAAACACAGAATTTGAGGACAGCATTTAAAGAAGGAAAAAGAAGTGTCACAAGACAAAGGAGCAAAAAGACATTATGACATTGGGATAAAACAAAGTACTATGACTTTGGGAAGAAAAGAAATGAAACAGATGTAAATAACCCACAAATAAATCTCTCACTCACTGAAGGGGAAAATACAGAGGAAGAGTGTTGAGCAACCACATCACACAACAGATCTGACACATAACAACATCAGTATCTGCAGAAATAGTAGAAGACTGCATCCACCATTCTCTCAACCACACTCCAGCAAAGTAACAGCTCACTCAGGCCCTCCTCAACCTTCCTAGTAATAACAAAGTGCATTGTTATTGTTACTATTATTATTGAAATGAGCTGAAGAACTAAAAGGAGGAATGTGTGGCTATGCAAAGTCTTCCTGGGACAGAGAATCCCTCTCCACTGCTTGTTCAAAGAGCTGCATTTAGCAAGTTTCTTGTGAACAACCAAATCCCTAAATGTCCCAATGTAAGAAACAATAAGTCCATGTACCTAAATCTAAAACTTTTCAAGGGTCTCAATTAATCCAGAAAATGTTCTGATTGCCATCAGCAATCACACATAAAGCTCTCAACAGCTTAGGCTGAAGTAGCTTTTAGATTCCTAGCTAATTCTTGGAAAAATCTTTAAAATATTGGCCTTTACTCCAACACCTTGACCACTTCAAGAACACTGTTCTAAAATGCGAGACACTTTGTTTCAGATGCTGCTGCCCAATCAGCCCCTCCTCTTTAAAGGAAAAGCTCAATTAAGTTGGGAACTTTTCTTCTGAATGATTTTAAATGGGTTTTTTTTAGTTGTGGTTGGATCTCAGTTAGTGTAATTGCTATTTATATCAAAACATTAAAAGGTCTGGTTATGGGGTTTATTAGAAAAGCAAAATGTGTTTTTCATACTTAAAAAAACCCACAACAAAATAGTCTATAGCACTATTTCCCCTTTTATTTGCATACCACATGTTCAACAACAAAAAGAACATTCTGCAGAAAGTTAAAAATCTCAGAAATGTTGCTGAATTAGTAGCTCCTACAGTTTGTTAGCAGGAAAACCGGCTCTGTGCCAGGCTGGAAGGGGGGGCTATCACAAGAGATGTGTGTTAGCTTCGGGATTTAAAAGAAAAAAAAAATTGTAAAGCAAAATGCAACATACAAGACAAACAAATGCAGTATCTCTTTATTAGCAAAAAATTTAAATGTAAAATAAGCGTCACTTAAAATGCTAGAAATACTCCGCACAGTCTTGCTTCTTAGATGTGAATTCAGGCAAAGAAAGCCTTCTTGCAGAGGCAGCGAAGGGCCGCAGAGTCAAGGGCCCCGCTGGCCACCACCACGTTGCCCACACTCGCCGGTCGCAGCGGTGAGGGCCGGGGCATCCCGCGGGCCGGGAGGAGCGCCTGGCCCGCTGCCCGAGCGCCGAGGCTGCTGAAAAGCAATAGATAGCTTCTGGCAGCGGCAAAGGGGAAAATATTTTGATCATGTGACGCCACACAATTGAACTAGCTCCCTTCGTGTGTGCAACTTGCACAGACGCTGTCACCGGCCCGGGACCCCGCCGGCCCCCCTGCCTCC
>VZRV01005300.1:990219-1033991 GCA_013398115.1 Falcunculus frontatus | reverse complement strand
CCCCCCAGCCACCCGCCCCTGAAGATTTATATTGTATGTGCAGACGGTTATAAAATTTAACCTAAAATTCTGCAGCGGTAGCATCTTTACAGTTGTCCACATTGTCCAGCTGTCTCCAAATTCTAACGGTCATTTGCACTGATGATGCTTTTATGTATAGGGCCGTTTTCAATATGTTCTGTGTACTTATTTGCAGTTCAACAGGAGTTATCAAAGAGAGAGAGACATTTTTGGTCTCATAATTGTTTCCCCAAACAATATAATTTCCAGTAGGCACAAGACACTCATGAAAACGTAGTAACACAAACCCCAAAATACGTAATCTGAGTAACTCTTGCTCTAAATGGAAAGCTGATGCTGACCTACATTTTTGAACCAGAACGGTTTGAAGTTTTTGTTATAACTATCTTAATACGAGTGATACCCCAGTATAACAAAAGGTAATAGTCACACATTACGTTCAACTAATGAAAGCATTTGGGAGATCAAATAGTTGGCTATGAATACAGCAAACTGGGATATTAGCGAATGTTTTCAATACAGCAAGGGTCTGAACCACGATGTTTTAAATTAATATGCTTATATGTTCTGTTAAAGGTAAGCACGTTTTCAAATTTCAAAATGGATAAATAGGAGATTCAATCATAATGGTAGAGAAAAATGCAGCATATCAAGAAAGATGCTGTCACGAGTAGGTAGGCTTTTTTGAATTCACTGTGAAAACATTAAAGAGCAGAAGCTTCATGCTCTAATGTTGAGTTACATGCAAAGATTATTGATAAATGTATGAGCAGTGTGATTCCAGTGTCTATTAATTTTAGTTCTCTCTGAAAAGTCAGAAATACTATGATTTGCGTTATGGAGTTAGTTTTGAAAAGTCTCAGTGCTCATGAAGTACAGCTTGCTAATACTTACATTTTACAGCTGGGTTTTTTGGGGGTTTGTTTTTTTTGGTTGGTTGGTGGTTTTGTGGGGTTTTTTTTTGTACCCTTTTCAAGTGCAAAAATGTTATATAGCTACACATATATAAACAGAGAGCGGGGAAAAAATTGTGAGTAATTCTAGTGGGGGGAATCAGGTGCATACCCAAGGGTCATTACAGTCTGTACCAACAACAAATTGCAATTCTATGCAAACTGCTAGAAAGGGATATATCATCTTTGTAGGAGAGAGAATAACAGAACCGTAAGATGAATTCATGCCAAATCATTCATCAGCTTTTGCCAAGAGAATACTACATCTTTGTTAGTGAGCCTTTTTGACATTATCTCCTAGATTTTCTTCTTTTCTATATTCAAATGCACGCTAATTATACACATTAAACCACCTAAGTTGATTTTTAAAGTCTTTCATATGCAAATAAAAATATAGACGTCTCCTTGTGTGTATTTCTTTACATGTGTACACTAACATAAAATATAAAATCAATTACACACTTACACTTTGAGACATTTCTATTTGAGAAAAAATACATACATTGAAGATCTATTAAGATGTACTGAATAGTGCCTGGGCTGCAGATCACAATACTTCCTGAGACACTCCGCAACTCTTTCCAGTCGGGAAAATAACCCGCAAAAGTTTAACGCAGATTTGAAATGTTTTCCCTGGGAAAAGGGAAAAAAGGATGAGGCTTTAAACTGAAGAGTTCATACCACTAACTCCTTTTCCTCCCATTTGTTTCAGCAACTCGGCTACAAGATTGGAACTAAGAGGCTATAAAATTGAGGCCCTCAGCACAATGAAATCAGTCTGCTATAAAAGGCAACACATGCCAGTTTTTCCTCCCCAATGGCAGATGCCACACCCTAAAGCAGACAGAAGGCACTGCAGTCTGTGCAAGGGAAGCACAACACAAAGCAACAACGATGGTTCAATTTTCTAGATCGCAAATAATGTTGAAATTCCTTTTGCCATCTTTGCTCAGATGATGAGTGGTAGTGTTTGTTAAATTCAAATGCTCCTTTCCAAAAGCTCTCATTGTATGCATGAATTATGAATTTATTATAATATAATGTAAAAAAGCTCTAATTGCCATGCATATTATCTGCTGCAAAGTGATTGCGTTGATATTTGATACCGCAAGTGCGCAGTTTCAACTTTAGTTCTATTTTCATTGTTCCTTCAATTTAATTATTTTCTATAAACCAGTGTTGTCCAAGTGTGGTTTCTTTCTCTTGATTTTTTCCTGATAAATTATAAACTCTGGTGCTCTAGGATCCCTCTTCAAAATAAACATAATTTTCTAAACTTACTGTTGGTAATTTGTTTACACCATTGGCTACAACATTCATACAGACCCCCTAGGCCACCTGTCTGTAGCTCGACCCCGTGAAAGTTAGGTGCCTTTCTCAGCAGTATAGCAGCCATCCTTCTGTTTGGCCTTCCAAGTCATACAAAGAGTAACACTGAAGAGAGAGACGGAAAACAAACCTATTTTGTAATAGCTCCGAGATGTTATGTTAGAGATATTGGGAGAAATAGTTAATTTTTTTTTTTTGTTGAGGTAAAAATCCAGTCAGAGGTTCAAGAGCCTGTTGGATTTGACACGGGTACACACAAGAGTCTGAAAAATCCCTGTGTACAAAAGAAAAAGCTTTTCATTGGGATCTTGTTGTGCTTTATGGTTAAATCCACTGTGCAATTTAATGAAACTGTTGTCAAATTCACTGTAATTCTCAATTTCCTTATTTTAGATTTGCATTAGATTTAATGAGAAAAAAAGAGAGAAGTATGTGGGCTTTTATTAAATTATCACTTCTATTACTAGTTAAACATCCAATCGAAATCATTCTGAAGTCAGTGCAAATCTTTTAATTTATTTCAATAAGGCATAAATCAGATTGCAGAAAAGTAAGCAGCCAGCTCAGCTGCTTTAGCTTGGTATTTGGAATTACAGTAATGGAATTTTGCTTTAAAAGATCCCTTATGTGGTCAACATATAAATATAACATAGTGGTGTTTTCTTTATTATGTAATATTTACATTTCAGTCACAAATGTAAAAAGTAAACTATTGCTGTAGATGTCCAGCTGATAAGCCAGAATCTCTTAGGTGTAAAGCCTGTAGGTAAGTGTAAAAATTTTATTTTAGCTGGTCAAAATGAACTTTGAAAAAAATGTGATTTATGCCAACAGATCGTGGCCTACAACATGTACAGAGTGACACATTGTACCATTTAATTAAAATCCAATCTTTAGCAGCCACTAATTCTGGGCAATTTAATCAATTTCTTCTGGCAATATGTAAACAAAAAGACTTAAAAACATCACCATCTCCATCTCGAGAATGTCATACATGATTTTATTATGGAAATGCAACATGCTAGAGTTAGACCACTTGAATAGACTGTTCAAATACCTCAATTTTACAAATGCGAATCATCCATTGAAATCACTAAGATCACTCACTTTCTTAAAGTTAAGCCCCAATTAACTGCTACTGTGGACTGAGACCTCTGTGAAAAAACAGCTCTTGTGTCTGTACTTTGGTGAGATAGGGGCCCAACCAATTTTCTAAATCAAAATAAAATCTTGCCTTTGGCAGTAATAGGAGGGATTGTTGATTTCAGAGTTCACCCCCCAGTGAAATCTAAGCCTTTAAACTGAATTACACTAATATTACTGGATCCTATGTCATTGTTTGAGAACATCACTGCATTTTGGAAAAATTTGGGAAAAGGCCATCCTTCCTTTGAATTAATGATTTATGGTCACGTTTTTTATAAGTTAGAAAAGTTAAACAAGAGTCAGTGTAACAGTAATCATAGAGTTCTCTGCCAAGTTCCTTTCCCATTCTCCTGCCTTTTACAAATCTTTTCTGATGTGCAAGAGACACATGGGAAACCAGAAGAAATATTTGCTGCTAGCTATGCATTGGTTGGAGGTCCTTCCTATTGTCAGTTGTAGCTTGCCGGGTTGACTGATACATTGAAGAAACAGTGAAACTGACAGCACACAGCTTTCACTCTCATAAAATAAATGACATTGGTACCTTAGCTGTAAACATGCTGGATGTTCCAAGAAAAAGAAAAAGCCTTAAATTTTCTTTCCGAAACTTTTTCCACTCTATAGTCTTACATTTATATATCACAGTATTTATCAATTGCTGTTTATAGAAACAGGTTACTGTGGCCTCCACGTCTTAACCAAGTAAAATATTTGTCTGTAGGATATTTTTATGTACAGACAGAAATGCATGGATTTTAATACAAGATGGCACAGTATTCTTCCTTTGCAAACTGAATTTCTTCTCTGTGACTATAGTGTATATGTAATTCTGAATTTTTATAAATGTGCCAAATTATGATTTTGCCTGGTGCACTCTATTTCTGACCCATTTCTATAGTATTTTACCATTTACAGTCTCAAATACAGCATCGCTGAGTCTTTTAGCTGGAGACCCACCTTTTTCCTTTGCTGTAATAATCTGTAATTCCCTCTCTTCCTCACATTATCTTCATTCCCCACCCTTTCACATGTGCATACACATCTGCTCTCTGGGTAATCCCAAATTCCTGCAGCCCAACTTGCAGCTGCCTTAGCCTTCTGAAGTATAGTCTGATAGTGATGCTGTATCACTCATAAATATCACTCACATTGTAATCCTGCCCTCCAAGTTCCAACAAAGTTCACCCAGTGCCAATTTGCTTCAGCTCCTTTGCACGAAGGACACAAAGTGGATGCTCTCAGGGATGAAAAGGAGGAGCTGCAAAGCCACAAAGAGGGTGAGGGAAATGTGAGGTGGAAGAGGTCAGATGAACTTATCCTGAACCTTCTCCATCCCAACTTGGTAGATCTTGTTATTTCTCAAGGGGGCAACTTCCTGGTTTGAGAGCTGTTGCTTTGATACATTTACCCTTAAAGCACTCCTGTACACTGAAAAGTCCAGTTGCTCCCACTTCACCATCAAGGTAAAGAGACACAAGGGAGGAATACCATGACTGCATGAACACTACTTTCAGCTGCAGTGCCAGCTCCAGGAGCTCCAAGTGACTGCCACAGCACTCGGTAGGGACTTCAGGGGTGCTGATGCAAGGGTCTGCGATGATGCATGATGTGCCAGCAATCCAGGAGGGGAGAAAGAAAACTTATTTTTATCCAGATCCTTGCACTGACTCACCCAACGGCCCAAACAGTAGTGCTGGCATAACAGGAAGGGGGAAGAGAAGGGGCAGAGCGCATGAGGCCGTTACCCACTTCTTTCTGTTTGACCAAAGAGGAGGTTTGGTGGCAGACGGAGATAATAGGGTCTGTTTAGCCAACACTACTGCCAAAAGAAATGTATGTCATAAGATTATAAACAGGTGCTCTTTTCCAAAACCCAGCTGAGCCAGTGAAAAAAGTTTCTGTCCCCATTTTTTGTCAGCATCACCCTGTCAGATATTAATGCTCCTTACATCTGCTGGTACAGTTGCTCCTACATGTATTCCCCAACCCCTTCTAGAAACAGCCCAAGTTACCAGACTTACTATTTAAACTATCTGCATTAGCTGAGATCCATTTGCCTAAATAAGATTAGGATAAGTGAGCCAACAGATCTGAGGAGACAGTGGACTCCAGCTGAGAGACAATAAACAGCTGGCAGGTGGTAGTAACCTCTTCAATAAACACGAGTTTTGACGTACTGAGGGACTTCATCCATTTAGGCCCTAAATGCTGGTCATGGTGATAATAGCGACAGTTACATGTCAGTAAAGAGAGTTTATCCATTCTTTACATGTCAGGCCTAGAGTAGTAAAAACTTCATGGTGTGGGGTTTGCCACCTTTTATTTCTTTATTAATTTCTTATTCTATTCTTTCTATTTCTGCATCAATGGGATGTCCACTTATGAAGCATATGCTGAACTAGATGTACGTCTCCAGAGTCCCAGGTTTGTATTACAGCTGATGGTCCATCATCCTTGCTCACACAGTGACTCAGTGGAGTCTGTAAGCTGCGAAAGTGAGCTTGCAATTCTTGCCTGAGTTTCAGGTGAGAATGCTCCTTGCACAGGATGCAGCTGAAATGCCTGTGATCTCTAGATTCACTCTGAGATGTTAGCTTGGATGAAGTTGCTCCACACCTCAGCTGGAGAAGGGGCAGCCGTGGCTTTGCTCCCAGGGAGCCAGCAGAGAAGGCTGCGCTCTTGAGGGTGCAGTAGCTGTCTGTTACGCACGCAGTCCCCATGGACGGGCTGAGCTTGCCCCTGTCCTCAGCAAACAGGACGTCATCACCCAACTGCCGCTCGGGTACCTCACTTTCACATCCTCTCTGCCACAACATGTCTGATTGCCAAAGCCACAATCAAATCCTCATTAAAAGGGTGAAGTGTTTCTTAAGAAGAGCATCCCCACAGATGGCCCCCTGCTTCAAATAAGAGCTAAACTAACCTAAGAGAAGGTTTTTTTTAAAATATCCTGGGTGTAAACTACTTCAAGATATGCAGCTCTAAAAGATCTCAAAATGCTACTAGTCTAGGGTGTGATCCGGGAAATGCTTACTAATTCATGTAGTCCTTGCTCCTGTTAAGCCATGAAACTTAGTGACAGACTTGAGAATCTACCATGTGATGAGGACAGGATTATTTAAAACAACTGTTTCTTCTTGCTTAAATATAAAAAGTAATGTTATTAAAATTAGAAAAAACATTTTATTAATCCAAAATATCCTCTAGTTATTTAACAAAGACTTAACAATGTAAGTCATCTGCATTAACAAATCCAGATGCTATAGTCAGAGGCAGGAAAGACTCAGGGACTGATAACAGGCTTGCTTTTAATGATAATTTTTTTTTTCTGTTTGTTTTTCATTCCAAACAGACCATCCCTAATATTTCATCTCACTTGGTGGATTTTAGGAAAATTGTAAGTGAAGAGAAAAATTCTGGGTTCTCTCTCTTTCTTAAAAAAGTAATATACAAATACTCTTAAGATTTTTCTAATCTATTCAGCAGACTTTGTAACAAAATTAGATGCGTGTATATCTTTTTGCCATGTTACAGCTGGTTTCTTCTCATCCAGAGGATGGGACAAATGTGGTTTTCATTGGGCCACATTTAAATTGAAATTGCCACACCGTCCTGTGCTGGGTGTAAACTTACTATGCATATGTCCAAGAAGAAAGGACCGTAATTTGGGAACTGCTATCCATGGTGATTCTCACCAGCTAGAAATCAGGGACTACACTCATTCTGTGAAAGGCCACATAATGTAAAATCATCACAGTCGCCTTGTCTTTTTTGCTCTTCATTGAAGGGCTGGTATCACTGAATGGGAATTTTCAAAGTGCCTTGTGACAGAAGAATCAAAGTTCAGCAAGAGCAAAGTGAGGCCAGTACTAAACACTTTGCCGATTTAATTTTAATGCATATAATTTTTATACAGGGATCTTATTTGCACAGCTCAATGGAGTCATGCATTTGAAGAGCACTGCTGATTAATTAGGTTGGTTCAATATGAATGAATTAGGTGATCTCTATTTTATGTCTGTTTCGAAGTTCACTATTGTGAACTTCACCCCATTCAGAGCTCCATCCTGTTCAAAAGACTTATTGCTAACTTTACTTGGGCAGGAAAGGGAATCATTAAAATCACTAAGCAAGCCTCTTGAGTATGGTGGGTTCTGTTACAGTTATATAAATGCAGCTCATTACCCAGCTAAGGGGAACTGACTTTCTAGCTAGGTTTTGAAAACAGAGGGATCATGAGTCAGAAGGTGTGGAAACTGCAGGTTTTATGACCAGACCTGAACCCAAGTTCTCTGTTCCTGGGATGGAGTCTATACCAGCTTTAAAAGTAATCTGCCTCTTTTTCTAACTAAATTGTGTATTTTGCTCCAATTTTCTCTAAAGACTGCAGAAACAACTGATTTATTTGTAATATTTATCTCAATCTGTCAGTAAAAACAAATTCACATTTTCCTTAGAAATACAACAAAGGTGGAAAATGCTAGACTTTCCTTTTTGCTTCTTTACTTCCAGTTCAGGAGTTCCTTTATTCAGTCTGATGTTAAATCTACTTGTATTAGAGAATCCTTTTTATCTGAGCAAATCTTATTCCTTAGCAATGAATCTCAGAACATTGTGGGGTGATTGTATAAAGCCATTGCTTTTTCTTTATTGCCCACTAAAGAAACATTTATGATTAAATGGGAAAGGGAACTATCTCATTCTCCTGAGCTGGAGATATTGGACTCAATAATGTCCTTCATACATGTATGCTCTATTTCAGCTAACCTGTTAGAATTGCAATATAAAATTGTAAATCAATGGCATCAAGCACCTGTGAAGATGAGTAAGATTGCAAGTCATTTCTCAGATAGATTTGGAGAAACAGCTCCCAGCCAAGAACTCTTTTACATGTTCTATAGGGTCTGTCCTAAATTACTGCAATAAAGTCACTTGTTATACATCATACTGAGAAAATTTCCAGCTGTCTGATGTCAAGTACTGAGAAACACTATACATAGGGACACTTGGACTTTGAGGTATGTGACGTACAACTGGATGTTAATAAAAATTGAGTTACAGGTTATTCAGCTGGTTATTTGCAGAGCTAAAAATTCAGAATCTTCTTCAATAATGAAAGTGGATCCTTAGGAATTTGTTCAAATCTGTTCTGTTTAGCTATAACTGCAGAAAATGCATTATTTCTATGCAAGGTGTTCCTTTATTGATTACTTTTGTGCTGGTAGGAATAGTTAAACCCAGATACTCATAAACAGTTTATGGGCTGGAAAGAATGAAAGTAAGGAGGAATTTTGTTTGTTTTTCTTGTCTTTCTGTAATCACAGTGGTAGCTCTTTTTCAGCTTGTCATCTTCTGCTCAGCTGATGCTCTTGTAAGGGCTTTAATAATACGAATTTAATATGAAGTATACCTTTGTACCTACAAATATATATCAGTCAAAACCCTTATTTTCTGCATTTTGGAATAAATTTACTAATACTTATATATGTGAAATATCCCCAGACCTTACAAAAGCAGAGTTGTTGGTGCCCAGGCATGCTTTTTACCGCCACAGAGCTTGGAGATCAGGGCAGTGTAAAACTTGGCATGGCAGCCAGAATATATGAAATAAAAATACACACCACTCAGGTGATGATATTTCAGCCCCCTTCACGGAGTTGACAGTAGCCACTGAGCACACCCTGTCACAAGGGTGCTCTCCCTCTCCCTGCAGAGGACACCAGAAGATGGGGTTCATATGTCTTAGTGTGTCAGCCTGGTGGTTTGTGCTGCTCTGTGAGCGTGATGGCAGGTCTGCTGCTGGAAGAAGGATTACAATGTTACCTAGAAGAACGCAGACAAAAGGAGTCAAAGAATGATCAAATAATGGATCACAGAGAGGAGAAACTCCAAGGAGTAGCACCTGCACAGAAGGTTGCATCACAGATGTCAAAACATCTTCTTGGGGCTCTGGATTCACAACATGAGGCAAAAGCTATAAGCTACAAAGGAAAAAGGTGACTTCTTCACTTGGTGTCTTTGACTCAAAAATGGTTTCTAGAAGATGCTTGCTCATTTATGAATCATGAGGCTTAATTACATAAAATTGCTTGACCTGTGTTATACATCAGGTTATGTTACCTAAAGGTATCTTCTGACCTTAAATTTTATGAATCTGCATAAAGTAGCTGTAAGGAAAGAACAGCAGAATATGATGTTGTTTCACTGATTTGAATTACAACATGCATTTGCATCTTCATTTGCATTTACTGTCTTAAAAGTAACTGTACTGAATGCAGTTGTGTGATGGAGTTGTCACCGTGAGTCGAAAAGAGGTGAATGTGTGTTCTGAATGACCAAGATCACATTTACAGGACTGATGTCTATCAGCATAGCTCTAAAGAGATGCCAGCCCTGACAGGCATAGCTGTGTCAACAGAAGCCTCTAGTAGAGACACAGTTGTACCAATAAAATGGTATTTTTACCAATAATATTTTATGCCAGTGCTGGGAGATGGTTTTATCCTACTAGCAGACAGTACAGATGTATCCATGCTAAACTGCTTAGGATTTTAGTATTCACAGCAAAATTCTCCCCTCAGAGATTCCTAAACCAATTTTGTTGGTGCTGCCAGAGAAAGGGCATGCAACTGGCCCTGGCAACTGTCAGCTTTGTGGTACCACACATGACAGCATTTAATAAAGGGAGCGTGCAGAGAGGGTTTCAGGAGAAGTCCAGGCTAAATCTGTTGGCCAAATAGTTATGTCAGGGAGGAGTGTGAAAAGATAAGGCTGAATGAAGTCGGAATAAACAAAAAAGTTCTTTCTCAAAACCAGTTTCTGTCATTTGAAGCAAAAGTTTAACAATACTGGCAAAAGTGATACTGGAATAAATTGAGCTGACCCCATAGTTTTTGTAATTACAACTACACTGGAAAATTCTTTGTGGTGTAAACTAGCTCTCAGAAAAGACTCTAGGGGAAAGGGTGAGGGGTGGTAACAGTTAGCACTTCACTCAGGAGCAGGGAACGAGGTGGGAACATCACTGCTTTGGTCTGTAAGTGTAGGCCAGATGCACCAGCCTGATCAGACTGTGAGCAATTCTCAAGTCCTGCCCGTGAAAGGTGTGGGTGTTACTCCATTTTACTCTTTATTTAGCTGGGCTCATGGCCTCCATTTCCAGGGCGTTCCTAGGAGGTAGATGTGCATGGCTTTAGGACCAGCCTGGCATAGTCAGTCTCTACTGAGCTGGTACTCAAAAGTGCAATTCTTCTTTTTCACTGTTCATATCTAGGCGCTCTATAATTTGGAAGGGCATGATCACTAATCAACCTTTACTCCACCTTAATAAAGTTGTGCAATACTCCATGGCCTTAATTCTTTTTTTTCTTTTTATTGTCCATGAACTTCTTGAAGCCTTTCAGTACTCTGATGCAGTTTTTCCTCTGTCACTGGTTCTGCAGCTTCAGCTATAGCAGTGATTTTCCTGCTCAAAGGAGGTTTACACAACTCACTGGTTGTATGTTAGAGGTTTCACTGCATCTGCACCACTCACACCTGAGCCCTTCTCCTCACGGAGGAACAGGACTCAAATGCTAAATCTCAGGGCATTCAGAAACCATTTGAAGGTGATTGTGGAAATTATTGTTGGGAATGTGTTTTTAAGCAAGGTGAAGTAGGGGTAAGGGTTTTGGGGAAGCAAATTTCCCTGGCTGCTCTGACTGCTTCTTCTCTCTCCCTCCTGAGCTGTTGTGCCATTTTTGCCTCATGGTGCTGTTCACAGTGTTCACCCACCACGGGGATTTTCTCCTTACTTCCAGCGCTGAAGCTCTGACTCTTCCTTCACTCGTCCCACCATCACCCCCGTTGTCTGTCCCTCATTGCAGCAGCTGCCAGTCTCACGTGTGTGCAGACATCCCACGCAGGGCTCTGTAGTGCTTTGTTTCACTCCTCCTCTCGGGGAAAACTTGAAGGAGTGGCAGTGAGGCAGGAAGGTGAGGGATCTGGGAGGGGTGTAGGCAC
This sequence comes from Falcunculus frontatus, assembly GCA_013398115.1. Lineage (NCBI taxonomy): Eukaryota > Metazoa > Chordata > Aves > Passeriformes > Falcunculus > Falcunculus frontatus. The sequence continues at coordinate 1,022,541 of VZRV01005300.1, read as the reverse complement.
ATCTCAGGGCAGGCCCAGCTAGAGGCCAGGAGGAGCAAAGGAATATAGGAAAGATTGCAACTTCTGCTCCAAGGTTGTGCCTTGTGCCTCAGAAAGGACGGCGCCGGCACACAGGAAGTATGGAGAACACTGAAGTGGCCCATTCCTCTCCATGAGGTGTGCCAGCACACACCCAAGCAGCCCAAGAAGAGGAACACAGCTGGGAACAGGAGCCTGTGGATTAGTGAACTGCTCTCTGCAGTTACTGCGCGTTCTTGCTTGCCCTTTCCAAGGAATTTGGGCTCATACAGGCAAGGGAGAAGGGCTCAGCTGCCAGGGGAGATGGGAGCAGCACAGATCCTAATTCGCTCCCTTGGAGGGGCTGGTGCGGAGCCAGCCCTGAGAGGGGCCTGCAGCTGGGTGTGCCCAGTGCTGCCGGCCACTGCCCTTCTGCACGCAGCCCAAGCACGGGAGATGCTGCTCAGCTTGGTGGAGACAGGAGCAGGGTCTGCTGTCCTGAGCCAGAGAGGGCTCAGATACCCAGCGGGAAGCCCAGTGGGGCTCAGGCAGGATCAAAACTTCGGCGTGAATGTGGGAGACGCCTGGCAGGGCTGTGCTGGGCGGCTCCTTGGGCAAGCGGCCTCCGGCTTGGAGTATGAGCACTGTGCAGCCCTTTGCTGAAGCACTGGGGCGGTGACTGGTTTGGGGACATTCAGAAGGGTCACTTTTGGAGATGGAAGCTCCTCTTGGCGAGAGCTGTTTGCTTTTGCTGGCACGGAGAGGGATATTTAAAAAGCAAACAAGCAAACAAAAATCCACAACAGCTGAAACAGTGAATTCAAATATCACTTACACTCGTGTTGCAAATTTGCTCCACAAGAAATGTTGTTTTAGCACAAAGATTTTGGGAGAGTGAGCAACACAGATCCCAAGCTGTCGCAATAACACTTAATATGTGAAGAAGTATTTATATGGGACCCCAAATTGAGTGGGCAAATAAAGCGTATGTCTTTAAATCAGTTCAATCCGGCTCGGTGCAGCTAAGTGCCCCGGCCCTGGTGGTGCCCAGGATGATCCCGGGAGCAGTGTACGAACACCGGGAGCCCCGGGAGCGGCCGCCGCGGGCCGGGCCCGGCCCAGGCGCAGCTCCGCCCGGCGCCACCTCGCGGCCGCCCGCCCGCCGCGCGCCCGGTGCCTGCCGGGAGCGGCCGCCATGTCGCGCACCGCGGGCTGTGGGCAGGGCGGGGAGGGCTCCCCTCCGCACACAGACCTGCCCCTCTGTGATCGGACGGGACCAGAGCTTCGGTGCCTACCTTCTTCTTGTGTTCTGAGTGTGCTGTGCCAGCTCATCCGCGCAATGGTGCCACTGGAGCTGCGGTGCTCTATGCCGCCTGCTGAGCTGGTGGCACTGCCTGCCGGGGTTGTTTTTTTTGGGCAACATTTCCCCCCATGCTTATGCGTCCCTTTCTTGTTCTACTCAGAAGTGTTTTTCTAAAAGATAACGCCATTTAAGTTCCCTGCGTTGGGACTTGGCAAACCCATTGTCTGTAGAGAAAATGCTTGTGTTAGTAGGAGTTACTATAAATCACAGTTACCTTGAAGGAGCATAAATGGAAAAAAACCCTGGAAAATACTTAAAACTTTTATTTGGGGTACAAAGAGCACAGAAGTTAAATTGTTAAAGGGTTACAAATACCAATGGAAAATCAATAGCGTGATTAAACAGGAGTACGGGTTTTATCACACCCTGAGTTCTCATTCTATAGATACACAGCAAGACCCTTACTAATCTGTAATAGAAGTTCTCGTGGTTGTGGTGTATCTTTGCTCCATTCCCCATTTGGCAGGCATTAAATTGGTTTTGGGGGCAGGCAAAGAAGAAGCTGCGATCCTGCTGCTCCACTGGGCAGTGTTGTGTGTTGCCAATGTCATATGAAGTTGTAGTTACCACAGCCTTGACAGGCGGTGCTATCATAACAACCCAGTGTTTTGCAGTCTTTTGAGAATTTAATTATGTTGGTTTTGTTTTTTTTTAAATTAAAGTAAGTCTCCATAAATGTATTGACAAGGTTAGAAATGTTACTGAAGTATACCCCTCAATGGGTGGAATGCTAGAAAATCCAGATAGCCATTGTTTGTTTTTCAGTCTCATTATTAGGATAATATTTGACGGGGAAAGGGTCTGACATCTGATTTTGTAATTTCTTGGGTTTGCAATACTACCTGACTCCGTACCTGAACTGTGTCCTAGTGTAGCTGCTCCAGGTATGGACAGGATTGTCACGTACAATCAGAGTGGCTCAGGGCTCCTGGACACCTGATGTATGGTATCTTCCCTCACAGGATGCAACAGCCCCTCCAGTGTCCAGACTTCCGAAACTTGGAGCCATTGCCTGTAATGGACACTTCTCTCAAACCACCAGGACTCACACTTCTGTTTCTGTGTTGTTCCATTCACCTACTGCTCACATGCTGTTCCTTCCCTCCAGTAGGATGCTGAAATAATAGATTTGCTCGGGTGTTTTTTCTCTTCTACATTGGACGTCTCAGATAAAGTTTAATTGAGCTTAGTGGTCTTGCATGGTCCTGTGCACATACATCTACATGTATGGATGAACCAAGACTTCTGAGTATCTCATTCTCCAGCAGAAAATAAATGTTTTGTTTAATGTCTTAGAAAGAAATTTCTTTCATTTATAGAATGGGTCTATACTACTCTGACCACAGAACAGGTCTTTCTCTCTCGGGTTTTATAAAACGTGCTCAAAGTGGGGGCCATAGAGAAAATCAATTATTGGAGACACTATATCCTGATTTACAGATAGATAAGAGATATCAGTATTACTACCAACATGGATATTTATGCGTTGTGTTTGTACTGTCTGTGTAGAAAGGTTCTGATGAATATAACTGTCTTCTTGAACATGTATCAAACCATGGTTGTAGAGAATGGAAGAACGACTTTGTGGAGTTCAAGCTTTTTCTCCTTTGTAGAAGCAAGAGTAACTTGAAAGATGGTGTAAGTTTTAAAATTCAAATGGCTCAAGCGCCTTACTTTAGAAGTTGGAGGAAAGAACATCTTAGCTGTACTGCCACCACTTACGTGTATTTAAAAATAGACAACACAAAGACTCTGTATATACTAAATGTGTCTTGCACTGTGAATACAACTTTGATGGTTTATGCCATGTCCAAAACAGAAAGAGATCCTGTACCTTCTTCTCTAACGAAAGGTTTACTTGAGAGGGGCAAAAGCTTAGCTGAAATTGAGACACATTGTTTCCCTTACTCTAATTTAGCTCAAAGTATATAAATTCCCAGCTAAAATTTTTGAGACAATCAAAAAGGGATCCTTCAGTAGAACTGGATTTTTTACAGATACAGTATGTGAGGAGAAATATTTTCCACAACATTTTCTTTCTCCAATGTCATTTTTATGTGGCTATCATGTAGATAACAGCAGGGAATTCCACTTAAGTAGATCCTTAATGGATTTAACTAATGGTTTCTTTGTGATGCTCTCAGACAGTTCTTCTGTAATGTGGATCCTCTAAATATTTAAATCCACCATTGAAGCATTTAATAGGAAGAAAGTCTCCTACCATTAGAATAAAGAAAAGGCTTTCAGCTGGAAACAATACCAAAACAAAATCTGATTTGTACAGCTGCATCAAGAATCCAAGCCCACTTACTCTCTGAGGCAGCTGATAGAAAAAGGACCTGGGGTGCCAGGTAAACAACAAGCAGTCATTTGTATATTCAGTCAGTCTCTGTCCTTTGCTGTTTCTCTACATCTTCCATATTTTTGAGGGCTCTTTGTAGTGATTATTGGTTTGAGTGAGCAATAAAGCTGGTAAATTAATGCTGCTACTTACTCTTGGTACAGGGAGACTGCCTAACCCATGGGCTTGTGGAATCTTGAAAAAAGCGGATAGGTTAACCTGAGATGCTTCTCCTTGTTTTGAGTCTTCTGACACTGTTTCAAAGTGATCTTTCTTACTGTTCTATCCATTATCCTCCTTTTTTATTCTTCTTACAAGTGGAGCCTAATGTTTGTCAAGTTCCATAAAATATTTGAGCTGGAAGGAAAAACCTTTTAGAAATCTACTTACTGTGTTGTCAAGACCAAATTTTTTCTCTCCTGTTGCTTGCTTGGGAAGAACAGTCACTTCAGAAACTAAGACTGGTCTTTAAGCTGTCTGCTTAGCCCTGGATTTTACTATGTTTCCCTTGCACAAAGAACAAAATCTACTGTTTTCAATCTAGATTGTTTCTGAAAAGGATAAATAATAGAAAAATAAAGGCTCCCTGTAGCTTACATTCAGCCGAACAAAACCATAGAGCTGCAGTTGCCCCACAGCTGCTTTTGTGGTGTATAAAATATGTACCCTAGCTTTTGATTACATAGGACTCCTTGAATAGAATAAATATCACTTTCAGCTAAAAAAATCTGTTTATTTTGTTCTGCACAGTTTGGGCAGGGACATTTATTTCTGCAGATGATATTAATAAATTTATAGGAATTTTCTGCAATCACTTGACAATCTGTATTGTCTAAATCCACCTGTAACCTGTTCCATTTCTAGCCCTTAAATATAGATGCTTTTAAAATTTTATCCTCTGATATTTCTGTGATACAATTAATTTCTGCTTTTCCGTCACTTGATATTGTTACACATACAAGAATGTAAAGCCATTCTGAATTCTTCTGTGCTCAACCACGATATAAATAATACACAATATAAGCAGTAAAGTTTCTCATTTGCTATGGAAACTGGCCATCCAGAAAGGGCACACTGGACCAAGTTGCCCAGAACAGCACCCTCATTTGGCTCTATGGGGAGGTTCTCTAATAAAACGAGCAGGCACACTTAGATTTTCCTCCTTGTTGCGTCTCAGCACTGTTAGCGATAATGCAGAACTATCAGCATGTTCCTCTCACGCTTGTACTTTATGTTGCATGGATACACTCAAAGGCTCGAATTAAAGGCTTTCTTGCTATCCTACCCGCTGCCAGAAATGGAGTGCCTGTTTTTAAACCAAGTGCAGGATTCTTTGTTACTCTGTATCTCCTGCAGTTATGTAAACCAAAGAGAGTCAATGGAAAATGGCTTTTGGATATTAACATCTGTGTAAATCAGTGCAGATGCTGAACCGGTAGCATTTTGTATCTCCTTGCAGAGCAGAATATGACTACTCCAAATCAAAAATGGGGTGACATTTATTTTGGGGGATGGAAAGCAGTAATGAGTTAGTACATGGAAACTGCTGTTACTTAGATCCACTCAAAACTTTTTTAATCCAGGTGCGTGTGTAGGTTATTATGTATGGTGTGTTATGTGTATGTGCTCTCGCAGCCCCAAAAGCCCACCGTATCCAAAGCAGCGTGGCCAGCAGGTTAAGGGAAGTGATTCTGCCCCTCTGCTCTGGTTAGACCCCACTTGGAGTGCTGCATCCAGCTCTGGGGTCCCCAGCACAGGAATGACATTGACCTGTTGGAGTGAGTCCAAAGGGAGCCCACAAATATGATGAGGGGGCTGGAACACTTCTCCTATGAAGACAAGGGTGAGAGAGTTGGGGTCGTTCAGCCTGGAGAAGAGAAGGCTGTGGGGAGACCTTAGAGCAACCTTCCAGTACTAAAAAGGGGGCTACAGAAGAGCTGGAGAGGGAGTTTTTACAAGGGCATATGGTGATAGGACAATGGGAAATGGATTCAAACTGAAAGAGAATAGGGTTAGATTAGATATTAGGGAAAAAGTCTTTATTGTGAAGGTGGTAGGGCATTGGAACAGGTTGCCCAGCGAAGCTGTGGATGCCNTAGGACAATGGGAAATGGATTCAAACTGAAAGAGAATAGGGTTAGATTAGATATTAGGGAAAAAGTCTTTATTGTGAAGGTGGTAGGGCATTGGAACAGGTTGCCCAGAGAAGCTGTGGATGCCTCATCCTTGGAAGTGTTCCAGGCCAGGCTGTATGGGACTCTGAGCAACCTGGTCTAGTGAAAGGTGTCTCTGTCCATGGCAGGGGGTTGGAATTAAATGGTCTTTAAGGCCCCTTCTGACCCAAACCATTCTATGATTCCACAATTTGTGTATTGGTTAAAAAGCAGAGAATGCAAGTGTTGAATTCATTATAAAGGGCACTTCACAGAATCAGAGAATTGGTCAGGTTAGAAGGGACCACAGTGGGTCACCTGGTCCAACCTCCCTGGGTCATCCTAGAGGCACAGGCATGTGTCCAGATGGTTCTTGGATACCTTCAGTGAGGGAGACTCCACAACCTCTCTGGACACCCTGTTCCAGTGTGTGGTCACCTGCACAGTGAAGAGGTTCTTCCTCACATTAGGTGGAACTTCCTGTGCATCAGTTTCTGCCTATTGCCTCTTGTTCTATTGCTTGGCACCACCAAGAAGACCCTGGATCCATCCTCTCGGCACCTTCCCTCCAGGTACTCGTAGACATTGATGAGGTCACTTCAGTCATTTCTTAGGCACCTAAGTCCTGTTTTTGTGCCTTTATGCCTTTGAAAACCTCCCATTCTTGCCTAATTTATTTATGTAGTTACTTTTGAAGGTGTTGCCTATTTAATCCATGAGAGCAAAGAATGGATATAGTACTAGTCTGAATTGGTACAGGAGCAAATGCCTCCAAAAATAGTGTGATTTTTTTTTAGAGAGGCCCATCTGTGAATTGCTGCTTTGTACTGACCCACAATTTATGCAGCTTTTGCCCAAATCTATCAGACGAAGCTCTTTAAACAGCTTAAAAATAGTTTGTAAGTGTTACAGGCATTCAGTCAAATTAGTCACTTAGTCAAATCATCCTTTCAACTGGTGCTTTCAGCAAATAGTTAAATCAGCATTTGAGGAAGGACCAGGTGTATGATCTAATGCCTGAAAGCAGCTCATGCTCAATGACATAATCCTAAGAATAAATGTATTGTAAGTGTATGGCCAAACACAAGAGAATATCTGTCATCAAGTAGCTAGAAGTGCCACATGGTTTTTGTATCACTGTGCTGGAGCCACTGAGTGTTGTGCAGCACTTTGAGCTCTTCTGAGAAAAATACCACATACTGCTTCAGCACTCCCTGGATCCAGGGCAGATGCTTTTAAGAAATCCTTAACTAGCAGTAGTAAAATTTTGCTGGGTGTCTCTTTTTCTAGATGGAAGAAACTAAAAACTCACAGAATTTTACATATACAGCTTCTAGCAGTGTATTTGGAATGGGCTGTGGGACAGTGCCTCTCTCCATGTTGCAGCAGCACAGCTAAACAGACACCGGGAGTCCTGTGTACAAGGATAAAAGTCTGGGTCCACCAGTGGTGCACATGACACCAGGCTTGGCCTCTTTATGGCCTGTTTCTACTAGTGTATCAGGATAATGCACAATATGGGCACTTGGAAGAAAGGAGCAATACTGCTGCTACTACTGCATTGACTATTACACTTGCAGCTGTGCTTTCAGAACCACAATCACTACATTGCTCATTTAAAGATTATTCCAGATTTCTCCAAGAATACCTCTTGGGTTAGCCCTCATTCTTCATCTCTCCATTGGTCTTCACTGTAAATGTGTGTAGCTCTGTCTTTACAGGTAATTTTTAACAGGGACTTACTGTCCCTGTCTTCATGCTTTTTCTTGCTAACCAGAGGTTGTGCTAGAGTTCCTTGCTTGTTGATATTTTTTTTTTCCTGGAGAATGGTGTGTTTCCATTTACTGTTTAAAAACTAGCACTTAAATGGAGTGTTAAATCACTTCTGGAAACTGGGCCTAAAATAAACGGTTATACTCTATGAAAAACCGCATCAACCTCTTGACCCTGCTCTTGCCTCTTTCCAGAAGCATGTTAGGAACAGCTGTGTATACAAATTGAATGTACTCTCTATCTTCAAACCCTTTACTAGGACCCATCCTAGTATTTGAGTGCTCATTGCAACTCTATCATAGTTCAAATCCATCCTCTCCTGCTAAATCTGCAACTACCTTCTCAGCTTTCCTCTCTGTTTCCTGCCTTTCCTGCAGCCGTTTACCATTACAATCTGCAGGTGCTCCCCCTCCCCCCCCCACCTCTCCTGCGTGTCACTTCCAAAGCACTCTGCATTACTCCTTTAACTGGTGAGCCCTCTGAGTTCAACTGAATTGCTGCTAACCTGTTAGCTTCCCCAAACAGTTAAAAAATAAAAATTACATTGTTGTATTAAAATCGGGGAATTAAACTTTGGATGGTGATGAACCAGAGTCAGCATGGATCTTGCCATTTCTGGGGAGGAGGGGATTTATGGGCTTCATTTCTCACAAGTATTGGGCGATGACACTTTATAAAAAAAGTAAACAGCCTTAATTTTTCAATATGGGAAACAAAAAAGGAAGAAAATTATCTGTAATAAATTGAAAATAAGAATACAGAATAGAACTTCTTTTGTGGCCACAGTAGCAGTAGTGAATATGTATATACAAGAGGATCATTCAGGAATCACCTCTTCTGGCAGCAGATGATGACTGAGATTTTTGTTGCTTCTGGGTAATTGGTACTAGTGGAGCAACAGAGGACTGGAAAGCCTGATCTTGCACCAGCCAGACCCAAATTCTCAACCTTGTTTCTGAATAAATGGGAGACCAAAAAGAAGGGGGGAGGAATTTTTCCACAGTCTTTCTTTCCGGAAGGGAAGAAAAATGTGAACAAGTGAATCTTCACAGCAGCGGGTAGAGACAAGTCTTTCCTCTTTTGTCCTAATTCAGCAGTTGGATCCATGCCTGGGATGTTCACCGGGGAACCTTTCTCGTAGTCTCCTGCTCTGGGGGTGGCAGGCAGTCCCACAGCCTGTTTTGACATTCAGGAGTAAAGGCACTGATGAAGCAAAGCTCTCCATGGCTTAGACAGGGAGGCAAGGGTAAGAAAAGAGATCATTCACACAGTCATTATTTCTCTTAATGTGGAGTTTGTATCCTGGTGCATTTCCGTGTGTATCCCCTGATATCAGTGGAATTAGTGTCAAGGGAGGAACAGCAGCATGTCCCACAGGCATGGTCGCAAGGCAAGGAAGAGATCTCCCAGGGGCCTCCTGAATTTATGAAGGCAGTGGAATAGTAGATCTGAAAATGAATACTAAGTGTGAAGTGGGGCTGGGATATTTCAGCTCATTAGTGATTGTTAAAAATAACTATTTCTCTGTGAGTGTAAACAGTATTGAGTCTGTTGTGCTTAGAATGAGGTTGAGCAAGACACTTCTTCACAACCCAGTTATTATACATGATCATCTACAATCACTGCTTTTTACACTGTGGCTTTCAAAGTGTGTGAAAAACACTTTATACTCCCGTGTGTGTCTAAGTTGATTTCACACAGTCCAGCCCAAGCCGCCACGTGCAATTATTTAGCGATTATTTTGTGTGCCTTTTTAATATAAGACTCTTTGAGCAATGGCAGATATCTAATTGATTGCTCTTTTTGTAAAGTATCAGCATTCAGCCAGTAATCAATTTATTACCGAATGTTGCTTAGAAGGAGCAGCTTTCTCCCTGACAGTAATCTCATTGGTTGTGACAAGATATGATCAGGTGACAACGAGACCTTCTCAGTTACACTACAGTAAATCACACTCAATAAGAATAAAGAGTCCTGAGTAAAAATAATTCCATTTTCTATTAACAAAACCCTTGGCAACTGACAGCCAGTGCCACAATGGCAATACTGCAGACACTGCTGGAGAAGTGAGAGATTGTTGTCTGAAACAGAAAAAGTTAGTAGGAAGCTCAGTTTAAGTGAGCTTTCTACATATAATCAGTTTTCACTGCTAGGTCTGACAACCTTTTTGGGCCGTGTCCCATTTTAAAGCTTCTCTCCCTTTGTTGTTCTGCAGCTGTTGGGTAAAACTTAATCCCTGGTATCTGTTAAGGCAGCTATATCCAACTTACCTCCATGGTAATACACTCCAAGGTACTATACTTTAACAATTACGCACAGAGGTACATTTTTTTAGTCTTGACATTTGTGTCTTACAGTTAGCACTGCATTTATTTACTGTACTGTATTGCTGATGTGTCAATTGGACAAAAAGTAATCTCATGGCAGGAGGATCTGTGGCTGTTCCAGTGTTTTCAAAAGGGAGATAATTCCATATTCAGCTTTCTGCTTCCTGTGCTGACACCTCTCATTCTTACTGCAGACAGTTTTTCCAGAGAGCAGCTTTGAGAAGTCCTGTTAGTGTAGGATGAAGAGATTTCTAACTCTCTCTGAACTGTCCCATAAAAGGCTCTGAAAACAGCTGAGAATCTTAAAAATCATTAAGCACAGTGGCTTAAGAAGATACACAATCTCTAATCTACAATATAAGAACTGTATTCTGCATGACTGAAGCTTTTAAAGTCTCCTTCCCTGATGAATATGATCCTTGGAAGCTGCAAACACATGGCTGTACTGTGTCCAAGACATGATGTCATTGTGCTCAAGACTGGGTGCTTCTCAACTGTGTTTGGTCAAGTGCAGTGCTGTTCAATTGGCTTCAGTCTTCACATGCTGATTTGAAATAAATTAATTTGCTACAAGTGCTGGTGGACTCTAAGATAACCTCCATCATGCTGGTATGCTGGCCTCTGCCTGAGTGTTCAGATTACCTGAAATAAATTCTAGTATTGAAAACTTCCATATTTTTATCAGTTACGGTAATCATGACCAATTAAGTGTTCATTCTGATATTTTAAGTCTCTCAGTCATTCAGTATTATTTCTTCTGGTAAAACCACTGAAGAACAAAGAACAAATTGTGACTATCTGCACTGCCTACTGTGAGTAGCCTATATTTTGCCATGGATAGGCATGAATGGCTATTTAGGATACCAGAGAAGCCTGAGACAGAACCATACTATATTCTCCTCCACTAGCTCACAGCTAACAAGTAACTTTAGGAAAAAAAAATGTCTTTAATATATCAGTTCTTTAAGTAAACCATCCTGCTCAGATCAGCTACCTTCTCAAAACTCAGACACTTCTGTGAAATAAAGTGCACAGTATTATTTTTAAATGTAGAAAAATTATTTTCATTTGCATTTCTGCAGACTTGAGAAGACTAAAGAATTTTTCCTGAGATTTAAAAGAAGTTGCCTTTGGCCACAACCTATGAATGGGGAGTTGTATCAACCCAAAGGTGATATTTTCAGCAAGATCTTATCAAACAAGGGCCTGAAATGAATTTTTTTTCCCCATCTTATCCGTTACCAATGGATGATAGGTTTCCCTTTCATCCTCTGTATGATACCTCCTGCAATTGCATCAGAATCTATGATTAAATTTCTGATTGCTAATTAATGCAAGTTATTATTTACTGTTATTATTAAGTAAGAGCAGGGCTGCCTTCATCTGTCTGGAGGGTCTGCCATTATATCTGCTCTGTGTATTGCCGCTACAGTGGAACTGAATATGCCTCAGCCTCATGCAGATGCACTGTGTCAGAAAACATCTGCTAGCTGCTGATTTTATGCATATTACAGAGACTTTATGTACTGTTAAATGGACCACTTTTTCATTCCAAACCATAATTTTCCATGTGGCATCATTTGATCTGTCCTCACTCCAACATTTGGTTTGATCAACTCATTTCTTCCTACCCAGTATGTTTGTTGTAACCTCCTCCATGGCTGTGTGCGTCCTCCCTGTGAATGGAAATTACTACAGTGCTCCTGTCACGATAATATGGTGGTAGGGCAAAACATGTCGTTTTAATCAATATATTTTATTTCCATTAGCTTCTTTCGTCACTGAGCTTGAGTCTAGACAGCTTAGGTTTGATTATGCCAACTGCTATCTGGCTACAAAGTAGCATTCCGTGATCAAATGCAGTGCAGTTTTTCAGAAGTAACAAGGACAGCTAACTGGGTCTAACTAGGTTTAGAGCTTAAATGCAGCTAATGAGGGAAAGCATGTCCTCCACACAGAACTTTGCAGTGCCTGTACACTGAACTTCCAAATGGAAGAATCAGAGGGGAAGCTTATTCAGGTCACTGCCCTTTGGGGACACATCCATTTCAGCCCTGCTGTTACCCTCCTGGGAGTCGAGCTGCAAGGCCATGGCAGCAGAGGGTACAGGAGGCAAGAGTGGGAAAGGGCTAAAAAGGGGGCCATTCCCTTTGGAGATGGAGCATGCTTTGCTATAAATTGTTTTGCTTTGGTTTTCTTGTGATGTTTGACTTTATGTCACCTACCCATGATATAACCCCATGGTTAAACTTGAAATTACTGCAGAGGAAGTTACCTTGTAGATCCAGGCTGCTCATGATTGCTCTGCACAGGCTGTGGATTGACGAGTCTTTGCCTGTCCATGCCTAAGAATTCTTGAAACAACAGCTCTCTTCTGTACCTGTAGAGTCACAACTTGGGATTAGTACAGCTCTAATTACAACAGAGAAAACAGTACTTCTATGGTAACCTTTGGTCGGGGTGACATTTCTAAAAGCTACAAGGAAAAAGATGTAAAGTTTGAATAGCACCTACCAGTCATTTCTGATATATGTGCAGGAGGCAGGCACATACTGCAGGGGAAACATTTTTGCCAATCAAATGTCACACAGTCTTTCTTGGTATGCATAGAACTTCATTGCTACATTACAAAATAATAATACACACACGCACACCCAACATAGATTTTGCATATTTAGTGATTCTGACAAGTTTGAATAAATATGGTTTATTATTATTAATAATAACAATAATACTAGTAATAATGCTGCACATTTAGGTAGCTGTTTTAATGTTCAAAGCACTTTATAAATGCTAGCTTGTTAACTAATCCTTGCAACATCCTTGTGAGGTACAGAATTATTGTCCAAATATTGGAGGTATATAATGGTGTGCAGTGCACCAATTTCCAGTAACTTTTTAACAATGCATTGAAGTATGATATATGATGTGTATCCCTATAGTTCTGGAATATCACACAGTGACATAAATGTATCTAAAATAAGTGATTTCTTCCATGAAAGCAAAGTAGAGTAGATATATTACTCATGTGTCTATATTTCTCTTCCAATTAATTTTCTCAAAAAAAATTTATAGTTTAGTTGTGCTTGAGGTAACAGTCAGGGAACCCAGAGGTGATGTTTGTGGGGGTACTGGGGTGCAAGGCACTATGCTGATTTTTACGGGTGAGTGAAAAAGGCTGGTTCCTATCTTGGATATTTTGCAGTCCAAGAATATGTTAAGAGACAACAGATGGATATAACAAAGAGACAGAGACATCTCGAGGTTACAGTGAGAGGATTACAATTACTATAAGAAGTGGTGGTCACAGCACACCAGCTGTTTAACCATTCTCAGATAATTTTTTAGTCATCACAACAGTGAGAGTAAGAGAATTATTTGAAGGAGGATGACAAAACGACTAGGGGGACTTTTGTAATGTCTCCTTCACATGCAGATACAAAGACACGGGGAAAATACCTTCATAGGAAAATGGGATGAAAAGCATTTCACCTTTGGTAAAAATGAAGTGAGAGCTAAGGATTCTGGTTCACTATGAGAAATCATGAAGGATGAGAAGGGATAAGCCCTCGAGATAAATACTGAAGTGAATTTGGGTCTGAAGTGAAATGCAAGGTATAGGCATGCGGTGACAGTGAAATGAGGTGACAGGAGTGAAGTGCCAAGACAGGAGATGACAGGTGTGTTTTGATAGGGCTGTTTGGTAGAAGCTGTTGCAGTTCTAAGGCTGTAAGAGCATCTGTTTTTCAAACTTTCAATGAAAGCCCAGTGTTTCTTGGCTATTCTACAGGAGGCTATGAGAAGTCTTCTAACACTAACTTTGCGTGGCCTCCATGACATGGACACCGATTCTGTGCTTTGCAGCTGTTTTAGTCCTGTGCAAGAGTGGCTTGCACCCTTGCTTGGGTTCAGCTAAAACACTCCCTGTGTTTGATATGTACCTGAAGACTCAGTTGAGACACAGGGAAGGAATGAAGATTTACATACCACATTCGTCTCTGATCGATGTGGTCTCCATTCTTCACTGCTGATGGTAAAGCCCTCTCCACACATCCCTCCTGAGGCTACAGATCCTTTGCCATATTGCCATTCCAGCCCTTTCACACAGCCTGGCATGGTAGTTGCACATATCCCCAGTGCATACCAAGGTGTAATGTAAATATATACAAACCCAGTTTAAACAGGAAACAGCCTTGTTGTGGTAGCACTGAGGTTGTTGCAGATTAATCTATTCTTTGAAAATGGCACTAACCCTAATTTGTATATTATTTCCAGTGTAAGCACTTGGGTTTTGATCAAGCAATTAATGTACTTGATGTGAGTCTTTCCATTGCCTGCAATGGGCTTTGGATTGCAACCATAATCCGGATGTCTCACATGCATATACGTCCTTAATTAAAAATTTCTAAATTGCTGTTACATAATGAGGATCTCAAGCCTCCTGTGAAGCATTTCCAGCTAAGCCAGTGAAAAAAAAATGCACTCGGTATCTTGCCATCACAGTTAACATGAAGTAGAGCAATTCTCAATACTGAGTATTGAGACAGGTGAATTACTGATTCACTGAGAACACTAAGTGAATGTCCTGACTTTTTCATGCTTGTAATTTATAAACAAAGCTGCTTTACGGTAATTTAGCTACCTTATACACATACATACATATATATACACACACACACACTCTTAGAAAGTTATGATCAGCTTTAAAAACAGGCTTAGAATGAACATAATAAATAAACCTTAAATATACCAACTGCTTCTGTTGTTTCACTTTCTGTTTTCTGTATTCTTTCAGTTTGCAGGCATGTTTAAAAAAAAATATAATAGATTGCTATACCTTTTTACCAAGAAGAGATACATCCTGTAGCAGCTGTCCATCATTAGCCACAGAATCATTTTACACTGACCTATATGAAAAAACTGAAGCAGGCCTCAATCATATCCCCTCTCTTGTGCAGTAAAAGCAGTCATTCAAGATTTTAACTCATTTAATTTTTTTTTTCAGCAGGAAATACCAGTCTGGTCTCATAGCAAGTGCTCTGACTTAGATTCATATGACCTGCTTTCTATTCCTGGCTCTGGCTCTGAGTGACCTTATGAAAGTCATTTTTATCTCCTATTGTTTTTAAATGGACAGAAAGGTTTCCTAGCAGAATGGGTCAAGCATAGGCACTTTTTTTTCCATTATCCCACCTCAAAAACCTATCCCTGAAGAAGCTACACACCTACACATAAAAATGCCAGTCAAGTGTTTGCCTCAAATAAGATGCTCTGCCTCTCTCCCTCCTGCTTTCTCTCTTTTTTGTTCTTTATACCATGAGGAAGTCAGAGTGGAGTGCCCAAATAATGTTCTTTAAATATACATAACTTGAGAAGACTAATTACATACACACATTTCTGCTCCAGCAGGCTGAGGTGATTTCTGAAAGCAAATACAGCATGGACAAAAGTGAGCTTCCCAAAATATTTATGGGCTTACTGTACTGCTACACCCAATACATGATAAGTGTTTATTGGAAAACTGCCTTCCCCTTTAGCAGTATAACTGTCAGACAACAGTTCATACACAGCAACACAAAGTCATAACTTGGGAGATAATCTTTTATATGTTCCTAACAATATGCTTTGAAATCCTACATTTAAAAGGGTTTAAAAATACATAATACCCCAAACCATCAAATAAGCAGTAAAAGTAACATGCAGAGCCAGACACAAAACCAGAATGAAAAAGATTTTTTATTATTCTCCTCTGTATTACCATAAATGACATGCTATATTTAATTTTACAGTGCCCCTGGACAAATCATCAAATACTTTAATAACTACACAAACATTAATATTTAAATACAAGAGATCCCCTCAGTTACTGAATAATCATAACTCTGGATTGATAGGGTACTAAATGGAAAAATCTTGTTTAGATAGTTGTAAGAGGGGGGAGGGTGTTTAATGAAACAAGTTTGATGGTCTTGTCATCATAAAACTGATAGATATTTGGCACAATTTATATCTTTGCTAAAAAGAAGTTTGAGAAATGGAACAATTGTGGTGAAGATTAATTTTCCCTTCTTCTGCTGTGAGAGCATAGTCCTTTAGGTCATTAGCAGGAATGTGTGACATAGATTGCACTTTACCCATGCAAGCTCCATGCTGACTCTTAGAAAATGCACTTGTTAAATAGCTGTGACTTCTATAGTTGAGGAATGGGCTGCCCAGCTATCATCACAGCTATCTAGACTCATTTTATGAGAGTGATGAATATAGATGGTAAAAGAGACACTATACAGAGTTCTGGCTGTCAGTGTTTGTTAGACCTGATCACCCATTCTACCCACTGTCCTTAGAGGGATTTTTTTAATCCAGATTTTGCCTCGTTGCTTCAGCCACTCTTCCAATTAAATGTTCTACCTAATAATGGAAATTTGACTACTAAACCACAACAAGAACAGTGAATTGGAAGGTATTTCTAATCCCTTCAGCACCACAAAAAAAACAGTAGACAAACAAAACAAAACAAAACAAAACAAAACAAAACAAAACAAATGAAACCAAACCAAAGCAAAAAGACTGTAAGACTTCACAGTCAAAGTCACTCACATAAATGCCTGAACCAAAAGCCTGAGACTTGACTAGATTTTCAGGTCTCCAGATCTGGGACTACGTTCATGCATGTGTACTATATGTCACTGAGCACAGGTGATACCAAGCTAATAATCAGTACCTGACCATTGCTGGACAAAGGCTTGGCTTTTATTTGTATCAACTCATACTCTGCTTGGCTGCCACAGCTTTTGTAGCTAAATGAAATGCTTATGGACTGGGAGGTGGGCTGTGTTCACTTACCAATCCCTTATATTTGGCTTCATGCCTCTTTCCAGAAGAGTCTGTCTCTGCAATGCACCTTAACATTTTCTTTTCTATTAGGGGCACTGCCTCAGACTCCGCACTTTTCAGAGTTCCTTTTTTCTTCTGGGCACTTCAGCTCCATGGAGATGATATAGTTCTAGCTGTATTGTGTTTCTTGGCCCCTTCTCAACTGGGAAATACCCCTTTGAGGGAAATTCAAGTGAGAACATGAATGTGTTCACGTTCTAGTTTTGTGGGAACACAGGGAGGAAATGACATAGAGACATAAGGCCCCTGAATAATAGGACATAGGCTGGCAGACCCTGGAAGCAATACCATTAGAGTACTCCTCCAGATGTGGACAGCTGACAAACTTTAATGATGAAGGCTGCATCCAAGCCAGTTATGATGAACTAATTAAATACCTTGCTCCATTTAATAAAGGAAGTATAGAAGAATCCAAAGCTGTCTATAAATCACCTCCCCACTGCCCTGCCAAGCTTCTACAGTGGCAGGAAAGGTGAGCAAATGAAAAGACAACAGGGCAAAACTAAAGGACTAAGACCAATAGAAGTTTCTATGCTAGGAAAGAGTGGCTGTTGTCACCA
The DNA here is from genome assembly GCA_013398115.1 of Falcunculus frontatus. Taxonomy (NCBI): domain Eukaryota; kingdom Metazoa; phylum Chordata; class Aves; order Passeriformes; genus Falcunculus; species Falcunculus frontatus. The sequence goes on along the minus strand of VZRV01005300.1, from coordinate 1,005,133 downwards.
CATCTTAATGAAAACAAAGATACTCTGGAAACTCCAAAGCTACAGACTTGGAATCAGAGCAAAGAAGGTTAAAACAGCATAAGAAATTAGCAAAAACACTGCTGCTTAGAGCTGAGCAAATCTTTAAATAAGTAATTAATTCTCTCTGCCTTGACTTTATATGCCTAATTTATCCTTCAGTTCTTGTAACTTCATTTATTTTTCCTTTTCCTTGTTGTAAGGCAGCAGGAAAACAAGAAGTTGGAACTGAATTCCTGATATTAAGAAAAGAGCTGATTGACTAACTCTGGGCTTGGGCTGCCTCCACCTCTGCTGCTGCACTAGTAATGCATGCTCCCTTGAGAGGACAGATTTAGTCACTGAGCACAACCTCTTTTTCAGGAAAAGAAAATGTAAAGAGACAGCAGTTTCTAGCAATAAAATAAAAACCAAAACAACACAAACCATTTCTCCACCAGTCATTTCTTCCTCCTTCATTTCAACTTTTCTTGAAATGGACAACCCATGCCCATTGATGAGATTTTGAGCTGTTCATGATTATTTGTAGTGCTTGAGAGAAAAGGTCATTTTGCACTTACATGTGAACAACAGAAAATACATTTTCACCTTTTTACTTCACTCTAAAAATCTACCTGAAACATGCTGAGAGACTAGAAGTACATTCTTACAGATTAATCTCATTTGAAGACATTGAAACACTGGTGAGGAATGAAATTCTACAAAACAGTATTACTTTATGATAAAATTGTGAATGCAATGTACTGGAATGAGTAACTGAACTCCCCAAATTGCACTCGGATTTCTCCCTTCCCCTGTATGTGCATGGGTGTTTGTATTTTTGAACAGCCATAGAAAAGCTACTGTAAAATGACATTTTAGTGAAGTCTTTCAATTTACTGTTAACAAGTTTTTTGAGATGCATATACATTTTCCTTATTGCCAAGCATCCTCTTTCAAAGATATCTTTGAAGTCCCACAATTTGAAGGTTAGAGTGCCTTTTGCATATCACTTAACTATTCTGATTGCTTCCTATTCCTTGACAGAAATACAGATAAGCAACTATTTTGTGAAATTATATTTTGAATATCTGAAGTAATTTCTGGGGATGGACATAGTCCCAAGGTATACTGGAAGCATGAATTAATCCTATGTGGTCTAGAAATCATAAACAGAAATGCTGAAGAAGTCTTCTGTTCACCAATAACACAGTTCACAACTGAAACTATAATTTTTTCAGCCTTCTGTGAAATAAAAGTACAGATGGTTGTCTATGTGCATAACATCAGCGATGCCTAAAGCAAAGAGATTACAAATCCTTTACAGAGTTGTTATCACCAAATAAATACTCAGGAGAATACAGAAAGGCAGAAATTCACCTTAGAGCTACAGAAGATGGTCAGGGCACTCTATTTACCACTCTGTTGTCTGTTGCCATAACCTCTCAGAAAGCACAGATGATTGTTCTAGAGCAGGTTTCCTTTACTCTTTTTTTCTAGAGCAGGCTGGATTTTGCTTAGGATGTCACTTTACACTGATGATATTTAACTGTGCAAATGAAATTAATTTCTGGAAACTATCTTATACAAACTGCATGCATGGTCAAAGAGTTTGCAATGAAGTTCCTGTGGAGATCAAAACTATTTGGTATATGCAGTGGTTAAAACCTTGTCTCTGTAATGGTTCCATGATAAAACATGGCCTCATGGATGTAGCATCTTCCAAGAGGGATTCACACTAACACACTATATATACTGGTTGTGCTTAGCCAAGATACCTTTCCAACTCAATTTGTAAGCTATGGCTCTTTCCTGTGAAAATCTGTGATACTGCAGAAGACAGTAACCAAAGTTACCATTTTTGCTTCACAGGAGGAACAAACTTCATGAAGATAATAGGCTGCTGAAGTCTGAAGAAATCAATCAGTGCACACATTTGTTTCACTGTAAGACCAGGGCCCGACACCTTTCAGGCTAAATGAACACCTTTGGACAAGCCTGTGGATGCCTATTTCAGGTTGAACAGCTCCAACACTTGCCATTCTTGTAGCAGTATCTCTTTAAACTGCTGCAGTCCTTCAGTTCTTGTGCTGCTGTTTGTTTCCCTGTCTGGTATAATCTTTTAACAACACCTAAGTCTTTTGTTGAGATGTGGTTTATCTTGAGTTGTGTTCCTTGAAACTGATTTTAGCATTATCCTTTACTAAGCTAGATCTATATATTTTTTTAATTAATACAGAATGCAAATTCCTCTACTGTATAACTGCATTTCAGCATACCATGTCATGAAGGTGCATGTCAGTAAATCCCAGAGATGCACAGTCTGGAATATTGTCTCCAGGAGAAAAGAAAATGTATTTATTTAGAAACATAGAAATATTTTCTGGATTTAAGTGCCAGCTGAAGTGATATTGGTGCTGTCAGTTTCATCAGGTAGCTCTCGTTCAAGTACGACAAGAAGTCATCACCTTGGTCACAGAGAATGCCACTAGGCTCCAAGAGACCTCAATCACTTTGCTCCAGGTAATACAACTGTATCCAATAGTTTTCATTCTTGATGATTTCTTTCTTGTGTCTCTTGCTGAAATAGGCTAAAAATTAATGTGTTTCACTGGTGGATGTGATTACCCTGATCCGTCTGAAGCACATGATGACTTTCATCTGTTTTAATAGCTGCTGTAAACATGCAGGCAATGCAGTGGTGTAGATGAACATAGAAAATAATCAAATCATCTGGTTTTGATGAAAGCGTGTAAAACTCTAAAGTACACTTAAAAAACATGAATCAAAAGTTTATTGAAAATATAAAACAGCTTGTCCTCAGCAAATTCATGATTTACACCAGATTTAAATGCACCATAACACACTTAGGCCAGCTTGAGAGAGTTGGTTTTGAATGTCTGGAATAGTATGTAAGGTGCTGAAAAAATGTGCATTTGCAGCAAATCTATTCTGATGGAAAGCAGCAATAATGAGGCCTCAGATCTTTGAGCTCCTGGTGGCATGAGAAGCATCCCAGAGACTTAGAGATCGGCAGAAGGATGGCCCATTTTCCAAGACAGGTAACATGGATGCCTCTGAAAATCCCACTGAGAATGCTGGTATTTGTTGCAGGGGACAAATCCTTCTCAAGCTAGGTATCTCCTAGAGCTGTAGAGAAACTACATTTATTTCTGCGTTCATTTGTAGGGGGCTTTAGCTCTTAGAGGCAAGACTAAGCTGTAAATATCCTTGGGATGGGACTTTGTCCTGCACTCTGAAGCAGTTATAAAGGTGACTTTTATACGGACATAAGAGTACAAGAATCACCAGGCTGACTCAGATCTTGCTGCTCCACTGACCTATCTTAGCTAGTGGCCGTTACCAGATAGCTCAAAGGAAGGTGTCAAAGCTGAAGGACTTCATATTTAAGACTGGATTAAAACAAGAAGGGAGGTTTAATTCACTTGGTAAAGCTGTTATTATCTCTATGGTATTTCTGGATAGTTTAGTCTCAATGCTAAACTTGATATATTCTTGGCATCAGGGACTTCCAGAAGTGAAAGGCTTCCCCTAGATAATTACTGGTTACATGACACCATTCCCTCAATGGCTTTGAATTTCTCACCTTTGAACTTCATGGCATGTCATTTTTTCTTGCATCACGATATAGGGAGAACAGAAATTCCTGACCTACTTTTTCTATTCTATTCTATTCATCATTTTGTATTATATTATCCTCTTCCCTCTTATTTGTTTAATTACTTAATTAAGAACTCCTCCATCTACTCAGTTTCTCATCAGCTACTGCTTAAAACCACAGCACTTTTTTTTTTTTTCTGGTGACTAAATCATATGCTACAGACAGGAACAGGAGAAACTGAGGTGCCCACAGCTCTTTGTGGGGGCTGGGAACTGTTTCTATGACACAATTTTTTGTCTTGCCTGCTCTTCTGATAACGGTATGTTGAGTCAAAGTCCATGCTGGTCCCAGGTCTACAAGCTGTCCAAGTCCTGTTCTGAGCTGCTACTTCTCCATAGAAGCACAAAGTCTGCAATTATATCCTGTCATAGCGCAGACCAAGAAGGGAAGAATTCTGTGCCTTCTTGTATGACTTAATACAGAAGCACTAGATGTAACCAAATCATGACAAAATAATGAAGGGCCATTGACCATTTAATACAAAATGCCTTTTTCATGTTGTTTTTTGGGGTTTTTTTGCTAAAACAAAGAAAAGTGCACATTTGGAAGAAAAGTTTTCTCTATAAGCTGAAACGTCCTTCCTGTCTTTCCAAAACACTTTTCTAACAGGAATGAAGTAATGACAGTAAACTTTTGTTTGTTCAAGATAAAAATCACAAATGGCATGGCTAGAACACTGGTTTTCAGATGGTCCATTCAGTGGAGCTTGGCTACTCAGAGCCTTATTGTCTTCCTGGTTACGTGGCGCTGAAGCAGAAGTGCTGTGCACTGAAGATTCAGGGCAGTGCAACAGAGAACAGAATTAGGCCCTCATGAAATCTTAATGCATTGTGAAGCTTTCCAGCTCACATACATACCCCAGTGAGACTGGGAAAAGCCTGGTTCAAAAACTGTCTAGCAGAGGATATGGTTCAGTTCTGCTGTGATCTAATGAAAGATGAACCAAGCTTCTTAGAAGTCTCATAGGATTTTTACCTCAGTTGTTATAGGTGGGTATGCAGATGGTACACCTAAGCTGAACAAAAGAGGGGGGAAAGAGAAAGGTCTGGAATTAATGAAATATCTTCTCCTGGAATAGCCTCATAAAACTCTTGTCTGATTAAAGCCCCTAAAAACAAAGGAAAAAATGCCTGCCTACTGAAAAGTTAAAGTTAAACAAAAGATGTTTTAAAGATGGCACCCGTATAAGTGAGCGAATTCCATGAGCTTTTGGCTTAGTGTGCTGACAGCCTTTTCTAAATGGCAAATGCTTGAAGGTTCAGTTTTAGGACTGGTTGTTAGTTGCCCAAATAGACTGAGTGCTCCCAGAGGCTGTTTGAGTGTGTGGTTAAGGGCTTGCTGCTCAGACAGGCTATACAGAAACACTCAAAAGACCCTGCATGCTCTGCCAGATCCTTCTGATTTATTTATATGAATAAGCCACCAGGCCCAGACTAAGCTCTTTAGACACTACTCATTTGTAGGTGGTTCTGCACATTACTCTTTTCTTACAGCCACCAAACAAATTAATATTAGCATAGGTATGCAATACTGTTGCTTTTCTTAAAAGCTGAGCATTCGGTGTTGAGAGGGCTTTGGAATATAACCTTAGAAAACTATGGACCAGACCTGAAGGCTTTTAAGAAAGGGACAGTCATGGGTCTGGATGATACTGTTGGCTGTGAAATACAATACTGACTGTGTGAATATAGTAAGATTGAATCTCTTGATTTAATCTCTTCATGGTGGACATGATGGGGAGAGAGTACACTGTAGTTTCTCCATGTAATGACCACATTGTAAAGGGTGGAGCACAGATGAATTGGGTTTGGGCCAGTGGCTGCTCTAGGAACTGCCTACTGATGTGCAAAAAGGATGGGGCATGTTTGACAATCAGTTTTTAGTGCTTTGAAGTTAACCATTACTTGTAGTCATACTGCATATATTTCTGTCAGCAGTGGACAGGTAGTGAAATACAAGTGTGTCAGGTTTCTCTGTCTCCCATATACATTATCTCCCCTTTGGTGTGAGTGGGAGTGAAGCAAAAGTAGTAATGAGATGAACTAATTTCCTCCATAGGCTTGAATCCAACTTCCTATATTAATCCAACATCCAAGTTGCTTTGCCTTCACTGTTACTTTACCTTAATTTGTCTAACTCTGGCTTGCTCAAGAACATAGGTACACAATTTCTTTTTAATTGACTGTGACATGCACTGCTACTCTATTTCTTTAAACCTCAGTTTGGTTGCTTACCAGCTATGAATAGGGCTGGTTACGGGTATTTGGTCCTGGCTACTATTATTTTTCCAGTGACAAAAAGAGACCAACCACATCTGACTTCCCAAGTACCAATACAAACTGACGGTCAACTGACGGGACAAAGGAAAGCTTTTTCACAGGCAAATTCTGAATTAACCCTTTTTTTTTTTTTGTCATTGGCAATAGCAGATATTGGCTGCCAGCCACACTGGCTCCCAGTTGGGCTTGAAAAGACCTGGCCTCCAGAGCCATTTCCTCTTTTGAAAGGATGAATGTATTCCTACCTGAGAGAACTGTGTGAGTCTTGAGTGGAACTGATTACTCCTTTTTTTCTGAGCTGGATAAGGATGGTGCTTGATCAGGAAGGTTTTGGAGAGTCTGAGTCAGCAAATCCTCAGCAGCTGAGTGTTCTGTAGTGGGACCAGGAACCAAGAGTTAAACACAGCAAGTAGGAAGACAGATATCTCAGGAGATGAGCAGTCATTTCTTCTCTAAAAGTGGCACGGTATCCAAGGAGGGTAACCTAGGAGGGATTCTGTCGTGCCTCCACATACACTGAGCAAGGCAGAGGTATAAAATATCCCTGATGAGAAGCTAAGCAGCATATTGTGGTGAGAGATGTCACCTCTGGATGAGTGTGACAGTGGCAAAGAGGTATGCACAGAGAAATGGTTAGAGTGGAGACTGCCCTTGAAGAATTGACCCATCACCATGTGTCCAGCTCTCTATTCTCTGTGATGGTGCTTACAGGAGTAACTGGAAGAGGCTGCTTTAAACTAGCCAGTGAATGCTAGACCATGCACTTGCTGTTCCAGGAGAGCCAGACATCTGCTATTTTCCAAGTAACTCCATGCCACAGGTCACTTCCCAATTGTCAGTGTTCTCCAGCTGCTCTAATTTCACAGGCTCCTCTATGAAATTGCTCCAGTAAGGCATTAGAACTGTGGATGCCCTTGGCATTTGGAAGATCTACAATACTCGATTTTTTTTTAGCTTCCTTCTGCTTCCTTGCCCTGTTATCCCTGGATACTGTGTCTACCTCTTTCTTGGTCCTGTCTCTGTACCAATCGCTTTAGCCAAAATGCTCCGATTGTCACTGAAAACCCTCTGCTTATATGCTGAACATCTCTGCATGAGCAGACCTCATTATCATGTGGCAAGAGGTCATTTACATATGCAAATCAGGTTAATGAGAGCAGAACTGTAAAAGGCTTCATTCCAGAGGCATTTGCATATCGAGCTTTAGAAATATTTGAGTGCTCTGCCCCTAGCTGTGCAACCAGGACAGAGAAGCCCTGGCAGTATGTCTTCAGTGGCGATTATATCCACAGACAGCTGCCATCCTGGTTTGCAACAGCCTCTATCCGAGGTACTGCCTTGTTTGAACACAGAGGGTAGTTGTGTAACGTGCGCTTCTGCACCAGACTACTAAGAAGCAGTTAAGCCTTGGCCCTTATTGGGACAACATGTAGGCTTCTGACAGGTAGATATATGCATTTCAGTATGAAGAATACAATTTCCTACGGTGCTGTCACTAACGCATGCCTGGGGTATGATGAATGAGGAAAACAATGCAGGTGCCAGGCACGGCTCTCTAAGAACATACTGTGTGTGACGCAGCACCAGGCAAAATACTGATCATGTTTATTCCATAACTGACCGGGCCTTTAGCCCCCAGAGTACAAGGAGGGATGTCTTTTGGATGTTTGTAAATTACCCGTGAGAGAGCTCAAATTCCCTCCTCTGCCACAGACAGAATAGGCTGCCCCCGGTCCTTCTCTTAGACAGGTTCTGGGCAAGCATGGCAGATGTCTTCTGACTGTCTAATTTCTGAAGCAAATTTGCACAAAGAGTTCCTTAGAAGAAGCATCTTTTGCTGATCCTCTTTTTTTTTTTTTTTTTTTGGCTGTTTTGTTTTCAGGAAGGAGTATGAATGCTTTTTTACTGTAAAGCTTTCTCAGGTATTGCTCTCTGCCAGGGACTTCTGTGCCTGATTCCAGGGACTTCTGTGCCTGATTCCAGGCAGAAAAGGCAATGATGTCATAATTTCTGAGAAAAGTTACTGATTTTCCCTTTTCTTTTGCCCAGTCCTTCTGAGTAAGCATGTTTCAGGCACGTCCCAATGACTAATATAAGAAAAGACACTCCTTCTTGAAAGAGGTGTTTCTCTGCCTTGATACACAGTACTACAACCTATACAGCTGCCAGGCAAATGCCAGGTGGGCAGCCTCAGAGTGAGCTTGGTGCATGGTTTTGGTGATGACCCTGTATGTATTAGGCTGGAACAAGCCTCCAAAGCACAGGATCTAACGTGAAATGCCCCATTTATGCCCTCATTTTATCTCTACCTCCACTTATTCTTAGGGACATGCAGATCACAGAGAATAATTTACCATAATTCAAATAACAGTATTCAACTGTTCAACAGTATTTCCAGTCCCATATGCTACTGTCCATGGATTTTCTCTCATTCAGCCTTGCTAGCTCTACTGACTCAGTGTGGGTACAACTCCACGGCAGTAACTGCTTGGAGTGATTCCTGTATTGCAACACTTTGCCTGTAGCTATTCTCAACAGCTCTAACACCACAGACAAGATTAATTATCTGTGCCTATAGGAGCAAGAATAGCTTTTACACCTTTGTGGAGGAGGAACCTGGGACTGAGCTGGTTTCTCTCTCTCAGCTGATGGATATCACAGAAGACTCTCAGTCCCTATATAGTACACAAACAATTTGGCATTTGCCTACTTTATGACACATCAGTGGATGGACACCACCATCTAATAAACCAGCTGCTTTTTGCATGGAGTTGATCTGCAGACTGAAGACGACATTCTCACACTTGTCATGAAGCACAAATTTATCAGCACGTCTGAAAGTCTGGATACCCCTTAAGGCCTATGCCAAGCACCCTGTGTGCTCACATGTCAGAGGTACAGCCTGCAGCTGAGCAGCCTATCTTACTGATAGCACAGCTGGATGTGGTCATGACTTCATCACTCACAGCTCATAGCTATGAGAATCCCCTCTTGTTTAAGAGCACTCTGGACTGAGCAGTCAGCATCCCTGCTGTGACCCTAGATTGTCACCTTTGGAAGCTGATCTCTCAGAAAAGCATTCCATCGTTTCAGAGCAGAATTGTCCTCTTCTGTTCAACAAACTCTGCCAGATAGGTTTGTTAAGAGAAGAGAAAAGCAAAATACAAATTGGTGAAATAAATACCTGTGGGGCTAATAAAAGTTGGTGTCTTTTTTCCATGTTTGAATTCTACTTTTCAACTATGAAAATTCAAATTTAAGTAGCTCAAACTTACTGTCTGTTGTTTCTGGAGGTGTCTTTGTTTCGCTGAATATCCCCTTTCCATTACGCTCACGTTTAACGCTTCTCACACAGAATACCATTTACCTCCTTGTGTAGCGTGAGATCAGAAGCCAGAGATTCTGTTTAGTAAACGAAGGCTTAGGAGGTGCTCTGTTTTACATAAGCAATAGCCTAAAAGCAGCCAAACCAGAAGGGCAAAGAAAATGTAATCATTTCTAGGAAAAGGGAGCAGCCCTCTCATAATCATTCAATTGTTGGAAATAAATATATATATATGGATTTTTTTAGGTATTAATAATAAACAGTTTTTCACTGAATCACTTTTCAGGTTAATAATTTATCTTCCATGTTTTGCTTAAAATCCAGCCCTCCCTATCTTAAGAGCATTGAACTGATTTTATTGCCAATTCAGAAAAGTGTTAACGGGAGTAAATCTCCCCTCAAATTACTGCTGTTGTTCCCTTGCCCTGAGCCAAATTCACTGCTAAGCACCTCTGACCACACAGCCCATATAAATGTACATAATAGAGGAAGCACCTCACATCTGCTTATTCTCACAGAATTAGAAAAAAACCTTACAAAAACCTATGTTACTCTAGTTTTTTTATATATAAACATATATAGTTGGTTTTAGCTTACTTCTTCATACCACATGCTCAATATTCAGCAGAAAAACTAAAGTCAGATATGCAAATACCAAAAAAGTACGTAACATCCAGAGGAAAAAAAAAAATAAGAGGGAAACTAAAGCCATTTGGCGGTGTCAGTTTTCATTGTGCATTACACTGTGGGAGAGCTTTTGAACTCTGGTATGGAGGAGCTTTATTAGAAGCCAATTCCCCTCAGATCTCTGGAGGCCTAGTCCTATACATGAGCAAGCCAGGTGCCAAAAAGAAATAGGGAAACTCATACAGAAGTGTGTTTCTAAGGTTTGAGCCAAACACAGTGAACTACAGCAAGCAGGATTGCTACCAATGATTTTAAATATTCCTGCAAGAAATTAAAGATGTTTCTTACTTTTTTTTTCCATCGCCTATATTAATTTCCCCTATTTTATTTTTCACTTGTAACATCTCCCTTGTTTTTGCAACTCCTGTGATATACTGTTCCTTTTCCTCCTTCATCTTTTGCTCTTCTGATGTCACCTATTTCTCCTTCTGAATTCCCATTTCATTATGGACTTTCTCAGTGTCCTGTTTTCCTCTTCTCTTATTTGCCTCCTTTCCTTGCTCCCCCTGACTTAGAGTGGCGTAAGTTCATGTAAAAACTTAACAATATAACTATGATGAACTTCAGACAAAAAAGTGAAGCAGCAAATGACTTTGTATTATATTAGCTGGAATTGGTAAGCATTCTTACAGAATTCCAGCTCAACAAAAGTGCCATCACTTATGTATCTGGAGAGCTGGGAGTTTGATTTCATTTTCAGCGCTGCACTTTGCTCAGTCTTTGCTGATAGATTGACAAAGCAACCTGGTTGAAAATGAAATGATTTCAACAGCTGTGAAATACTGCATGACATAACGGCCAATATAAAGCCATCATTCTCTGTGTTTACATCGGTACTGATTCTTAACAGCATGCTGTTAGCTCAGCATAAAGCTCTGCTGCTCTGAAACAATTCAGGTACAAGGACAACTCTTTTACAGCCAATCATGCTCTCTCCCTACAAAGAATTATTATATCAATCTAAACTGGCATGTAAGTTAATGCTCACCCCTCAGCAGCTTAAATTTACATTGCGACCCACAGACTTATTCATCTCCCACCGCTGAGAATCATAACCCCATGATCACTACATGCACATCCACACTATCCAAGAATCAATGGCTGCTACAGCATTATACGTATTATCAAATCCAGTTGCTTGTCAATTAACCCAGTACGACATCTGCATGAAGGATTTAAATAAGGAGCATCATATTATGCTGTGTGATCGATAAAGTGAAAATGCAGGCACTGACAAGGCTTACCATTTGGCCTGATACCACAGCATCCATCTCTCTGAATGGAAGTTATTTATGCTCCCACTGAATTATGGCTTGTATTCAAATATTGGCAAAGATGCAATGTACAAAAAGTGTAACATCTACAGTATGCTGTGGTTGGCTACAGCTCTTGGGAATCTCTTAAAAGGGTAATTTCTCCTTCAGGAGCACAGCTCTCAGTCCAGGACTTAGGAGTGGATCCTTTTCATCTCAGACAAAAAGGTGCTACTGAAAATATTACCAGAGGAGCAGATGTGTTCTTCAGCACACATATGTATGGTGGAAAGAACACCTTTCATAGTGCTGGCTAAACAGAAACTTTATTAATTAGAAAGAATTCTGACTTCCATAAAGTAAAACAAGGTTCAGCCTTTTTCTCCATCAGGAAAAGCAAACGAGCTGATGAGGACAATGAAATGCATCACACTGACAAATGAGTTCACTCTGGACACTGGAAGAGAATTAAGCTCCTTTATAATTTAAAATAACAAAGCTGCCCCCAGTACAGTGAGATGTCCCACATACAATCAGTATGAGCACATGGAACAACTGTCCTCCCAGTTAATTTCACAGCAATGGCACTGGTTTCTCAAGCTGGAAAGACACCTCCTGCTCTTGAGCAAACTGGTGATCTGAAAGTTTTGAGTGAGAGAAAAAGAAATCTATCCTATTGAAGGGCTGCAAGCAAGTGATATAAAGTACGTTTAGAGGGTTCCTGTTATGTTTAGCTCAAAATTTAGCCTCTGTGTCAAATAACTTCTTACCAACTTAATTGTGATAGAAGTGTTTCCATTAAGAAATATTCCAGTGGAAACAATGTGGTTAAAGACAGATAAACCTTGGTAGTACCTGTGGAACAAACCTATGGCATGGTGCTGCTACACAAGCCAGGCGTGATGCATATTAGAGGAGAGAGAGGCTGTCTAGTGTCCATTGCTCAGCTCAAAGGAAACTCAGAAAAGAAACATGGGTGGAGACCTAACATTTGGGAAATGAGTATCTACACATTTACACATCTATTGTAAAACACACACTACCGTTGAACCCAATATTATTTCAGGCTACAGGCTGACTGTAGATATCAGTGTCCACATCCACTGCCACTGCAGGCAGTGGAAGCTCTTCCATTGATTTTAATACCATAGGCTATAAAGTTCCATAAAAATTTTTCCTTCCACCTCACTCTCTCCCACAAAATAATTTTTGGCTCATGATGTTTTTACTCCCACTCTTCTGAGCACATTATTTCAAACTCTTGATACTTCACATGTGAATGAATAACGTAAGCCCCATTAAAACATACAGAGACAACTTTCAAGTCGCTCCTGAACGTTATGAAAATTCACGAGCTCCCTACATTTGAGAATGTGACTTGGTACAGCAGGACAGCAAACCAAAATGTTTGCTTCTAAACTCCCTCGGTCCACAGGTATCCAAGTGTGAGACCTCTTAGGAATCTTATATCTTCAAGAAACAGGCAACCTGAAGACCAAAGAGTGCTTTTTTTTTGTTCTGCTTTAACAAGTGAGAACACAACCGAGATTTTGGATTTACAAAAATTAGGCTGATACAATGGCACAGGGCCTTTCTGAAACAATCTAAAATGACCTCTCTCCCTTTTGCTCAATTCTTATATTAAGTTCGCAGCACTATATGTAGTTCTCCACTCTTGTTTAGAGCTCAGATGGTTTTGTACATGCTAAGGATGTATTTTATTGAATATCAACTCACGTGTTTTGCAACATACTTATTCCTGGAGTAGATATAGCCTCTGAGAAACGAGGCTGCCATGGAAAACTGGAAGACTCACAAGGACTGTAGGCTGCATTTTTGAAAAGTGTTGCCATGGTTGCAATGGAGAGAACCTACTTCCTCTGGTTCTGCCACAGAACCTGGAGCCCGTGATGAGGTGGATGTTGCAACCAGACAAACAAGGGGACATAAGGGTGTGGGAAACAGGAAGATAACTACAGAGAGATTTGGAAGTCAATGGACAGGCACCCCAAACTATGATGCTGGCAATGCAGCCCCTTGAGAACGGATGACGTTTCCTCTCAAACCATGTGGCAAATATCTTCTGATAGGTGAAGACTACTTGTATGAGTGTGTGTGTAGGGGAGTGTTAGACCGACCATGATAAGGTCAGGAGTCAAAACTGTAAGAGACAGACGAATATTCTCATGATAAAAAGTAGTAAGGCAACATTTGCTTAATAGGTACGGAAAGATATAAGAGGGTGTTTGTCAATGATGGAAAATAAGATAAGACAAAGTAAACCTCTGTTAACAATCATCTCTCCCTCTTGGTAGATTCTGTATGAATATGTCTGAGAACAAAAGGGACTGAAAAACTCCTGAAGATCTCTCCCATGGCAAACTATGAAAAGCTATGGCATGCTATAAACAGCTAGAGAAAATGGCATCTCTCTTGTAGTATAACACAGCCTTCTACTGAGATACTAGCCTGTAAAAATCATAAATTACTTATTTTTACAGAAATCATCCAGACAAAAACATATACTCAGCTGCCAAAACTACAGTCCCTCAAAGAAACACAAGAATAAATACACACCTTGCTTTTGCAGAGCGAACCACCATGACTCTGTAAATGTAAATAGCATAAGCAGTAGGTAATAATGCTTGTTTGTCTCACCTTAAAATATAGTGGAGAGATCCGAGCAGAGAAACAAGTGGTTGTGTAAGCTGCATGAGTCTTTTTATCCGTGTTTTATATTAAGTATTGCCAGGCTATAAAGAATCAGGGACACAAGTATCAAGAGAGCTGAAATAAAACAATACCAATGATGGTCATAATAATACATTTATGTTTCCATTCCTTTTGGTTCAGAGCTGCTACAGTGCACAACATACGTTTCTGCTGCAAAGAAGAGGACCAGGAACAGACTTTTTCCTTTTAGATGAAAGCCAAAATTCTTACTTGACTTGTGGAACTGGAACTTTACAGAATTTCTACCACAGAACATCAGTTCACAGAACAATCATGAGAGCTGACAACACTGTATTACGAAAACTACATTTAGGAAACAAGCAAAAATTGCACACTGGTGTAAATCACAGCTACACCTTGTTCAAAAAGAGCCACATGCTCAATGTCAAAAATGGGCAGAACTCCAAGAAAGATGTGTACTTGTCAATTAGTGGATGAAATTTAATCTGTAAGAGAAGAAACATATTGCACACAAGAGAAGATAGCTCAGGGAGGGGTAATATCCACACACACAAAAATATCTCCCATTTCACTGAAATCCCTGAAGAGGTAATGGCGAGTTATAGTGGTGACTATCGATGGACAGCTTTTGGCTGGCTCACCTGAAATGATGTTGGCAGAACATACCCAAGTCTTACCTCTGCCGAACTGACAGGCTGGTTCGTGCAGGATCCCAGCCTGAGCAGGCTCAGGCGAGTTTCATGGCATTTAGGGGAACATTTGTGTGCACTTTAGGAAAGGAGCTCAAGGCTTCCAAGAGCAGCCACTGCCTCAGCCCCCACTCCCAAGTGAGGATCTGTGGGATATCTACAGTGGGGGGCCATGGGGTACCATGGCTCTTGGTACCCAGCACTCTTGAGGCAGCACAGCCTATGCCCAGGGCCGACCTGATTATCTGGAGAAGAGACAGTTGAGAGGGGACCTCATTAATGTGTAAAAATATCTAAACTGGGGGGGG
>VZRV01005300.1:780023-985233 GCA_013398115.1 Falcunculus frontatus | reverse complement strand
AAAAAAAGGAAAAAAAAGTAAAGCTGCTATTACATTAATAGCATTCTGTAACACAGTCATAGACTTCGTGCATTGGCTCAGCACCTCTGCCCGGATACTAAGACTCCTGGTTTGTCCTGTACTCTGGTGGGAAGCTGTGGAGAGACAGAAGAGCAATTCCAGATTCTGTGCTGTGAGTGCTTTCCTTTCCCACTGGCTGGCTACATCCATGCGTGCAGAGCTTTTGATTAGATCTGCTGTTTTGCCCATGGCAATCTCCACTGCAAACGTCCTTTGTCTATACATCATTTGAGCATCTATATATGATAAGATTGCCACCTTTTATTACAGTAAAAACAGGAGCTTTCTTCTCGATAAGCTTTGCTCCTTCCTCAGCTCTCCAACCACCCCTAGGGGAAGTGAGAAGGACAGGAAAACTTTGAAAAACCTTTCACCTCTTTGTTCTCCTTGGAAAAATGTGGGAAGAGTTTTTGTAAAAACCAAGGTAGACATTCATAAAAGGGGACTTGCCTGGGTGTCATAAAAATGGGGAACTTGGTAAAGTAGGTACATGTAAATACACACAGATTACTGAATCGATAAACTCACATTTTTTCTCTTAAAGGAAAATTATATCCATGTATTTCTTCACTTACATCCTACTTTTGGCCTGTTACTTTTAACACCAGGGTCTTGGAGCATTACAATGCCCTTCAGCATTAAAAGTTTCCTTTTTCACTGGGAATAGACTTGTACTGCAACTAGGCAAGTTCTAGTGTACTACATGAGAATGAAGAAAGGTATTAACGTACAGAAAATGTGAAAAGAGAAAGGCAGTAGACATGAATAAGCAAATACGTAATTTAATCACATTTTCCTTTGAATATACAAAATACACTGAGGATCACATCACTAAATAACCATGTCTGCTGAAAAAGAAGTGGGTTTTGTGTAAAAACAGATCACGCATCTGCTTGTCTCTGAGTACTTTAAATAGTCAATGTATGCATTCACTTTGCTTTTACCCTACGATTAGACTTTGGACTAGGACAGAAGTGTATGTGATATGTGTTTCCTTGAAAAATACTGCTGTATTTAGGGAATAAACTCTTAGGCCAGGTAGTTCAGCTTCCTGTGAGTACACGGTTGTTCACTACAGTTTGCCGTTGAGTGCTTTACCTGCTCAAGTTTCAAATGCTTTGTTTGGTGGGACTTCATTATTCATTCTCCATTTGAAAATTACCTGCTAGACTGAATCATGTGGTTTCTGAGAAATTCTCTGATACTTTGTCCAAATTTCATTCTTCTTTCGTTTCAACCCCATTACAATAAGCTGTACCACTGCATGTTAGCATCCAAGAAATCCCCTTCCATTCTCTCTGTTCATCACTCATATATTTCTAGACAGTGTTTGTTTTGCCCCTATGTCGTGGTTTAACCTGGCAGGCAGCTAAATACCAGACAACCGTTCACTCACTCCCCCTCTCCCGGTGGGATGGGGGAGAGAATTTGAAAAAAAGTAAAATTCTTGGATTTAGATAAAGACAGTTTATTAGGACAGAAAAAGATGGGAAAATAATATTAATATTAGTATTAATAATAATAATAGAATTAGAATATACGGTTGATGCACAATGCGGTTGCTCACCGTGCACTGACTGATGCCCAGCCAGTTCCCAAGCAGTGGCCCCCAGCTCTTTCCCCCTAGTTCATGTGCTGGGCATGACACCATATGGTTTGGAACATCCCTTTGGCCAGTTAGGGTGAGCTGTCCTGGCTGTGACCCTTCCCAACTTCTCGTGCACCCCAACCTACTTACTTGCTGACGGGACAGCATGGGAACGAAGAGTCCTTGACTACTGTTTAGCAGCAACTGAAACACCAGTGTGTTACCAACATGATTGTCCTAAATCCAGAACACAGTGCTACACCTGGTACTGGTAAGAAAATTAACTGTATCCCAGCTAATACCAGGACAATTTGTTATATAGATTAATGAGTCAAGCCCCTTCCTTGTCTAATCAGTTTTGTTGCTCTTCTCTGAAGTCCTTTCCAGCATACCGGCATCCTTCTGTTACTGAGGTGTCTGGAAGTGGATGCAGTGTTCTGCAGAAGTCTTCCCAGATGCATAGACAATAATTTTCCTCTTCTGACATTATTCTACTGCATATGCAGCCCAAAATTGCATCGGTCTTTTAAAATGATATATCTCCTTGAGAACTCATATTCAATTTGTTGTTCGCTGTCACACATAGATATCTCGCCGTGCAGATGCTTTCCAGGTTTTGCCTTCTCATGGACTGATTATTTTTCCTCAGTATATTAGTCTACATTTTTCCACATTGAATCTCATTTTATTGCCTGCCTACATATCTAACCTTGTTAGTTTCCATTTATACTATTGCTATCCTCTCTGACATTTGCAAGCCTCCTGGTTTATTGTCATTTGTAAATTTCATTAATGTGCTATTTACCTCCTTTTCCAGATCATTAATTGAGATATTAAATAAGAACATACCAAAAACACCCCTGCAGCAAACCAGCTCAATACCTCACCTCCCATCATTACCTGCTGCTTATACTCCTTCGACCACCTTTTCCATCCAGGTCACAGGACTCAGACTCGAGTCAATTTCAATTAGATTTTTCTAAGAGATTCATTTCAGTTTTTAAAGTTTTTATAGGATTTAGCTCCATGACCTTTTCTCCTTTTCCTTCATTGCACAGGTGGGACTGATTCTCCTTCCCTATGTTTCCACAGATAGCAATAATGAATTAGACAGTGATATGGGGGGGCGGGGAACGGATGGGGAGGGGGAAGGCGTGCAAATGGCTGCTTTTGACTGATTTAACCAGAATGCAAAATGGTCTCTAGTCTTTGTATTTTGGTTTTTCTTTATGCCCTTTAAAGTTGTCATATTGTTCCTTTTGTTGTATCCTGGTGGGTGAAGTTTTGTTGCTTTTCTCAGGCTTATGTTTGCAAAAAACCACTCGTATTTCCCTTATTTACTTTGGTCATCTGTGAAGCACTTTATTTTATGATGATGTTCTCCTCTTTTCTCTGCAGACTTCGTGTAGCTTTGAACATCAGAAACTATGTGTGTCTCTATTATGTAGATAAAATAAACTCTGTGAATCACTTAATTTTAATTATTTTTATGATGAAAGATCACACAGCAGAGTGTTCTCAAAACTGCTTCTAAAGTCATTTTTTCCTCACCTCTCCTTCAGGCAGCGTGAATGAAAGCCCACTGGAGTGGGAAGAGATTCACTCACTTCAATGAGCTTGGGGTCAGTTCCTTAAGTCCCCTTAAGGTGCAATGTAACACCCAGAGAGAGAGGAGGCCTTCATGGTTACTTCTGAGATGTTTTCCGTGTGTACTTCATCCAGTGCCATCTCCCGTGGCAGCCATGTTCCCAGGTGCTGCTCTGTATTTCATTGGAGCAGCTGGCCAAAACAGATGTGTATTACCAGCAAGTGTTTTGGAGAAGCAGCTTTTTGCTGTTATTTAAGGATTGGTGTCAAAACTGTGCAGTAGTAGTAATGTTCTGAGAGCTGCGTGGTTCAGTAATGCCATTGTGAATTTATCACTTACTGATTGCCTGTAAACAACATTTAATGGTCAGACAGGTTTTGGCAGCAAGGGTTGTGGAGAGGAGGGAAGTGCAAGAGGCAGGAATAATGAGAAATCCTGTGAAAAATGTTTTCCCTCTTGTTTCTTTCCCTGGATCTGCTTTTTGTCTGATGAGTGATGGAGAAATTAGCCACAGAAAAAAATGCTTCACATGGAGGCAAGGCACCCTAAAAATCCTAGCATCTCCTGAGGTTTCTCTAAATTCCTTCTACTGTCTTTCCAGGTTTCTCACTGCTGCTGCTTTTCCTTCCTTTTCTGTTCTTAGACACTCTTTCTTGTCCCTTTCCTTTTATTGCCATGGCCCTGCGGTGTCCTTATATCAGAAAAAACCCTTCTGCAACTGGCTTTTAGTGAAGGTAGACTGTGATTACGGAATTATATTTTGAATTAACAGAAGAGTAAGTGTGAGTCCACAGGGCCATAACTTGATAGAAAAACAAATTATACTTGGAAAAATTATTCTAGGGCTGTCTGAGGAGTCAGGCATATCTAAATATCTTGGAGAAGATAATTTCTTGGCTTGGAAGAGGCAAGATTCAGTTACTCCTATTCGCTTTGGAGATGTTGAATTTTCTGAAATCGATCTCAGTCACTTTCATTAATAGAAGAGGGAAATCTGTGACTTACATTTTATCCACTGGTATGAGAAGATCCATAATGACACTGGACGATTACAGTTTTGAGGGAAGGAAGCTATGAAGTCTGGTAACGTATTTATGATGTGTGCTGATTTCTGGTTTTGTCTGTATGTATAAGATCCTGGTCTGATCTTAAAGAATGTACTTGTCACAGTTTCCCCATCTGGAAACTAAAATAACCATACTCTCTGTCTCTCTCCAGGACTATGGGAGACCTAGAGCTAGGCAGATTTTCTGACATGAAGCTATGGAAATAAATAATATTGCCATTATTCTTGTTGAATGCCTTTGAACACTGTCTATCTTTCATAATTCTGTCAGTGACATCTGATTTAACAGCTGCTGAGTGTCCACTGCTTGTGTTGAGTTCAGCTGGAGCTGAGGGGCTGAGCACTGATCTAATTCACAACGAGGCAGTGGAAAGGCATCCAAAATTCTTTTTCCACTGTGCTGCTCCGCAGGCATACATTATGTAGTCCAACAATTTTTTCTCTTCAGCTGCTTAAAAGCTAATAACTGTACAAGCTCTAAACAAAAATGTGGACTATAGTCCTTTAAAATGTTTGTTATAAAGCATTTTGCTTTTCTCCTTAAACTAAACCCCTATATTTTGGGTGAGATGTGGAATAATGTTAGAGTCCAGTGGGAGGATAGCTTGAGGCAGGAAGGGGTGAAAGCGATAGCTTGGTCACTGAGTGGTAAATCTCTGCTAATCTTCAAAGCAAGATATAACCCAGGATTTTTCTTCTGTTTCTTTCCGAGCGAAGGCCATTGTGTTTCCATCCTTGGCTGTGTCAGCAGTGATAGCCCTTTTTTCCAGCATTGATTGTTGACTTCCCCTGACACCATATCACAACCCATTAGTGCTGAAAACTGACAAGCCCAGCTGCAACAGCAAAATGGCAAGTTTAAAAGAAAATATACAAGGGATGGGCACAGAATGCTATTAGTATGAAAAAGTAGTTGTTTTTTGTCTTACCTCTGTAAAGGTCAAGAATGCAAACATTTTTTCTCTTGCTAACAACAACTTGTGTATATTTTGAACTAACAAAGCCATTCTCTCTCTCTGTTTTTTGGTGGATTTTTCTTTTTAATTCAAGCTGTAATGTGGGTTTTACAAAAGCAATCATGTTGAGGTGAGTGTAAAAGATTCCTTCCTTTAGGAAGCTTGCAGGGAGTATTCTGCTTATACATATGTATGGAGTATGAGGTTTTTCATAAGGCAGAGACATTTCAGAGAAATTAATGGCTCAGCAGTTTCTGGGTATTGAGATCCCATCATCAAGCTTTTGTGTTGTCTCTAGAGTGAGATTTTCTTTCTTTCTTTCNCGGCGGTGTCCTGGGGTTTGCGGTCCGAGTGCTGGAGGTGGATGGGACTAGGACGGATCCTGCTGTCTCTGGGTGGTGTTTAGGGCTGGAGGCACCTGCTGGACCACCCTGCATGGAAAACTGCGCGGGACAGGGGAAAAAGTCCCCACAAAGCTGCAGGCAGGGAACGGGGACAAGGGTAGCAGCAGCCAGCAGGCCCTCAGTGGCCACAGAGCTGTGTCAGGGTGAGAGGGGACAGTCGGGGACATGACGGGCAGTGGGTTCCCGAGCCACCTTCCCCGTTGCAGTAAAGGAGCCACAGGCAGGGCTCACAAGTCGCAAGGCTTCTTTCTCCTGGCTTCTCCTCCTGCAGGTCTAAATATAAACCCCGGCCTGGGCAAGCCAAGGTTGCAGGAAAGGTCTGCGGGTGCTCCCAGTGTCTCCTTTCGGGAAGGGCCCTGTCTCTGCAGAGTCCCCGTCCCCCGTGGGGCAGCAGGGAGGGACCCCAAGGGCAAAGGGGAGGGGTGGGACCCCCGTGCCGTGCAGGAATGTCAGGGATGGGGTGGCAGGGAACGGGAGGCTGCTCCCATACTGGGCTGTGGGTGCACAGGCACAGCCAAAGGGTGCCAGGGTGAGTCCAGGGTGGGATTCAGAGCTGGATCTCCTGTGGGAATCAGGCAGTGCCAGGCTGGGGTTCAGCCCGGGTTTTTGGGTGCTGTATCCCCCTGTTCCTTCCTTCCTTCCTTCCTTCCTTCCTTCCTTCCTTCCTTCCTTCCCTTTGTCCTTCTCCTTCTCCTCCTCTTTCTCATCTTCTGGAGTTGTATGGCAGTGTCAGCACTCTGGATGGTAGAGTAACAGTAATGGCAAATGTTCCTTCTGATTGTACAGGTGATTCCCCAGGGGAAGAAAGTGGCATTGTCCCAATGCTGTGTACTTAGAGAGATAATGGGGCTTGAGCAAGGGCAGGTAACTCTTGAAAACCTTAGTGCCAAGATGCCCATTTGATATCAGTTGGAAGGCAGAGTGTATGCTTTGCTCTGTCAAAGCCCAGGGGAGATTGGAACATGAGTAGCTCTCTTGACACCCAAATTTGTTGCAAATGGTTATGTAGCAGCAGCAAAGGAGCAACACTGGTGGAAAACCGGTGAAATACATTAAAATTTTTTGTCTTACGAGGCACAGCCTAGAGAGCTGGGGTTTTTCAGTCTCAAGAAGAGGAGGCTCGGGGGGGACCTCATCACTCTTTACAACTCCCTTAAAGGAGGTTGTAGGAGGTTGTAGCCAGATAGGGGCCTCTCTCTCCTGCTGTGCCTGCAGTGAGAGAACTGGAGGAAATGGCCTTAAGCTGAGTCAGGAAGCATTCAGATTTGATATAAGAAAATTTTTTTCACCATTACGGTGGTCAGGGATTGGAATAGGTTGCCCAGGGAGGTGGTGGAGTCACCATCCCTGGAAGTGTTCAAGACGTGTCTGTATCTGGTGCTGGATGATGTGGTTTAGGGATTTAGGGGTTGCAGTGCAAGTGCTGGGTGGATGGCTGGACTGGGAGATCTTGAAGCTCTCTTCCCAACCTTGATCATTCTATGATTCTATGAAGATAAAAAAAAAGAAAACATGAAGACTGAAGGTCAAATTGTGTAAAAAAAGATCCAAAATTTATTTGGAACTCTGTAGGGCAGTGAGGATACAAAAAACTCCTTAGGTTAACAAGGTAGTGAATTTGTTTTTGGACAGGTGGGATCATTTAGACTTAGTTTTGCAAATTGATAGCTATGGATACAAAGGATATTTATCTCAAGTAATCTATTTAGACAATTGTATTATCACAAACATGAGTTCTTTCAAACTCATACCTGTGGACATTTGTGTGGCAGTAGCTGGTTGATCCCTCATTTTGCTGGAATGTTGCAAAGCAATGGTTTCTGCCCCAAAGTACTTGCAGCAAAACAAACCTACTCATCAAATAAAGGAAATGATACTCAATTTTATGAGAAGAAAGCTAAGTTTTGCAAACCAAGTGACCTATCCAAGGTTATACTGTGCACCTCTCCCGAAGACTGATTGCTATGTGCTAAAGTATGGATTTACAAGGTCCAGCCTACTCTGTTAGGTTTCTGGGTGATTCTCTAAGCATCTATTAAAATGCTCTTGTATGATGTAGCTCAAAGTGAAGTGTGTGGGTAGAGAGTGACCGCATCAGAAGTTACAATTAGGGCAGAGTAGCTAAAACTGTGTTAGTTGATATCCTGCTTTCTTATCTTCTTTCTCATTTATTCAAGCCATGGGTTAGTGACTGAGGATGATCTGAGCTTCAGTGTCTCTTTTTTCTTTGCTACAGAACTAGCCTGCATTTGGAGGCTTTCTTGTTTTTCCTTTCTCTTCTGTTTGCTCGACCAACCCAAGAACTTCATGAAGATCTCAGACATATTTATGAAATTTATTATTAATGCATTGGGATTTAGGTCTAGTTTATGTTTGCATGTTAGCTACAGTTTTAATTGTGGACCAGATTCCAGAGGGATGCTTCCCAAAGTTTATTTTTATGGGTTGGGTCAGGTATGAAGTGTAATGCAGAATGATCTTATTCTGAATATGAAGTTATAGTCATGAGGAAGCTTTATTATGGCAATCCTACTCTAGTCACTCATGGGCAGCCTTCTCCAAATAGCCAAAATTTTTGTAAACGCTCAAGTATCCAAAAATCTGACCTCCTTCTTATTTACACTGAAGCTAGGACAGCAGTAATAAATCAGGCTTCAAACGTCCTTGGAGTAGTTACCTCTCACAAAGAAAGAAAAAAGCATAACTTTAAGTAGTTAAAACATGGGGAAACAGATGAAGGCAAGATTACACTGAGTTAGTACATGTCTGCTTAATGCACCTAGCTAATCCAGTTGTCTGGCTCTGAATACAGAGCCTGCTGCTAGTTTCTCCTATATGAAGAGCAAAGTTTACTTCATGACTTTGGACACAGATGACCTCATTTCTGAGATTTTCTATTAATACTCAGTCATCCCTTGTCAACTTTACAAAGCAAATATGGGTCTAGTGGCAGAAAAGCATGGATGGAAGGCTTGTTGTCATTAGCGTTAGGCAGAAAGGCATTTCTCTGTGTTCTTCAAGGCTCTATATTTGCACTGAAGTTGTTCGTGTCTCAGTGAGTCAGTCCAAAAATAATATTTAGTGAGATTTCATCTGTCTGGTTAACCATTAGTTTAAACTGTTGTAAAGCTACCACGGTTAACTTTAATAAAAATAAAAGACAAAGCCAGACAAAATGCAGAATAAATTAATGCTTACATGTAAACCAATGCCTATAAAAGAGTCTGTGTTATACATGATGGTTGATTTTGGGTTGGTCTTAACTATAGTTGTGGATGGCACTGAGACCTGGTCATGGAGGCAGAGTTTATGCATTTACAGGCAAATAGGTAAATGCAGGTGGAACTTGACTTGTATGCGGTGCTGGCTCCCTCGTCTTCTGGGCATCTCTATGAAAAGCCTGCCATCCAGTTAGCCAGCTGTCGATAACCCTGAGCAGTCTCAGTCAGCCGTACTCCACTTTGACAGGTATCTAAAATCTCAGTTATCTGAGCTGCTCTGTTCTGTGCACTCCCTTTGTGCCTTCTGAGATACCATGGGAGAGAGTAACAGTGCAGACTAAGTGATCCACACTGTTTCAGATATTGAAAGGAAACTGGATATCATGGAAGTTGTTGCTAGAAGTGTACTGTTTCTCTTTAATCACTCCTTCCAGTGCTAAAATAGACACTAAATGAGGAAACAAAATATCTATGTCTGTGAAAAGCATCTGGAGCTCTGCTGTGCTTAGTTTTTCTTAAGACCATTAATGAGGGCTATCACTTTAAAGGGTGCTCTAAAACTCACTCTTTGGCTTTAACAAGAATTTTCAGAACTTCCTTAGGCAGCAGACACTTTAGGTGTAAGGTAAAGCAGTGTAAAGTGATCATTTATTTAATTCAGTTTCAGCTCTCCCTGCTTCCTTTCACCCAAATGCAGACTGGGTATCCCTCACCCACTAAACATGTTTTGGATTTTTTTTCCAGTGCTGTCTGGGCAGACGGGCCATGTGGGACATGACTACCCTTACGAGTAGGACTACATTTGGAGGAAAAAAGGTCTTTCTGTTCTTTTAAGGAATTTCCCTTCTCCAGAAATTACCTGGAGTAATGGTAGCAGCCAGAAGTAATGGTAGCACAAGGGAGGGAAACAAGATTCCTGGAAAATCTTGCAAAGCAGTTAACATACTGAATTCTTTGGACAATAGGTATCATCTCTCAGAATGAGCTGGACTCTGATTCAGGTACTGAATTAAATGAATGTTTTTTAAAATCAGCTCAGCTTACTGAGCTTTATTGGAAACCTGTCTCTTATCTTGGTGCGTGAGATTTGAGCTCTTTTGAGACTCTGTCTCAGAGTAACCTGAAGGACTCTAAGACTTCACTTCTTCAGTCCTTTCATGGTTTTCAAGAATTTTGCTATGAAAAGTCTCTCTTGGAAATGCCTTCTTTTCTGCTTGGGATACAAATTTTTCCTCTTAATATCAATGACATACAGATGCGTAGCAGAGGTTATATGTGAAGATATTTTGTCTGTGAAGGAGAAAGGCAGTTTACAGGTGTGATGGGGTGAGCAGCACCAGCTGATGTGGGAGGGAGTGAAGTCATGTCCCATTTCTGTTCTCTTTGAGAAGAGCAGCCCTTCAGGGTGCTTGCACTCCCTCACTGAGTGTGCCGAGCTGGCAGGCAGTGACAGAATGGAGACACCTCAAGTAGCTTTCAAACAGTTATTTTGGTTGCAAGGAGTAGTCTGGTTGTGACAGTTCAGAGCTCAGTAAAAACAGCTGATTTATTTGCTGACTCAACTCCTGTGTCTTGATGATACCCTAGAACATACTCACTGCCTGCTGAAATCTAGGATTCTTGTTTCCCTTCCGCTGTGAAGAACCAGGATTTGGCCACTTTTGTGCAAGACAGTTAGTTTTGTAGTAGTGAGCTGTGAGTTAGTTTTTTTTATATCATGTTTGGGCAACTAAATAATTAGCCTGCTTTTGAAAATGCTGACTCTACAACGGCTCCCAGTGAAGTGAAGAGAATTGCAGACTACTCAGCAATCTGGAAAACAAGACCTATTACTTATTAAATATGGAGCTGGGAAGAGAATTTATGATGTTCATTTTTTAAAATTTGAAGCTGCATAAACTACAGCTTATATTAAGACTCTACACATAAAAAGTTGCTAAAGGTCTAGTAAATGACTAGTAACCCTTTCTATAAGTGACTGATCAGTTGTTACAATGCCCAACAACTTTGGGGTTTATTTTAATACCTCCTAAAATTGCTTATAATATACCCATTTGTG
This sequence comes from Falcunculus frontatus, assembly GCA_013398115.1. Lineage (NCBI taxonomy): Eukaryota > Metazoa > Chordata > Aves > Passeriformes > Falcunculus > Falcunculus frontatus. Next base: position 974,291 of record VZRV01005300.1, on the reverse strand, counting down.
TACTTTTAATGTACCTTTGACCTCTATAATCTGAAAGTATTGTTCTTTTGTCAATTTAATATCTCCAGAACATCATGTGTGGTCATGATATATTTGTGGAAGGGATTCTTTGGTTGAAATGTCTGCTGGCTTAAGTCAGCTGGGGCTGACTTCAATCCAGCACAATAATCTCAGTTTGGGGACCCAAATAATGGGGTACTGTAGTCTTGTGGACAGCTTAATCAGGCAGGGAGCGGAAGCAGGTTCTTTGAATAGCCTTCCTTTGTCTACCATCATGAAATCAAAAAGCAAATCTTTTGAAAAACATTAGGCGGTAATTCCCCTGGGGCTTTCCTAAACTCATCCATCATGGAGAAAATCTAATTTTCCTTCTTTCTCTATTGTACTCCAAGAAGCCTTGTGACCAGTTAGGTCATTTTAGCTTTAAACATTAACTTCGATAAGACATTTTAAATTAGTAGAGTCTTTTCAAAAATTAGACCATAATCTTACAGTCATGCCCTAGGAATAATGATGCATTCTTTTTGTTAAATGTTAATGATTTTTGAGTGAAAAGTATTTTGTTTATGATGCTACTTTTGAATAATAATAATGACAACTAGTAGTGACGTTGTAACAGATTTTTTTTTAATGGTCTAGGAGGCTTCCCACCAGAGAGTTGATTTGAAACTGTTTTGCTCTGGTAAAGTTCACTTCTACCTGTATTTATATGTTAATAAAGTGTCAGGCCTAGTGTTTTGGTTAGGCTATATCCCAGTTACACCAAACTATTAAAATGTCCATTTATTAATTCATTAATATCACGACTCCTTCCAAAATGTTCTACAAAGATATTTTGCCAACCCTGTTTACATAAATTCCCCATTGTACTTTGCATTTTTATTAAATGGAATTGGTGTTTGAAATACCTTGTAAATTGACAGGATACAAATTAGTGGAAAAGCAGACATTTAAGAGTCAGTGATGTCTCTGGGTGAGCTTTGAAAAACGTTCTATTTAGAATAGATTGTACAGATGTATCATTTATTTTTCTGCTTTCCCCTTCCTAAATTTGTTATAACTAGGGAAATTTGCATGAGAATTGGTTGTGGGTTTATTTTATATGTATCTGCTGTTTTAATGCTTGTCTTATGACATCACTGTTCATTGCCAGGGGAATGACAGTGATGTCACAGAAGTGCTGGTTTGTAGGATGGAATGCCTCTTGAGGCTGTGAGTGACTGTAAACCACTTTTTTCCCTTGGGCCACCAGTTGTTGCTAGATGATGGCTGTCATCCTCCTATGGAGTCAAAGGCCATTGTGTCATGGTCAATGCTTTGGCATATGTGTCACAAAATGGCCACTCTCCTGACAACTTCACTGCAGGAAACCAAGTGTTCCTGATCACAGGAGACCATGTTTTCTTGTAATTCTTACTCAGGACACAGATTTATTTGGGGATGAGGACTCCACTGATGTTTGTCTTGTATTTTATGTATCATATCTGTTCTTTGTCTAAATAGTCACCTCTGCCTCTGTCAATTCGAATCCAAAACCTTTCAGGAAAATGAAACTTCTCTAGTCCAGTTTGGGGAGGATGGGAAACTATGGCTCCATGTCAAGGAATAAGCAGTAATGAGATTAACCATAAACATCTTTCTTGTGTATATAGGTTTATATGAATGAGAAGTGACAGAAACAGGACAGTGTAAGAAGAAAAGATCTATCTAAATACAGCATATTTTCCAAAATGTTCCTGGAGTTATTGGAAGCTCCTTGAAAACACCCCGTGTCTTTTCCAGTAGTAGATAGACCACAAGAGAGGAAGCCCTTGTGAAACCAACTTCCTCTAGTATATTCAGACAGTGGATCTGTTGTATCTGTTGTATTGCTGGGCAGAAAATGGAAAGATGGTTGAGCACTCCTTTCACTTTTTTTTTCCCTTCATGCTCAAAATCATCTCCCACACCTCGAATCTCCTACTGAACATGACCTACTGGTCAAGTTGCAATCCCTCACCTCCAGCAAGCAGGAGATGGCTGGGTTGCTCCTTTAGCAGCCCATGCTGGTAGTAGCACACCACTGCTCACCCCGCAGGGCTTCTTACAGAGCGACTCGAGCGGCTCTGGCCTCTCTCCGACAACTCGGTTTGTCATTCCTGTCACTTTGTGGCACATACACACACACACACAGCAGCTGCCAGTGGCCTCGGGGGCCTGGGATCCTCTTTTTTTTTGAGCTCAGTTCTCCTGCACACCGGCTGGCTACATTGCAGTCTATTACCTGCAATAGGCTCTGACCTCTTTCTGAGCATCTTAAAACATCCTGCCGTGGAGCTCCAATGGCACGCAGACGTTTTACCTGTTTGCTGGTGTCTCTCCCTCTACTTTCAAATTACCTCTTCAAAGTCCATTTGGTATCAGTGGCTTGGGTTTTTGTTCTTTTCTGAATGGTGGTGGTTGTCTTTGATGTAAGGATTTAGAATTTTTTTTACTCTGAAGGAAGTAAAGAAGCACTTGTCCATTTTAGGTACATTTGAATAATCGCTAAAAATAAAATGGAAAAATCAAGACTCTACTCTGCGAAGTAGTTTTCAATCCCCTGAAGAGCAACATGGCTCTTTCTGACTCCACACAGGCAGACAGGCCTAATTCAGCTGTCTGTTGCATGGTATGTTTAAGTGGTTTTGTAAAACAGTGTTCCCTAAATGTTGACAGTTTAATGGATTTCATTAGTGGCTGCCTACTGGCTGAGGGCTCAAACCTGCCCCCACCAGGGTTAGCTCAGATGAGTTCAGATGTGGCTGTGTGGAGGACCCCCCTCATCCTGTCGGACCTTTTCCAAGAGCTGCATCTGGAGCTCCGAAATAAGAGCAGGCATCTTCTGTGCCTCCATATCCACAGCACAGTGTGGGCCACGGCTGGTGGGTGCATGTGTCCTTCTCACTAGGCAGAAATGTCTCCAAGGCTCCATCGCACACCCAAAGACATGCTGGTCTTCTCAGGGTCTCCTTCCAGACTGCCATGAAGGTGAACTGCCTCCGTTCACTGTCTTGGGGAATGAAGGAGTGTCTCTACTATGCCAAAACATGCTTGTGCTACGTCCCCTGTGCCTGTGAGACCTGTAGCTGCATAGAACATCTGGGGGCCCTCCAACTTCAATTTCCATTAGCAAATAATGTCCATGATTTTGTTCCAGTCATTGCCTTTTAAGTTGAATAACATATGAAAGATAGCTTCATCAAGGTAAGTAATAGCTGAATTGAGTCTCTCTTACTACATGCTATGAGGTCAGAGGAAGCTTGACTGCTTTGTCTGGAATGTGTGTTGGAGGAGCACTTTGCAGGGGAAAGCATTAAAACTAACAATATGAAATCTTGGAATAGACTATAATTTTATTCCCTTTTCTGAACAAAGCAAAGAAAAATGTAGTCCTAAAAAGCCATGAGTATAACTGAGAGCCCATTTTAATCATATCATTGCATGTTAAGCTGTTCCCAAACTGAAGTGAAGAAGACACTCCAAAACTAGCATAAGTAACTTAGTATTCTTCTGACATGTTGAAAATCTAGAGAATGACAATTAGCTGTAACAATTACAAATTGAAGGCAAGTCACATAGTCAAAAATTAATTCCAGCATCTGTTCCGTGATGTCTGATGGTTTCCTCAGATTTCTTTATTTGGGGGGCAGGACTGAAAATTGCTGTTTAGTGCCTGTCCAAAGACAGTTTTGCCCCTGCCCATCCTGAGAAGAACTGTGTGAGGTACCTGTGTCTGGATTAGGCACTAGGGAAGAACAGTGCAGACTACCCATTGCTTTGGCATTATGAGCATCAGGACTGCAGCTTAGCTGTGCCTCATGACATACTAGCAATTTCCCTCTCTGGTTTTAGGTCCAGGTCTGTTCCCATGCCCAGTCCAGTCTGATGGTTCTCACACTCCTCAGACGATTTAGGTCAAGTTCAATCTTGTGTCTCTGCTCCCATGTGAATGCTGTGATCCAGAGTAGGGGAGGGAAGACACCTAAGGGAGAGGCAGCCTCTCCATTTGCAGCATACTCTTTGCCTGGCAGCTTAATCTTTCCTGCAGCCTTCCTGGGCCTGTTGATGGTGCAGTGAGGCAGTCAAAGAGCTGTTCATTCTTTCTGTAGCCAAGCTGACTATAGAGCTTTTTAGGGCCCGTTTTACTATTACCTCCATATCTAATGCACTTTTTTTCTCTTTTTATTCTCCAGTAGCAGCTTTTTCAGGCATGGCTTTCTGTGGAAAGTAGGCAAGAGCAGTGAGACATATAAACAGGTCTTTCATACTCCAGTAGAGGTCAGATACCTACCTACAGTAAGGGAGCTAATTCATTACAGCATGATAGATTATAACAGCTTATTTGGAGCCCTATTATATAAATCACTTAAATGTGTATTTACATAACATTCCTATTAATTACCACAAAGACTGTAATGACTGTGAGCTGTTCTAGTTTATCTTGTAAATATGTATTTAAGCAATTCTGTTGCAGGTAATATTTAATCAATAGACCATAACAGGTCATTAATCATGCCAAACCTTTGTGTAAAAAGTGAATTTCTACTGGTGGAATGGATCCTTCGGAGTACCCTATAAGATATTATACTACTTGTATGAAAACCCGACAGTGCCACCAATGATCCATGTTAAAAGCCTTAATGTGACCTCCTGTATGGTAGGTCTGTGTATTGTCACATTGGCACATACATTTCTTGAGGTAAAGAAGTTTAGCAGTTACTCAGCAGTGATTCTTCTGGACACTTGCAAGGAGCTGAAAAGGCAAGCTCCAAGGGGATGCACCTACCATATGTTTTCTTGGCCAAAAAGGTACTGGGTAAAAACGTCTGTGTAAAGTACTTATATGTGTACCTGGTATCTGTTGTGTCTGAGCACCACACAACAGTATTCTGCACATCAGTGATGGCAATGGCTCTGGAAGGAAGAGAAACATTACTCTCATCCTTCTATTATAAGTGGGGGAAATCCAGAGAGAGAGAGCAAACAGAACACTCAGAACACAGACGTGCAATAGAGGGGTCCCTGCGCTGTTGCCATCAAGCAGATGACCATCAATTAACTTGAATGAAGGCAGGTAATGCTGCTGTTTTTATGGAAACTTAAGACGCTATCTCAGTGAAAGCACACGTATGTTCAGGAGCCAGTGTTTTAAGTGATAGCATTTTGGTGGTCTTCACTAAACTCTTCAAAACACAGGTGCAAAAAGTTGAGATCATCATCAGGGACCCATTTTTTAAAATACTTGATGCACAGAGAAAATAGAAAAGAGAAAGTAAAAACCTAAAGCTCTTAAAAGAGCTCCAGTAAAAGTCCTAAGGGTTTTGTTTCCTTCACACAGTACAGAAGACATGTCGTCAGAAAGTAGAGAACTTGAGAGTGAAGTCTTGCTTACTTTACCTGTGCCAGCAGCCCACCTTGATTTTAAACAGCCTGCTCGGGAGAGGGAGGCGAGCAGGATTTTCTGCAGAACTGAATTATCAAGTATTGTAATTGCGCCACTGCAAATCCGCATGATGTAGTGCATGCACGCTTGCCAAGCTGTCCTGGGAAGCTGGCCTGGAGCTCTAGCTGAAGTCATAGCTAACAGCTAAGAGCCAAATTGTGGTCATGTGAGTTGGTCACTGGCATCATGCAGGACTACTGCACAGTTAAGGTGCCCAGAATGGGAATGCAGTTCTAGAAACTCTTTGTCCAATGTCGTGAGCGTGCCATGCAGTTTGTGCTGAACAACAGAGAGGATTCATGGCTGAAATGAAAATGAAGAAAGTGTTAGTCCAGGGCCATAATGTATTGGCAAAGCTTTATAGGAGGTCTGTGAGTCACTGGCTCTGGCCAACTCCACCAATCTCTTGTTTTCATAAGGACTAAATTAACTTAATTTTTTTAAAAGGCTTTTATTAATGATTCCTTTGGAGGTTTTTGAAATCTGTTGTCTAATGCAAGCTTTGATGAAGTTAAAAAAATTCTCTGCAATAACAGTTCTCCTGTGTAATAACTAATCAATATATCCTAATCGTTTGCCAAATATATTTCTGACAGAGAAATGGTTATGAAGTTAGTTGACTGCCAAAAAAGAACAAAAAACTCCCAAAAATAAACAAACCCCCCCCCCCCCAAACCTTCTTTAATTCCTTAGCCAGTAGGTATTTGTATCTGTAAAAGATTAACCAGTTTTTTACTTTTGAAAATTAGTATCGAAATTTTACTAGCTGGCATGAATATTCAATTCAAATGTTTTTTTTACAGCTAAGTTATAAACCTGTAGAAAACATGGGAGGCCAACTCAACCCTGAATATAGTGGTGAAGCTGAGTGCTGCTGTAATAAAGTAATCTATTAAAAGGTTATCTTTCATATAAGATTGCTTTCCCTAAGCACCTAAGCATATTAACAACATCTGAAATGCACTTGTAATTATACACACCTCAGAAAAGATTTTAAATTGCCTTCTTTGTCCACACTTATAAAAACATCTCAATCACTTTGTGATCTTATTTTACCTATGCACCTTAAACCTTGTAAAAGCAAAATGGAGGAAGCAATCACCCATCAGAGAATTGCTTATAGATGAACTCTGGCCGTCTTTAGTGGCATTAATTTTGCTCTCTGTGAACTGCACTTGACACCCTTGTAAGGTCTGGAGAATTCTTTCCTTCTCCGACTGGCCTACATGACTATTTGCTATTAATTTGTGCATTGAAGATGATGCACTGGGAAAAAAAATAGTTAATTTAGTCTCTGAAGAACAGCTTTCTGGCTAAATCCTGCAACATTCTGGGAAAGGCTCCTCTTTACCTTTTCAGTCAGTGCCAGTGAAATCAGCGGTGTGCTTGCATGACTGGGTATGGAAGGAGCGGGTACAGCAGCAAGGCAGGAAATATGCTGCTTTAACCACACCAACTTCATCTGTGTTTGAACTCCAGCTGCCTTTTTTCCTGATTGCTGACCATACTAATGAACCCAAATGCCCTGCGACACTGTTGCTGTCATCTTCCCATATACTGCAGAAATATAATGTATATAACACAGTAAGAAACCTGTATAACCTAGTCTATAACCTTTTTGCTTCTGGTGTGGTATTTGGTTTCCGGACCAGACAGCAAGACCAGCAAAATGGTTTCTGTCAGTCCCATACAGGAGAAGCACAGTGGCTTGAACAATACTGACATTTTAAGACAAAGATAGTAAGAATACTGTTAAAGTCACTATGCCTCTTTGCCTTGTTAGCAATCTGATTTTGCTTTCCTACTCAGACAGAAATACCTTTGATTTTGAGCCCTTGTAGAAATTCCTTTTGAAAATTTTCAGCTGACTCCATTTGGCAGCTAGGTTTACGAAGGAACATTTTTATCTGTCTCCAGTCTTCTGGGGCTACTGGTTATTTGGTGAAGAGCATTTGAGCTAATGGAGCTCACTTGAATTCCCCTTAGGAATAAGATTCTTTCCTGAATAAGGACTGCGGGATCAGTTATTAGCTGTTCTGCTGAATAAACTGAATACCCATGGAGCTTTTTAGCCTCTCCTTTGTGAAACCCATGGCTTTTAGAGAGGTCTGTGATGGTTCTGGTGATTTTTATTGTGATAATACTCCTAAATGCTCAGGCACAGCTGAGAGCAGTACTAATATTCGCCACATGCTACCTACAAAATTGCTATGGTGGAAGCATGGGGTCCTTGCCCTGAGCACTTCATGGTGTCAGGGTTTTCAAGATGATTCGTTGCTGAGTTCTACTTGCTGGATTTTATTTCTAAAATCATCTCATTTCCAAATGTTAATTCTCACAATGGCACATCAGTTATAAATGCATATGTTACTAGGGTATTTTATCATACTTAAGAGGACTTCATAGCATCTCCCTCAGCAATTTGATTAAATGAAAGTATTAGTTTCCACCTCTGGAAGGGAGAAAGCTGTGCAGTTTGGTTCTAGCTGTAGCAAACTGATGAAAAACTTACATAGAACTTAATGGAAAAATCCTGCAGATTTAAAAGGAAAATGTCATCTCCACCATACAACCCTCTGGGATGATTCAAAACCAAGATGAGAAGAGACTAGCATAATTTCATACCTCCGTATTTTAGGAGCAATTTCTTAAAAGCTGAATATTGTCTTTTCTGTGAAATTTTTACCAGTATTGAGTCAAAAAGACCTATTTATAATACTTCTGGATTTAAAACTTCCCAGATCAAGGTTGGAGGCAAGAGTGATGAAAGGTGAAAGGATATGGGGAATCTGTTGCAATGGTGTATTCCTCTGTTGTATCACGGACAAGAAGCATGGTCATGCACAAAGCATTTCTGGGGTGGAAAATGTGTCTTCTGAGCTGTAAGAAATGCCTTTTCAACATTAAGGGAGGTGGATATGGTGGATTCTCTGTCATTAGAGTTGTTTAGGTCAATACTTGCTCTCCTTAAGCCATACCTACATATGGTAGGTGAGACTGGATAAGATGGTCTCAGTGGTCCTTTTTTGGCCTTCATGGTGTAGGAAAATCCTGCAAACTGTTTGCATATAACAGTGTCAGCAGGTATGCTTTTGTTTCTTAAGGCATTGTGTAAATTGTATAAAATCATATGCTGACTTACAAATGATGAGAGTATTAGGCCCGTCTTCTACTGTGCTGATACAATGGAGGAATTAATTTTAAAAAAGTAATTTTGGTAAGTAAGCTGAAAGAGCACTAGAAAGTGCCTGCTCTTTCAGACAGTGCAGGAAAGTCACTAATTGCTCTAAACTGACTTCACTGAAGTGCAGAGCAAGGGTACAGATAACACAAAAATGTATTAGTTGCTTTTGTTGCAATATAAAAGACTGCGGCGAAGGATTAGGTTTTTTCTGTTCAGCAAAGGAGGGGACTGTGTTTCTCGCACACTCCACATCTCTTCTTTTGCTATAGTTCAAAAATCTCAAGATACAACAATTTGGCAGTGTCAGCAGTGTAGTTTGACAACACACGGAGTGGCGCAGCACTGCCCCACAGAATGGTGTCCCAACTCCCTTTCAAGGCTGCCGCTCACAAGCCTGATGTATGCTGAGAACATTTTTATGGGAACATTCAGGCAAACAAACACAGATGGCTGCAATTGCCCTCCCCCCTCCCCTTCCCTGGTGGGTAATCGGCACTAGTATTGAATTACATAATTATTGGGGGTAATACTGTATTATCAGGTCAGGCAAGTTCTCTTCATGAAGATTCACCTGGTAAGTACTGCATGGTGATAGATGAGTTTTGTGTTACTTCACATTACTTGGGACTGGCGCCAACCAAATCACCTCCTGACTTGTGTACCAGGTAGTCAGTCACACCCAGGCTATCTAAAGCTGTGCTTGCCCGGGCCAGTCTTCTATGAAAACAGCTGGGAATCATGCCATATCAGCCGTGTTCCCGCGAAACGGCAGATGAAAGCGGCTAGGAAAGTTCAGCTGCGCTTTGAGTACGCGATGGTACTTCTGGCACTAGCAGGGAAAAAAGAGTGAGGGCCAGGAGGAGGCTGGGAGATGAGCAGGCAAGCCTGCAGAGCAGCCGTGGTCACAGCACAGCGGTTGGCTTTCAGCTGGGGTAGGGAAGGAATGTGGGATGGTTCCCACAGCATCTCCCAGCTTTGGAAACCTCTCCTCTTCCAGCACCGCGTGCGCCACGCTGGCTCTGAGGGCACGGTCGGATGTTTGCTTGAGAAACAGCTGTGGTGGTTTAACAAGTTACTGCTTGATCAGCTATTTGTTTCCTGCTCCCCTCTGCTGAGGTGCAGTAACTGAATCTGTGGGCTCTTTCAGGCTGTTGCAGGGTGGAGGGAAACAGGATTTGCTTCAAGTGTTTGCAGGTATGGGCAGCTGCCGTGTCTGAGTCGTGGGGGCAGAGATAAAGGGTTAAGGGGCAGCGACTTTTTAAGCAGAGACAGCTGTCTCCTAAACGAATGTCTGACTCTGCCATAAAAGACACTCAACACCATTAAACATTGGGCTGTCAGCAATAATTACAGAATGTGTTCACACTTTAAAAAAGCAAAAACTACAGAGAGGAAGAGAAGTGACATGAAAATTCAAATGTGAAGAAACTAAATAACTACACTTGGAAAAATAAAGTGTTGCTTATGTGACTAGAGAGTGTTGTTCCAAAAAACCACAACTTGGGAGCAAATTTTGCCAGTGAATCTTTCATGTAGGAAGTGGAAGTGATGAAGAGAAAAAAATGCTTGGCCCTTTTGCAGTTTGCCCCTTCCCTTCTCTCTCTTGGTCTTGAAAACAGGAGATCTCCACTGCAGTTTTGTAATTCTGATAGTTTAATGTACATGAATGTTAAATATAGCCTCACCTGTCTACTTCAGTGCACATATTAGAAATTACAAAGTACAATTTGAACTATTTCCACTATTTTTGAACAACTTCCACTGTTAATTTGAACAGTGGAAGCTAAAGAGTCTGAAGTCCATCAGTGTATCTTGTAGTCAATGAGGGAACACCCGCCATAGAAGAGTCACACTTTAGATGTGTTTTTATACCTATGGTCATCCCAAATAATGTCTCCAAGGGATCCCAGTCAAAATAATTGTGGGTTCTTGAGTGGTTTATGCTAGGTGTTTGCTTTCACTGCAAAGTCAGCTCTGAATTTCTTCATTCTTGTCATTTTGCCCTGACTGTGTAACTCTGCATCAATAGGAAGGCGTGATTGTAAAACCATAGGCACTTGCAGCGGACACAGGAGGGGGTGTAGTGCTGCAAATGTATACTGTTTAAATGATTAGGTTTAAAACTGCTTCTGTCTCTCCAAGGAGAGCTCTAATGCTCTACAGCATTCTAGTTCAGATAATAGTAAAAAAATCCCCCACATACTCAAACATATGTGCAAAATATTATGGAAGGGCTATTCACATCCTTTGGTTTGCTTGCTGAAGTAGAAGCACTTAGAAACACTTTTCGAGCACTGAATTCTTGCATTTCTGTCAACCTTTAGTGGAGCCATTTGGAATTGTCTGTGGCTGTGCATCTTGCCCAGCACCCTGGTTTTGGCACCTCTGTCACTGGCTGACACGTTCCAGCTGGTTTTTAACACATTCACGTGCACTTCAAGCAGACAACAGATATTCACTTTGGCTGCACTGTGCCAGGTGCCAGCACCAGGTATCCACTCTCTCTGTACAGAACACACCTGGAGCAGAGCAGCCATGCATTGGCAGGACTGACAGTGCAAGCTGTTACAAATGCTTCTGGCATTAAACCCTACGTGGGTACCCGCCTATGCCTGCCAGTGCCCTGCAGCCTCTCATCATATCTTGCAAATAGTGTGCAGACTCTCTGAAGACTCTCTCAGAAGGACTCTTGGCTTCCGCTATGCGCAGCAGCAAGGATTTGGGAACAATTTCTTACTGCTCTTTGGAGCAGGATGTCTTCACTGGGAAATACAACTGATGGCTTCATGCAAATATTCTAGAAAGTGGTAAATCAGTTCACTAACCCATTTACAAAATTAATATATTACACACGGAGCTGAACAAAACTTGGCAGCTCTGCCTATATCCTCTTTGCAACTGAGGAACCGCTGAGTGACAAAGTAAGAGAACCTTCACTCTGCCCTTAGTGGGATACAATAGCCATGATCCTCACCAGAATCTGCAGTGCAAGCCTTGCTTAGTAAGTTAGCACTTGTGAATTTTTGTGCATAGGATGTCCAGCTGCAGGAAGATTTTTCTTTATGGAACTGGAGCATTGTGTAGAAGTAGGCTGATCTTCTGATCCCTTAATAACACAGGTCCTGGAACCCAGGGTTACGTAGGATCAGTCCTCCTGGGAGTTCCAGCCAGAACAGAGAGGTACAAGAGGTAAAATCCGTTATTAATTCTCAAGTATTTGATCTGCTTTCTTCTGTGTTAATGCATAAGGAAGACCCGTGTTTTGCAAATGCCATCATCATTTTTTGTGCAGAGTGGCTGGTTAAAATGTGGACCTGGAAAAGCACAATACTCCTTTAGTGCTTGGTAGGCTCCTCTGCTAGCACTGATGGTAAAGGATATGGCTTTCCTGCTGACTTCAGCGAGAGGTAGGGCTGGTGGAACGTTTTTCCCTGGCTGTGCTTTAGTCATATGCATTTCCACGTGTGGCAGGGTTAAAAGATTCATCGCCCTTCCTGACTCTGCTTCACCCTGGTGTTTGAAAGCAGTGGTGGGGGGCAGCGAGGGAAAAAGGAAGACATTAATACGCAATGAGAAGCTGAAACCAAAAGGCCAGCCCGTTCTGCATGTTCCCACTTCTCGGCAACTGTGAGTCACACACGTTAAACGCATTTGTGCGCCGGTTGTGTGAGTTGTCCCTAGAATGCTTCAAACTTTTTATAGCTGCTCCCACTTGCTGCAGTGTCACCTGCTGGTGAGATCAAAGCACTCAATAGCACGCTCCCCCGCTCCATGCTCAACAAAGTCACCGGAGCCCTTGAAAACTCCTACAGATGTTTCCTCTCTGAAGACAAAAGGATATTTTTCTCCCCTCCCTTCCTCCTTCACACCAAAGAACAAATCCCATGCTTGGCTGAGTTTGTACCACCTCAGATTAATTGGCACTAATGCAAATGTTCGTGGCTGTGTGTGGGATGTTGCTGAGAGCATAATGGTTGTCGTATTTGCTTGCATGTGGTTACTCCACTTCAGCTGTGTAATTCATTGCTTTATAAAGTGCCTTACAATGTGCTACAGCACAGGAAGCTAATCATATGCCGTGGCAGACAATACAGCAGAGACTCAGAGTTACTGCAGGTCTCCTAAGGCCCGTGCCCTGAAGTCCCCAGTCCTTTTTCATCAAAAGTCCCTCTCGAATGAGTGTCTATTTTTCCACCTGGAACAAACTCTTAGAACTGCCAGAATGTCTGGGGCTTTTCTGCTGGCTCCTTGTGGGATTCCCTTTCATTCCTTTTCAGTCTAATTCCTCTTCCCTTCACTCCCACCCTGAGTTTCTCTCCCTCTTTTTAGGCATCTTATTGGCAGTGTACTCCAAGCATAGCAGTATGAAGGTTGTACAAGAGTTTCCATTCTAAGGGGGTTATTTTGAGTTGCTTATGTTTCTGGCTGCAATTTTAAGCATTTGATATCAAGCCCAGAAGCAATTTTTTAATTGAAAAGTGTAAGCTGAGATAGGTACAAGAACAAAGACCTCTTAAAAAACAATACTTCCAACTGTGTAATTTTAACAGTTCTCATAGATGTGGGGATGGATTGGTGTTTGGTTCTGCAGTATCTTTTGCCTCTTCTTATGCCCTTGAGTGTTACTGGCTGGTAGTCACAGGGTGTTTTTTTGTGAATGCAGACTCTGCTCTCCAGGTACCAAGCTATGCCGGTACTGTGCTCTCATTTCTAGCTTAGGAAATCTCTCTCTCGCTCTCTCTTTGACCAATAAGGCATGGATGAAGAAAGGTGAGCTCCTCTGCTAGACAGTGACAATCGAAAAACCAGCATGGAAGGAAGCAGTGGAAAAAAGCCCAGCTTTGCCTTGGTCTAGTTTGCTGGCCTAGCAGAAGCTGAACCATGTAGAAGTTCATAATTTAATTTATTTTCTAAAAATGCACAAAATTCTATTAGAAACCCTACATGACAAGACTATCAAATTGCAAACACTCAAAGGCTAAGGAAATGACAAAATTGAGCTTGCCTACCCAGCCTTAATTCTGTTTCCTCGCTTGTATAGTTACAATAAAGTTTAATTAGATTGTCGCATATTATTTTGGGGAGCTGCTGGAGCTGGTCTCCCGCCTCATTCATTTTGCATGCTAATGCAGTGCAAGGCAGTTTTTCTTGAAACACTGAGGGCCAGAGTTTCTCACTTACTGCAGGGGCTGTATGATGTGTCATAAATAAGATTGGTGTTCATAGAAGGCAGGAGCTGTGAATGTAGAATGATAATGAAGAGTTTGGATAGTGACAGAGTAACCGCTTACTCCTTCACCCTGCCAGCCACCCACTGCTATTCCAGTCCCTCCAGTCCACAGCTGAGGACACCAAACTGAGACTCCTGTACTGGCCGCCTCCCCAGCAAACTTACATATTCCCATGCTCCAGTTTCCTGGGAACCATTGAGGAGAAGATGTCAGGATGTTATGTGCCCTAATTCAGAGTCCAATCCTGAGGGACATACTGACCCCCTTATGTGTCCTGTGGTAAATTACTGCTGTGGGAATGACAACGGTTCCACATCTCACTGGGTCTCTTGCCTTAAAAATCATAATCTTGCTGTGTGGTTATTCATAGAGAAATTTCTTCATAGATAAACACTCTAAGAACAAATTCTCTTTTCATTCTCAGGCAGTGGTAAATGTGAGAATCAGTTTCATGCAATAGAGTTAATTCATATTCTGGCAGTTATTACTGTTCCCAACAAATGAAAGGTTTGTGGCCATTTATTTGAGGGGTCAGCTATCAGTCTTCCCTGTTTGTATTTAAGGGTGGCCATTCAACTTCTGATAAAGATTGTGTATTTCCCCCCAGATGTTTTTTTCTGTTTATTTCTGATCGGTTGTAAGTGCTGGAGTGAGTTTTTCTTTTAGCTACAAATGCTGCTCTTTGAAATTGAAGTGTATGACAGTAGAACTTAAGTGTAATAACAAAAGGCAGTCTCTGCTCCTGTAATTTCACTTGCTTCTTTCCCATGTTCTTCTGCAACTGTAGCAAAATGCTGAATAGCTTTAGTATTTCATCTTCAGAGAGCTAGGAAATATAGCCAAGGACGCTGAGCCACACTGAAATGAGAAAGGGCTCCCAGAGCACTGAGAAATGTTCCAGTTCTTTTAGGTTCAACCAGCCCTTTTCTGTTTGTTGCTTCAACTTATGTAAATTATTAGAGTTCAAGTAGATTTAATATTTATCATCCAAGACAGGAAGGGTCAGCCCTCCTTTCTTCTACATTCCCTCTACTGGAAAAGTGTAATTTCAGTAAAATGTCAGCGTTTGTGATTTAAATACATTTCAGCAAGAAGACTTGCAAATTGTGGTTTCTGCTCTCCCTCCCCCTAAAGTGTCTCTAATTTTTTCTCTCTAAAATAGTAGGATCTAAGGAGTAAAGCAAGGTGACTACAGTTGCTACATAACAAGGCTTTAAATATGTTTCCTTTTTTAAAGCTCTTAAGGTTCTTCAGAGTCTTTGGACAAATTGCTGAATAAGGTACATCACATTAGTGATGGTGACCTGTGAGTGTCTGGCAGGATCCCTCCATGAGATCTCCTTTTTAAGATGACATCTCTAAACAAAATAATTTACTTGTTCATTATTATTTGGAGATGTCACCGTTTGCACTGAAAGGATGTATACACCCCATTGTGCCACACATTGAGCATCGTGAATTCCTGTGATCTCTCCTTATTTCAGGAATAAATAAGAACAATTAGGAACTTGTAAAGCTAGGTGCGTTGTCAGTATAAGAGCCAATCTTAACCCATGACCTTGATTTGCTTCCAGAAAACCAAATCTTGGACTGTTCTGGGACATGATGGATTGTCATGCTAACATTTTCTGGTAGCAACATCAGTTCCTACAGAATGCAGGCTTTCATTAGAGAACTCCCCCATGCAGTTACAGATATTGCAGTCTCCACAGAGCAGGTGCAGCACTACTCTACCAGTTGTCAATTAGTGTTTTAAAACTTCTATACTATTCCACCCATTTTTCAGGCCTCATCTCTTCAGAATCATCAGGCACTTGATTTCGTTTAGCTCCATGCATCAGGGTTTTAGAATATGCAGGGTGTTCTGGATATCCATGCATCCATCCACAGCTTTTTGATGATGTCCTTCAGCTGCTCTCACATGCTTTTGTTGTGCAGGCTTTGTCCTGCTGTTCATTCCTCTTAGTGCAGGCATCACAGAGGACTGCAGGACCTTTCCTGACCATCTTTCCTCATTCTCCCTTTCTCGTGGGTTAGTCCCAGACTGACAGGTCCTCTAGGGCTCTTCATTTACACTCACTCTGAGACAGAGCAGAAATTTGTCCTTCAGTACTTAAAGGGGGGCTACAAGAGAGCTGATGAGATTCTTCTTAAAAAGGCATGTAGTGATATGACAAGGGGGAGTGGCTTTAAACTGAAAGAGGGCAGGTTTAGATTAGATGTTAGGAAGAAATTCTTTACTATGGGGTTGGTGAGGCACTGGAACAGGTTGTTCAGGAAAGTTATGGATGCCCCACATCCACAACTGAAGTGTTCAAGGCCAGGCTGGATGGGGCTTGGAGCAACCTGATCTAGTGGGTGGCGCATTTTTGTCATGTTCACTATATTTAACTCCTTTGAGATGTGGCACACAGCTTGTGGTCTGTCCCCTCATGCTGGGCCTTGCAGGCAGCTACTGGAGAGTGAAAGGGTCTTCAAGAACATTTGGCGTGAGGAAAGGGGTTGTCACAAAAGAAGGGGCTCCAGTGGTAAACAGAGTGACAGACTAATCTTGCAGATGGTCATGCTAGATGTTCTAACAGTTACGACCTAACACTATGGCCTTCTCACCCACTGGATGATTTGATAAGCAAGAGGATTTGTGGGATGTTATGCATGGGGAGAGAAGAAATCTGAGATGTCTGTCCAAGCCAAAGTCAGTCTGAATCATTTTGATTCTTTTAAAAAGGTGGTGGTAGGCAGGAAGACATCACATTTCTTCCTTGTATTCACTTCCTTAAAATAACACATTAGGGCCTTATTAAAAAAAAAAAAAAAGAAAAAAAAAATTCAAAAATCTATTAGCTCCCTCACTGTTTTTTGTTTTCTGAAGACTTCTGTATTGTCATTTTGCTTGAACACTTCAGCTGTTCTCAGCCATTTCACTCTCAGTTTGGAGCCCCTCTGCTTCTCCCACAAAGGTCCATTGCTGTCGTGTTTGTGTTTCCAGGTCTGCAGAGGAAGCCATTACCTTAAAATACAAACAAAGCAGATGTTTTCTTCTGCTAGACCTCATACTGTAAGGAAACTCCAGAGAATGCAAAGAAATAAATATGACTCTACATGTGCATTTGTCCGTCTGTGATCAGTCCCAGCTTGCTGAGGGAAGGCTGTGCGTGAGGGAGAACTGGCTGCACTCAGTGCCACAGCTGGGCTGGCCAACTCGTGCCTGCAGGGGCAGCACAAGGGAAAGAATTAAAATCAATTGCAGGCAACATCTTATACTTCCTCTTTAACCCGCTGCAGCTGGGGAAGCTGGGGAAGGGAGCCAGTGAGCAGAATGTGGAGATGCACACAGACAACTGCAGGGTGCAGGAGGGAACAGTGTTTGGGAAGGGGAGGCTTTAGTTAAGGGCTGAGGAGAGCAGCAAAGGGTTATAGGTTTATTCCTGGTTGGAGTCGGAGATTGAGAACACTACTGTCACGATCAATGGAGAAGAGCAGTCTTCTGTCTCTTCCTAAGAGCTGTTTGGAGAAAATGAAGGGGATGCAGAGAGGCAGAGCATGATGGGGAGGAGGCATTGGTAACTGGAGAGGAGCTGGGAAAGACATGGTGCTTTGAAGCTGCCAAAGACGAGCTGTTTTGCAAGCTGGCTGCTCTAGTACAGTGAGACAGAGGGAAGAGTTGTCAGCAGTTGATGTACGTGGCTCATTCAAAAGCTTGATTGTGCTCTTCATTTTGTTTATCAGTACAAGTGGTCCAAAGCACTGATTCCTTAAGATTGCGCTTATTTGAGCTGTAAGAAATGAAAGAATAAAACCAGTCATATGAAGACTTTGAATTTCAGTGCATCTATCCAATGGCTAAAAAAATTGGACTGCAAATTATAGCAATGAATTTATGAAGAGTATGCAGTTTATGGTTACAAAAGGGCAGTTCTCCTTTCTCCTCTTTCCTTCACATTTTCTCTGTAAAATCATGTATGTGATTGTTATGGATATCTGTTAAACAAAGGGTAGCCCTTTGCTTACTACTGGCTGGGGAATATGGTCATTACATCTGAGGGGCCATTAGGTTTGTACTGTTCTTGTAGCAGCAAATGGAAAATGTTACTGTGACTGCAAATTAACTGGTATCACCAAACACTTAACAAGTTTCCATGTTGGGCATCAGTGTCCTCCAGGGCCAAGTAATTTTTCAACTAAACTGTGAATGCAGGGCTGGGTAGACAGTGGAAGTTTGCACAGCTTGTGTAGTGGTTAAAAACCACCCCCCACTCAAAATACAATCTGAGTTTAATTCACTCATTAGATGATGTGAGTGAGCACAGACATTAAAAGTCCTGTAGGTTAGTGTTATGCATATCTGACCTGAGAAGTTAGCCAAAGTTCAGGGTACTGCTGCTCTTTTGCTAGAAGAGATGGATGAAGCAATCAGGTGGTCTGAATGAAATCTTGTATTATGACAAAGAATGCATGAGGAACTGCTCCCTTGAACCCGTGGGGAATCTGACAGAAGATAATCTCTTTACACACAGGGTCAGGTCTCTCTGCCCCAGCCCCTGCTCATCCAGATACTTATTCTTCCGTGTTTTGTTACAATAGTGACAAGGTCTTTTTTTTTTGTCTTCTTCCTCAGTTTTTCTGGTCTTGCTGTTTCTGTCACGCACAAACCCTCACAACATAATTGCCTGTGAAACCTCTCTGTCCACATGTGTCTTTGTTTTGGGAGATGGCACGTAGTTATGTTTGGGGTGGAGATTATTATTGTTTCAAACATCTGGCTTCATAAAGAACCTTAATGGCTTCTCTGAATTTATTCTGAATGAAAGGATGAAGGGTTACGCCCACCATCTTCCACTAGCTTTTACGCCGCTCGTAGCAAAAAAATGGCTGGAAGCCGCATAACCTGTCAGGCTGCTTATTAAAGATGTCAGGAGAGGACTATTAAACCTCCCTACTCAGAGGGGGATGTGTGTTGAGTGACCTATAGACCAACTTGTGTTGTAGTGTTGGAAAAGCAAAGTGCAAGAAATTTCTTGTCTTTCAAAAAGGAGCAGACTGCTTAGATGGAGGAGCAAAGAGACATTTCCCTCCAGGCAATGGCAAGGATTGCCCTGAAAGGGATGTGTTGCTGTGACCTTGGCTGCACCCCTCCCTGCCAGCTGGCTGTGGGTGCAGGGCTCGTAGGAAGTGGTCAGCGCCATTCCTCCAGATCCACAGAAGTTTCAGGCAGGATCGTAGCTCATGGCAGCTTGACCTCTCCCTGTGCACCATAGGGTCACGTTTAAATAAAATCCTTTGCTTTGAAAGGTGATGACTTTGTGTGGTGTGAATCAATATATGTCCTGGAAGAGCAACTTCGAAATGCATATCTCTTTAATGTGTGTGCAGATGGGGAATTATATAATGTAAATGCTAATTTACACACATTGGAGACACAAGTGAGTAGTTAGTTCATCCCCCGACACCAGAGAAGAGTCCTGGATAGAAAGTGCATGAGCCATTAAAAAGATATAACACTTAACCTTAGCTGGTGATGCATGTGAGAATGACACCATTACTGCTTTGGTGGTGGTGGAAGAACAGGATGTTCAGTGGTGCTTCCAAAGGTTGTGATACAGTGCTAACAGCGTGTGAGTGTCAAGGACCTTGCACCTCAGCCGTGGGAGCCCTTTTAGTGGTTGGAAGTTGAAGAATAGGAAACATAGGAAAGCTGCTGTAAGGATAGTTGACTAAACTGCAATAAAAGATGATCTGTTTGCGGGCTGCCGTAGCCCTGCTTCTTATTTCCTTGTGAGGCAGTGACATGCTCCCCTGCAGAGCCCTAATTTCTGGTTGTTTGTATGGAGGGTCTTAGTGGTTTCTGGCAAGTTGTTACTTCCAAAGTGAGACTGAGCCAGTGGAAGGGAGCTGCTCAGCTACATGGTATAGAAATGCATTATACATGACATTGTACAGCAGGGTTCCTGATGGGAAACAAACAGAAGAAGTGGTGCTCCATTAATAGAAAAAATGGGTAACAGTATAGTTTTATAGGGCCCATCATCCCTGGGTCTTACAGAATACTGTAGAGAGAAGCATTAGGTAAAATTAGATAATATGGTGCAAGGGTTATGGCCATTTCACAACCAAAGGGTTCCCTGAAGAGTTAAGGCACTGTTTTCAAAAGCCTTTCTCTGTGCTCAGCTTAGTATGTCCTTTAATCTTAATGGTTTGTTATCTGGATAGGACTGGAAAATAAGTATGTGTGAAAATAGAATGTTGTCCAGACTATCAACCAAGAACATCAGCAAGGTGGGGTGGTATGGGGTTTACCATTGGCATTGTAAATGTACCCAACCCTCTTTTTCTGTAAAAGCTAAAATTTGCTCCTCTACAGCTGCTGTTGAAGGCATGGAACTCGAATTGATCAGTCTTGAAAAATCAGGCTGAAGTGACAATAAATTTAGTCCCCAAGTGTGGCAAATTTGAGGTAAAAAAATTTCTAGCATAAATGATGCCTTTTTCACTTCAAGGTGAAGAACGAGTACACCACAGTCAAAGAGAAAACAGCAGTTTTAGCCTCTTCTTACTGCTGCCCTGAATGTAAATAGGGCATCACCAAGATAGACACCGCTTTTGATATTATCAAATCACTTGATATAAACATTGATCCAGCCATGGCTGAACATATAACACCGCCCTCAGACATTTTCCTGTGATGTGGAGTTACCGGCTGTGTTGTAATTCAGAAGTGAGCCATTCACTTATGAATGTGCAAGTGTTCATATGTGTCCCTGAGCATTAAGCTCTCTGGGCATCAGGCTTCTGAACCTAGTGGTCTTCTCAAAAGAATCACCTCATCAGATAGAGCAAATTGTAAAAGCATTCTCAACTTTGCAATAATTGCTGTGAACATTAGTTTTCCTATTTAAATTAATCTTCGACTATGTTTTATTTTGTCCATAGTACAACAGAGAAAAATTCTGCAATTAAAGCAGAATAGTTCATTACAGATGACACTAATAATTGAACAGAGACGTTGGAAAGTATCTCTTCTCCTTTACATCGAGTGTGCATGATTGTAAGAAGACTATAGTGGATATAAAAAGTCACATTACAGTAAAGGAAGTGCATGAATCCATAATCTGGATGATGGGAAAATGTTGCTGGCAGGAACAAAAGGCTTTTTACAGTCCTGGAGTCTAATGAGTGATGAAAAAGAATAGAAACTAAAAAAGAAGCTTGTAAACCTATGACAGTGCTATAGGTTTGGCTGAGATATTAGGCCAAGAGTTACAGGGACATTTAATCTTATGTCTGAGTCCCTCAGAAAGCTGAGGAATATTTATTGTTAGTGCTCTTATATCTAGGCTTCACCTCAGTATTTCTTTCTGAGCCCGTTCCTGGCAATTAATATCTGAGAGGCGGACCACATTAATTTTTCAATCCAGAAGTATGTGGTACCTTTGTTCTAATACACATAACTTCCATACAGCTGGAAAGACAGGAGGGACAAAGAGACTACCATGGGGAAGGGAGACAGATTATTTTTGTGGTCAAGTGTTAAAATACCTTTCCCACTAAAGCTAAGATTCAACATTTAGGCCACATTTACATTAAGAAATAAAACATAGAGTTCTTTCTGCATTTTAAATTTACCATTTCTCTTGCTCTGTCCTTCTACGAACTTTCAGAAATTATCCCACTAATACCCCAGTAAGATGAAGGAAAAGTAACCTATGTATTTTGCTCAACGTTTGAAGCACCCACATTACAAAAAACCACCAAAACCCAAAACCTAAAAACCAAACCAAAACAAAAAACCCACCCAAACAACCAAAAAAAGGCAGGAAGGGATTGTATCAGCAAAAATGCCATTATAGGTAACATTTTCGCAAGTGCCCAGCTGCGTTGCCAGAAACCCAGTAACAGCTCCCCTGCTTTTGAAGGTGTGATGTTTTGCATCAGTCTGTCCTCAAGGTATTCCACTGATGGGAGCTGCAGCTGCACAGTGCAAATGAAGGCCTGCGTAATTTATTTCTTTCCTCCTAATAACAGCTGCAACCCCAATTTTACCCACAATTACTTTCTTCCCCCCTAAGCCACAGAGCTTTTTAATGCACTGCTGCGCAAATACTTTCATTGGAAATGTCAGGGATTTGGAAGCAATTTTGACCTTGGCCACCATTTTGGGGGATACGGGCAAGCTACTTCCCTTGCATTTGTGCAGCTCTCATTAAGGGGCATTGCGGTTATTTGCTTCTCAAAGATGTGATGAGGTGTAACTTGTGTATACCTGGGTAAGTATTTGGAGAGAAAAGGTTTAATGTAAATGTAATTTTAAAAAATATTATTATATTGACCACTAGAACAACTGAAATATGGTGAATTTGGTATAAACTAAAATGAAAAATTAGAGCAATAATTCACCACTATGGCTTTCTGCTGGTTCAGTATTTAGTAGAGAGAAGACTCAGGCATCTTACTATTGTGGACTGGAATTTTAAACAGATTTCAAAAGGAAGTCTGGCAGTAGAAACTTCTGATCTGCTTTATACATTTACCCTTGTGTACAACTAATTGCAGATTTTGGAATTCCTTTTCCTGACCCAGAGTTTTCTAATGGCAGATCTCAAAGTGCTACACAAAGTTCACGGCTCTTGTTCTGCAGATCAAGCAACATCTTGGCTTTAAATGCAAAGAGTCACTTGGGAATTCAGGGAGTGATGCCTGGGGAGAGAGCTCCTGATTCCCAAATCCCAGAGGACCTCTACTCAGGAGACTGTTTTGCACCTCTGAACAGGAATTTGAAGAACTCCCCAATTAGCATTTGCCTGAGCCCTGCTTCTTGCTCCTTTTCTACTTTCTTACAAGTGTTAATTTTGCTAACATTGTTCAATGATATCTTAAAAATATCTTCAGCACTGGAGGCATTTTTCCCTCCACTGTTTTGTTGTCTTTTTCAAGCACTTGCAGTGAGTCCTTCTCTTCCTGAGATAACAGCCTTACTGAGGTCTAATAGTTCAGTTCCTAAATATTACATCCCTTTTAAAAAACACACCAAAAAGAATATAAAATGCCACATATAAAACAATATTTTGGAATATAAAGAAGCTTGCTTGGATTAGTATTCCATAATAACATGATTATTTCTCTCAAAACCGGTGCTACTTATGTTGTTTCCTGTTTGAAATATCCTGCTTTGCATTTTTTTAAATTTATGAAATAATTGGTTTTGCACAGCAATCTACAGCAAAAATATTCAGAGACCCTTGTGCATTTCTGCCTGATCTGCTACATTTCCTCTATCCAAAAGAGAAAGACCTTGGATGTTTTAGATATGGCACTCAGCATCCTTCAAAAGACAAACTTAAAAATGAGTTCTGATGTGATATAACTAAAATGCTGATGGTTCAATTTTTAGCTTTTCAGGGTTGATGATAGCTGAAATAAAACAGTTGCACAACTGGAGCTTCTTTCAGGAACACATTTAAGCACATGCTTAAATTTGGGCATATATGTAAGGTCTGAGATTTTTAATATTTTCCTAAATTAGATCTTTGTTTTCCTGGGGGTGTTTATACAAGAGATATCTCTCAGCAATATGGGTATTTCTCTGAGCACTGTCAGGGCAAAGGGAATGCGAATCTAAAGTTTGGGGGGAGGGCCTCTCACTTCCAGTTTCTCGAGGTTTTGCCTTAAGCATAACTCTGCTTCAGAAGGTTGAATCCTCTTCACTCTGGCTTCTTCTTGTTTGATTTGGAAGATGTAGCTATGTATTTCCTTAAGTCCTGATTAATGTGGAGAAACATTCTTTTCATGCTCGTAAAAAACAGACGCATCCCAGCCAGGCCCAGAACATATGTGACTGGTTCCATCCTCTTTACAACATATTGCTGCGTGAAATAAGGAACATGCGACAATCATCACTTTCCAGTCTCCGGACTGCGATGCCAGATAGAAGGCACCCATCCATTTTTTTCCCCTCATCCTTTTTTTAGTCCTCACTCTCCAATACTGATTAAATTTGAATAGCCATTTTATTGCCAATTCTGTTAGCTACAATCATGCCTTATTATTATTTATTAAATGAAGTTAAATGGAAGTAGGAGAATCAGGCCCTTTGCTTGCCAGTTGCTGGCTTGCAGGTTGAAATGGTTCACCATTCCCTTTCTTCTATTGTTGATAATAAATAAGACATGCATTTCTTTCATTTAATTCATTTCTGATCTTGAGGTTTGATGGTGTTGACATTCTAAGAATCCAGAATGAATTAGTCATTTTGTGGTGCCAAAACTCACTATGCATAGGAGAGTGCTACTAGTGATGTGAAAATAAGAAAACCACAACAAACCAGGCAGCAAAATTTTTGCTCCTTTTTTTTTAATGCTTTTTAAAAAATTGTTGTTGTTTTAGTATGAGGTGGTATATTGACTGTAAGTGATCATATCCCTGGCTGCACAGAAGAATGGACTCAGGTGTTCTCACATGAAAGAATCTCCCTGGAAAAATTCACACTTCTTCTGTTTAGTTTTGCTTTTCCTGTTTCTCTTTGTTCAAACAGAACCGCAGTTTAAAAAGCTTTGGACACACAGCTGGACATACATAAAAACCACACCTGATTTGCATTTGTAATTTTCCCTTGTAAATCATATTGTTATTCGATCATATAGTTGTTCCATTTACATATGCACATATAGAGCTCTGGTTCTGTACCTTTAAAATAAACAAGAGCTTTGCCATTAAATTTGGGGAGTATCAGATAAAATCCCGTATGTACAGATTAGACATCCAGATTCTCGTGTTTTTCGTGTCCAGTGCTCTTGAAAATACGGACTCAATTTGGACACATTGGGCAGCTGGATGCATTATCCCATATTTGTCCCTGAGCAAGCAGTCATTCTCTTACTCTGGGAGAAAGTGTCTAAATCTGGCTCAATGACAAAAAAGAAAGAAAGAAATCTTTACCTTTATTCTCTTGGTTCAAACCAGGAATGAGTGAATCGATTTGGTAAGCACGTAAAATACATTGAAAGTTGAGAGAATTTAGGTTTGCATTATAGGTATAGGATGTGGCTTTGACGAGTCTGTTCTTTATTTCCCTCTCTTTCTTCCTGATTTATTTACTGACTCCCGGGCAAACTTGTTTGCCATGTGGTGCAAATTGAATTGAAACCGCTGAATTTCTCTAACTGCTTAGGGTACCTACTGTCAGAAAATCTGCACAAGTTTTAGAATTAGCAGACACACAAAATGTTTATCTCACTTGTTAGCTTGGTAAAAGCCCACTGACTTTCTGAAATCACAGCAGCGAGCTGTAAATGATGTGTGAAATGAAAAGGCTTTGCTCACCCAGCGAAGACAGAGCAAACATTGAGGAAGCTGTGCCATTGGACTGGGCTTGGTGGAAAGGAGGGAAACAGCTGTGATACAAGAAGAATTAAGCCCAGAATATACCAGCAAAGACAGAAAATAAATCAAGTTTGATGTAATTTTCCTATGCAGGTTTTTTTTTTTTCTTTTCTGTCTTGCTCTGTTTCTTTTTCGTACAGAGACTGCAAAGCTGAGCGGTTCTGGTTTGTGTGACTTGCATGAAGTTTTAAATTTGAGGTGATCATTGATTTGAGCATTATGTTTCAGTATGTTCTGCTGCATCAGGCACTCTGTTTTGTTTCTGTCCACGTCTACGTGTTTTACTGGGAAACAGCTTTAGCGGGGAGTCTGTGATAGAAAACTGACTTGGAAAATGAGTGCCTGTTCAAGGGCAGAATCATCCGTCTTTACTGCCTTCACCCTTCTGATGATCTGGGAAGGAAAGGGAAGCACATGGGGGTTAGAAAATTGAATGACACACTTAGAGGTTAGACAGAGGCATAGATTTTAGAGAGTTTGCCCTTGCAGAGGAATCAGATGCTGAATCTGTTCTGGCTATCACCATGCTAATGGGAAAAGAAGGAGAAGGGGTAAGTTGAGAGCCATAGGATCTCCTCACCAGTGGGTGCTACTGGGTGCCAAAAGGGATCACACATCCCTGGCTGTCCCCAAGTTTACTCTGTTTCCATACCATTTGCCATCCCTACCCCCCATACCTGTTGGCTTAACCCCATTAAACACATGGCCCTGTGCATGCTGGAATGAGTAGAGACAGACCATTATGTGACTGCTCTGTTTGAACACAGAATCAGGGGAATATGAATCTGTAACTTGAGTGGTAGCTGGGGATTGATGTCGTGCAAGCATGCTAACACAGCTTCTGGATGGGATCTAGCTTGCACTGTCCAGATCCAAGTGTGAGGAGAGCAGGTGTGTGGTTGTCTGCCCATGTAAATCTACTTTAAATAACTCCTTGCCAGGCAGTATTAGATTTAAACCCCATTGTGCAAAGATACTAAATAGCTATCCCTGTCCTAGGATCCAGGCTTTGAATTAGAGCTTTTTGTTATAACAACTTGTATTTCCAAAAAAACAAGATGCTCTGTTGCGACAGTTCCTAACAGTACAGTTTACAATTTTTTTTTGCTGTATTTTGGCTTGTTACTGTAAAATACTGTGACAGATGGAGCATCATCTGTCAACAATTCCTATCTGACACAGAGTAGAAATTATTGCTGTGATGAAATTATTGATCTTGTATCTTTACATTTAGGAGCAAGGAGGATCTTATACTCAACTGAATAAAATCAAAAGCAGTTTAGTTTAGGATCCAAGAGAGATTTTACTCTAGGAAGACCCTTAGTGACTGGAGGTGGAAAAGATTTTAGTCTTGGCAGACACAGCTACATAAAAGCTAATTTCTCATAGCTGTCTTATTGCTTTCTATGATATGTCAACACTAGTATGGAACACTAGTACGGATTTATCCATGAATCTTTTGTGTGCTTTTCAGGCAAATAAGAACTAAGGAAAATCCAGATTTTTTTTTTTTTGTGTGTGTGTTTAGTGCGTTCTCTTTGCTGGGATCCAACGCACTTCTCTGTGTAAGATCTGAGAGCAAGGGGAGAGCTTGACTAGCCAGGTTTGCAGTCGGGAGAACCATGGGAGACAAAAGCATCGTGAAAAACAATTAACAAAAAAGATTTGGTTTTCTGAGAGTTTGCTGGCACAGATATGGGTGTGGCACTAATGTGGCCTAATGTGGCAGTAATTATAGTGTTAATGCCATCTTATTAGTTCTTAAACTCAGGATGCCTTCTCGTTTTAATGACCAGTGGCTTTTATCCCTGGTTTGCTATATCATTTGCTAATACTCTTGCTGTAAGTAGTTACGCGGGAGAAACAAGGAAGGGCTAAGCTGAAATGATAAGAAGGAAAGAAATGTGAGGATGTGGCTCCTACCAGTGATGGTCCTTGTGCCTAAATGTACCTCCTTAGATTGTCCCTAATACTGGAGAGGAAAGCTTATCTGAGTGCAGGCAAATGCAGCCAATGTCATATAGCAGGTAAAATGTGTTGTTGGTACTATCCTGAAACTGTTAGGAAGGTGAGTGGGAAGTCTGTTCTCCATGATTTTTTACTCCATTAAAGCTGCTCTGCTTAGTACTTGTAAGAAGTGACAATTCTTATCCCTTCAGCAAATAGTGATGGGTTTGGTGCTTCATGGGATTATCCCCAAAGTAAATATGCCACCTGAACATCTTCAACCTTGAGCTAAAGCACCTGTAAACCTTGATCTGAAAATCTTGGCATCGTGGATTTCTTAGGGGATCTCTTAATATGGCTTTTTGCTGTGTCAGAAATACAAATAAATGGTTCATTTTTTTCTGCTTCTTGTCTAAACTAGAAGGACACAGGCTTTTTACTTTGTCCTGAAAAACAGTCCAGCCACATTTGTGGACAGTGGTTTGGATTGGTCCTTATTTTTTTCTGAACCTGGCTGTCCATTCCAAACAGTGAAAGGGAATCACTGTTCATTAGGTGATTAAAAAAAGTTTAAAGTGTCTTGGAACTGCACAGAGGTGGATTTTCCTGCCAGAGAGTCTATTAGTAAATGCTTTTATGGGACTCTTCACTCTTCCAGAATGAATAAGTTGTGCATTCATGGTCTTGCAAAGCAATCATCTGTGAATTGTACGTGAAGAAATGTAGGGGAGGCATGTGTGGTGTGTGTTCCAATGGGGCTATTCCCTAGCCACCACTTGCTTCAGAAATTGTATTAAAAAGTACAATT
Source organism: Falcunculus frontatus (assembly GCA_013398115.1). Taxonomy (NCBI): domain Eukaryota; kingdom Metazoa; phylum Chordata; class Aves; order Passeriformes; genus Falcunculus; species Falcunculus frontatus. The sequence goes on along the minus strand of VZRV01005300.1, from coordinate 946,281 downwards.
GTTGGTCATTAGGGTTAGCCTTGCAAAGCAGGCATGACAGCATTAGCAGGAAATGCTTCCTTGATTTCAATTATAATGCATAAATTATACTCTTCTTCTGTCTTATCCGTGCAACATTCAACAACAGCTTTTTCATCTCAGTCTGGGGAATAGAATTTTGCACATGGTATAACTTCCATTGCCTTAAATACGGCCTCCCCAATTTTATCGCTGAGCACTCAAAATCTTCATTATTACAGTTCAGCCAGCAGAAATTAGTTGTATTTAGATCCCAGTTGGCCATAGGATGCATGCAGCTTTGAGATTTGGCTTCCTTTTAGCCTTGGGAAGCAGTCTTAAAGCTTGACGATTGAATTACAAGAAATACTCATATCCCTCTGCCAGCAGTAGAGTAAAAACCAGAGCTGTCCTGGGGTGTGAGAAGCAGGGAAGGGGAAAGATGGGACTAATCATTCCTTCTTATAAGACTGAAGCATCTATGGGAAAATCCAGTTTCTCTGATTTGCTTTCATCTGGCAAAACCATTGCATGAAAAAGTGGTTGAGATAATTACACAGTGGAGGTCACTTTATTATTTACAGTGGTTTATTCATGAAGCACAAGTATGTAGCTTGCTGATCTTGTTGTCCACACATGTGAGACTTTATCTGCCTTTATACGAAATATTTGTAGGATTTCTCTGACTGGTTTGGGTAGCAAGAGCTGTGAAGCCTCCTGGAGCATGGGCTTCCACCGTGCAAATCTGTATATATGGACTGTGATGGACTTGTATGACCCTCTTGTGCTGTTGAAAAGTGACTTCCCCTAATACTTAAAGTAGTTACTTCTCCTTTTGCTATCATTCTCCGTCCTGTTATGGTCCAAAACCAGCTCACCAGTATTAAGGAACATGTTCAGCCTATCAACTTACTGTGTAAAATCAGTATTTCCTCTACCTTTTGTATTGAAACAATTCTCTGTGTGTGTTTGCATTAGAGGATTGTGCTGCCTTGCCTATGTTTAGCACATATCTGCTTGGTAAATATATCTCAGTTGAAATGCCTGTGTGCATGAAAAGAGGAGTTTCTTGATGCTGTCTCTATAGAAGGCTAAAATTATAACTCCAGAAAAGGAATGTGAAGTGTTCAAAATGACAAGAAAAATGGATCTGATGTTGAAAGAATACAAGACTGTGAGTTGTATTCCAAAGAAGAAAACTACTTGCCACTTACAAATCTTCTTTTACATTCACATGTTTTATCTACATCATTAATTGAAATTCTTCTTAATCAGTTCTTTCCTTCTCCTCAGAAGAAGCAGCAAATTTTTCCAGTTTTCCAAATTTGGTCCTGAACTTTTTAAGACCTTCACATGCATTACAGAAATGGCTAATCCAGAGAAAATCATTGCCTGCTTTTCTGTCTCCATGTATTCACAATTTCAATATTAGAGGAAATGCACCTAGAACTAGTGAAATATTAACACTGGAAGCTTTGCACAGTGACTTCAAATAACTTTATGCTCTGGTCTGAATAAAAGTTGCTTTCAAGTATAAATACTTGGGTGTTTATAGTATGAGTTTACCTACTCGTTAACTAGGATATTAGAGGCAAATATTCCTTGTGACTGTAACCTAATAGAAAGACAGAAAAATTAATTGTGCCGTACCATCTAACGGTTGCTGCCCGATAACCAGTAAATCAAGGATTATTGTGACTGAAACATTTTAAAGCAAAAATAACCAAAATTGGCTTTTATCACTGCTCTTCATGGGCAGGTAGCCCTATTTGAATTGGTTTTGTTTCCAAATCTCTTTCTGAATGTCCTCTCACTACAGGAAAGGAGGAAGTTTGTGCTGTGTCTAAGGAATATGTTAGCTACTGTATAAAGTTCTAGACCTTGTGCAAACTGGGAGGAAAAAAAAAATCAGTATTTTACATTCATAAAGCACCTTCTGTTTGTCTCAGCTCGCTGTGAAAATGTGAACTCTGAATTAAGAAGCATCACTATCATTATACCCAGCCTACTGATGGGTAAACTAAAGCAGAAAATGATGTGAAGTTACAAACTTGGCTAGGATCAAAATCCAGGAACACGAAAAAATCCTTAGCACTTAAAAGACCAGAAATGTTTCCCATTGCCCATTCCACTGTACCAATTGAATATATAAGAATGTGGCATTTTCTTTCCCTTAACAATTTCTGATGTGGTAGACAGACAAATGACTAACATGTGTGTCATAAAACAAGTTCAGATTTTTTTTTTTTTTTAACATAAAAGTGTAGTTTACCACTAACTCTTCATGTCAGGATTTGAGGACTGGGAATCTATTTTGTGTCCCCAGTCTGCACAAATCCTTCCTCATATGTGCAAAACAACTGGGGACTTCTCCTTATCACCACTTTCTCACAGCTGTTCCTTCAAGCTCACACTTGATGGCTGTAATTGGTGTGACAGAGTGAAGTGATTCTACATTATTTGCTACTATTTACAGGTGACTGGGGATATTTGCACTTGAATGTTATGCATGTGTCTTCAGCTAATAAGCGTTTGGCTCTGAGTGGTCTTGCTGGTTTTCACTACCAGTGACCATAAATAATGGTCACTGATGCACAGCATCCAACAGGTTGCTTGGCTGTTTCCTTTTATTGCAAAGGTTGTATTTTCCATTCTGACTAGGCAGAAAATTTCTATGATTTCCAATGCTTCTTGTTAATCTGGGAGCAGAAACATTACAGAGCAAACACACATTGGAGAGCCCAGGACAGAGGTACCCCAATACCCACCACCCACCCCTTGGAAACACAGAGAGTAAGCCCAGCAATGCCGTAGATGCATTTTGCTGGGAATTGAGGTGACCTGCTGTTCTTCTCTTTTTGAACTTTTTCTTTTCAAGTAGTGGTTTGGCTCAAACCTGTTAACAAGGTAGTGTATCTTACAAAAAAAAGGCTGTGGCTATCTTAAAAATTATATGGGCAGCTGAAATGTTGCTCTGTATCTGTCAGAAGTGGGACTGTATTGCTTATTCACTTCACCCATCCTCCTGAAGACTCATTCCTAAAACAGCAATACTTCTCTTCCATATTTCCTAACATTGCAGCATTATTCTAAGTTTCATAATCTCTCCTACCATCACAGTCATACAGAATTCATGTGCTTTTACCCACTATACACAGAATGGAAGACCTGGAATGAAAATGTAATTAAATCATATGCAAATAAAAAATGCTGCAGCTGACTTCATAAGAAGGAGACTGTCATATCAAATACCATATTGTATTTGATTTCAATATTAACTGATAGGATTAGCAGAGATGAAATTTACCTTAGAAAGGTGAGCCTGCCTAGAGTTACTGGTGAAAGGATTTCAATGCTTTTGCAGCTTTTGCACCCAGGAGTTTTTTGTTCCTAACCCTGGTGCAAAGAAAGCTGTTTTTTGGCAACTGAAGGTTTTGCTGTCCGGGTGGTGCTGTATTTCCATCCAGCCTGGTCCAGCGGGTGGCCAGATGTCTGAGTGTGGCTGAGGGAACAGGTCAGCCTGCTGTCCTTGCCGCAGCAATGCCAGAGAAGGACTGGGCCGTTTGCTCCTGCTCCTAAGTGGGCTGTAGAGGTGGGCAGCCTGTGGAGACTGTGTGCCCCAAAACCTGGCTGCTGCCCAGGAGCTCCGGCTGCAGTCACTGGGCTGTGTACACTGGTGGCATCCAGTGTACACTTTTAGGGCATCCTTTTCTTGCACCAATGCTGGACTCTGGATAAAGAACAGAGGAGGCACAAATTGCCTTTGCTGAGACCTGTGGATAAGGAGCAGAGGAGGCACAGGTTGCCTTTCCTCTCTCTGTATTGGTCCTTGTGGAGCAGTTGGGCAGTTCTTCTGTTGTCTCTGCCTTTCACAAGGCCCCGAGAGCTCTCATATGGCTTTCCAGTGCCTCGCACCTCATGTATGAGTCTGTGCACTGTGATGTTTCCTGGCTTTCCTCCTCCCATGGGAGTGCTGAGCCTGGTCCTGTGGTGCAGGGACCTCTCAGCCGGTGACATCTTGTGGTGCTGCTGCCTCCCAGCCACACCTTGGCTCAGGGCTCTTCTGACCTGCTGCCTTCATAAACACTTCAGTGGCTTTGCCTTCGGTGTGAAGTGCCTTGGGAACCCAGTATGAAAGGTGCTATAGAAATGTAGTTTTGATTTAATTTGGTTTGATTTACAGTTTGAAAGATGAAAATCTTTCTGCAAAGCTAAGACCTCTGTACAATTTTTCCAGCTTGCTTCTGCTGCTTGCAAGGCTACTTGCTTTCCCTTTTGGATCACTGGGGATTTCCTTGACACATTTACACTCCTGTTCTCAATAACTTCATACCCAGTCTCATGCTGACACTTTCTCCCTTTCTCTCTCTTTTTATTTATTAAAATTACCTGCTCCACAGGTATTAAACATAACCAAGCCAAGCAGAATAGAGGCCAGTCATAAAAACATAGATGACTTCATTTTTCCCTGTTATGACCTACGACAAGCACTTAGTCCTTTAAAAAATTGCTACACCTTCAGAGCCTGGAGATCTGGAGACCCCAATAGTATCAGAGGTTTTAAAAAAAACATTGCAGACATTTCCTTTCAAATCCCTGTACTTCCTGAATTTCTGTCCTTATTTTTGTACTACGGTGTCATTCTGTTTGATGCTGGGATCCTATACTGGCAGGCACTCCACAAACCCCCAGGAGCTGCCCCAGAAACCACACACTTAAGCAGACAAAAATATTGACAAGAAAGCAGAAGTACCAGAGAGGTGAAGTGATTTGTTCAAGGCCACAGAGCAGCTCACTGGCAGGGCTCACCGTGGAAGACAGGCTTTTTGGTGCTGTACCCACAACAGTTACCTGCCTCTAAATCTCTGAATTCATCCTTTAATCCTTTGGCATTCACAAAGATTTTAAAAATTTGCTTTACTGGACTTGGGGAAACATTATGGTCCCTGAAGTGGAAAATATCAAAGAATACGACCGGCACTTGTAAAATTAAGTTGGGTTATTTAATGTATTCCTAGAAGCTCATACCTCTGTGAAGAAATACAATAATCCAGTTTCCCTTGCCAGCATTTCCTTATGTGTGACAGACTTATGGTGAAGGACAGGAAAAAAATGGGAATGATTTTACCTGTACCAGGAAGATTTTCTTGTGTTTGATACATAGTAATGAATGGCAAAACTACACTCAAAACTTTGGCAGGTGGGGAGCAAATTTGGAGTTAAAACGAAGGAAGTTGTCTTGTAGGTTTAAACAGTGGAGGAGTGTTTTGAGGCAGAATATGACTTCTTGGTGATACAGTAATCAGAATAAAAATGTCAATTATTAAAAACGGAGGGCAGTTTTGGCACAGGTGCAGCTTTTCACCAGAGGCACTGTACTTCCCAATGATGTTAATTAACCCATTCTTTGCTGGGTGATATAAACTAACAAGGCAGAAAGACACAGCACATGGTGAAATAGAGAACTGAGCTGGGATCCTGAGATGACACTGACAATGCTTTGAAAGCATTTCGGGAGGGATTCTTCTCATCTGGCTTGTAACAGGCATCAGATCTATGGTGGTGGTCTGAAGCCCCTCTGCAGTGGTGGGAGGACTCTGCAGAGAGAGAGCCCCTTCAGGGGTGATTCATCCTGTCTGCCTCAGGTATCCATGTAGGAAGGGATGAATCCTTCTCTGAAGGGCTCGCTCACTCTCCTCTGAGTACAAAGGGAGCCTGGATGACTAGTGCTCTCTTCTAGCTGCCTGGACTTCCAGGGAATTACAAGTAGGGGAGATCAGTCCCACGCCTTTATGTCCTCCTTCATGTTGCCATCAGAAATGGTAAAACCTGCCAGGGGCAGGCCGACAGTCTCTGCTTCTGAGTATTGCACACTCCAAGTTTTAGGAGTATGTCCAATGTCCTTCTCCCAGATTTCTCTAGAACGCTGCTGGCTTCATTCCTGTTGCATCCATAGCTTTCTTTACAGCCTCAAGGCAAGCTGCTGGGAGAAGAGTATCTTTTTGTGTGTCAAAACATGATTTCTTGGGGAAACATAAAGAGGACACAGCTGCAACAAAATGGAGAGACAGGTGCAGATGCCTATTTTTGTTTTTAAAAACTGCAGATGTGTGTATATGTGTACATAGAACTGCTCAGGCAAGCTAGGATGCATGGATTAATTGAAACCTATACTCTTCAGAAAACCATCTGAGATGTACTTGGTTTGATGTTATATTTGTAACCAACACTATAGTGGTTGTTGGGGTTTTTTCTGCTTGGGAAATTTCAGATGTGGTATTTAGCTTTGTTTGGAATGAAGACAAGTTTTTTGGCACAGAATAATTTCCTGCAAAAGAAAATTGGGACTCTCTAAGGCTACAAAAGTCATGTGAATAGTTTTATACTGCTGATCTATTCTTGGTGCACTATTTATCTTCCTTCTCCGTGCGCTGTGCATGGCAGGGCCCCATCCTCTCGTGATGCATGTGTCAGGAGAGCCTTAGTTCTGACTAGGAACTGCAGATACCATATCATTAAAATTAATAAACAGGAACAGTGGAGGTTCCTGGAGAGACTGTGATAAACATTTGACCAAACTTATTTTGTTTTAAATTGTGTCATCCTTCAAAAAACAGTATCTTCACTATCTCATCCCTTGTCCCTTTCTATCATGTCTCTGTCATGTGCTGAAGCTACCCATTCTTCGCCTCTCAGCCCGCTTTCCTCCCCTTGTCACACTTACAAGGTGGCTGACACCTTTTCTTGTCCTTCACTGACTGATGGCTCCTAAACCGAGCCTGGCTTTCTGTGCCTCTCCCTAGGAGGAACCTCTGGGTATTCTCAGAGTATGCATGGGGGACAGGCATATTTGCTCTGGAAGTGAGGAGTCGTGTCAGGTGGGTGTAGTGACTCAGAAATAGCTTCTCAAAAAAAGGAAATAGCATTTCTCTTTTTATTTTATTTAAAAAGGAAAATACACTTTTTTTTAAAACACAGTTTATTAAAGCATGTTGTTTGTAAGAACAATAGAGATCTGTGTGTATCGTTCGTCTCCTTAACCTCTAATCTTCCCTTGCAGGTTTTTGGAAGTTCTCCTCCACCCCAGCTTGGGCTAGCATTCTCTCCCTGCTTCCACATATTCCCTCACCTGCTGGGAAGCTGCATGTGACAGTATATGAGCAATCCTCCTGATACATCCAGGCTCCCCTGCTGTACTCCAGGCTTGGGATCCTGCAGTGATTTAACATCTTTGTTTCTGAGCTTAGTTTAGGAAAGATTAAACTGTTCTTTGCATAATGTGTGCTTACTGGATCCATGAGACTTATTAAAAACATATGCAGAAAGTCCCCACCTTCCATCTCCTCTCCTGGGGCTAATGGTTATGTGCCATGATGGGTTTGTTATTTCAGATATTCTCCTGCAACAAGCCCCAGTCACTCTGTCTTGGAACCTTCCCTTGGAGCTTTCACCTTTCAGGTTCATTCCCTATTTTTGTGGGTAGTCGCCATACTGGCTCCACCTGTTGGAAATCCTATGTACAGGGAAGGGAATCTTCTTGTGCTGTAGCCACTTTCCCATACATTCACACATTTTCTCCTCCTCATCATCTCCCTTCCACACCAACACTTTCTGCCTCTGAAGCCTTCTGACCTGAGAGAAGCCAGAAGAAGGAGAGTTACAACAGGATAGCCACACTGGGAAATTGATAGTAGATTATATCTGCCATGGTTTTGAAGTCAAGACAGCAAAGCCATTGCTGAGGTGGAGGAGTTTGTAAAAGTTAACATCATCCACGTTTGTGGAGGTCTTCTTTCCCTGGGAAGACTGTGGGTTTTCAAACTGCCTGAAACAAGTCTCAGGAGAACCCAGTGGTAGGTGAGAGAAGGTCTGATGTGAGGCAGAAAGAAGAGTGAGCATAAATCACTCACCTCTGACTGAGGTACCAAACAAACCTGAAGCTGCAGCTGAGACCTTGGAGAAACCAGTCAAATGTTTTGTTCCTTCTCCTGAGGGAAAAAAAAAGGTGAAAAAAATCAAGGGGAGCCAAACATTTCCTTTGCTTTGCATATTACAAAAGGCACCAAATGTAGAAAAGAAGAGGAGCAAGTAGGCTGATAAGAGATTTCATTTCATTCCCCTCAGGGTGCCAACTTACCAGTGGTAACCTCGTGGTCTGCTGATGTCATTCACACAAAGCAGTTACTTCTGAAGAGACAGGTTTCCTCAGATTTTACCATCTGAGGGAAAAATAGAGGAAAAAATTGTTTGAAAAGGAAAAAAATGTTAAGGTGTCTGTGTTTTACCAAAAGCCTTTGTAGGAGGTTATTAACTTCAAAAGAAAACTAAATTTATCGTAACTTCTCTCCTCCCTCCCTGAGTTTCTGAAAAGAGCACTTGCTGTGATTGTCTGAGCCATTAAGGGCTCCTGGAAGGGCAACGAAGTCCCGTGCTCCCATGTCTGTGTGCTTACTGATTTATAAACCTCTCTGTAGGTAGAAAGAAGAAGGTGAAATTTCCCCTTTAGTGGCAGATGGGCTCCAAAGACTAAAATACAATTATTATGCAGACTCTCAACATGTAGAAAATGAGAATAAAAATCTATGTCTAAGATCCATATGAGGGAAACTTTCTTCTCAGGCTCTCAAGGGAGCAGACTTCATCACCTCAAACTTTTTTCTTCTTTTTGAACAATGATCCCTGGAAAGAAAGACAAGGTTTGAAAGCAGTTTCCAGAGGTGAACCATGGATACCACCTGTTCCTTTTGAATGTTAGCCTGCGATCCACACAAACAGGCTGCGCTATTCATGTACTTGTGTGACATTTTGAAGAAAAACTTTTTAAAGGGTCTGTGCAGTGGGACTGGCAAATAGGAGATTTGTGTTTTCTCTTGCATTGGAGTAAAACCTGTAATCTGAAGGAGACAGGAAGGTAGCTGAACTGCTCATGCCATTGCTGGTACAAGAGAGCTAATCTGGCATGACGCAGAAGGTGGAAGATTTCGTAAAAAGCTCGTGCCATGTGGTAGTGGTTTCTAGTGCCCAAATACACATTTCATATCAGTGTGACATGCTGGCTTTATCTTCATGGGAACCATATCCCCTCTGAGCAGGTCCACTTGCTCCTCCCATCTGTATGAACCTGACCTTTATGTTCCCTGGCAGTGTCACGCTTTTGGCAGAGCTCTTCATGTCCCAGCCCTTCTCTCCTTGCAGCAGGTAGCCTTGTATTGAGTGGCTTTTTCAGGATGTTACACAGTCAGTGCTGACCAGCTCTGGTGGAAACAGCCACCAGGTTCCTCCTGACCCAGAGGCAGGTTGTCCTGCACAGTCTGTTGTGTTGGTGCTGTCAGGGAGGTGGGTTTGGTGTTGGAGAGCCCTGCATTACAAGGTGAAACTTCAGGCAGTTTTAGGGTGAACAAACCCTCAGTTTTGCCTAACATGGTAAATATGGAGTGGGAAAATTGGAAACCATTCCTAGGGGCATTGGCATTTCAGCTTGGACACACAGCTGCCAGCTGTGAGCACTGCCAGCTACCTGGGAGAGGATGTGCAAAGGCAGGAGACTGAAGTGGCTGGTGCTGGTGGAAGCAGGTCGTGTGGCAGCCCAGGGGGATGGCAGGGAAACTGCTGTGGTACTGGCTGCCCATGGGCACCCTGCAGTGGGCAGGGGAACCATGGCAGGGGTGTGGAGAACAAAATAAATTCTGTCTGTGTTTTCCCCCGCTCCAGAGCATGCCCCACATAATTCCAGCGGTGTTACTGGATGGGTACCAATGCAAGTGACAGCCCTGCTGAACTCTGTGTTTTCTCTGCCTATGAAGTGAGCAGTTCTTAGGAAATGGGTGTTTAAAATGCCCAAATATCCCTGAAGTAAGCTTAGGTGCAAAATAAGTGACTTAATTAACATACAGTAGATACTTATTGTTAAGTGAGAATGCCATCCCCTCCTGCAGGGGTTTCAGTTAAACATGATGATTGATAAATTGTTATATTCACATGGTGTCACTCAGTGATATAATCATGGCTTTTGTAAATATTTAGTCAAGAGAGCAATCCAGCTGTTCCCAGCCAGGTTTCATCCAGTGTCAGCCGATGTTCAGTGCTGCTGATTTATTTCATGTGTTGCTTAAGCCTTGAGTAAGATCACATTTTTATGAGTCTCGAAATACCTATGGTAATAAATTGTGAGAGTGCTGGAGCTAATGACAACAGCAGAAATAATTATATGGAAAAATATTGCCCAGGGTCCAGAATATGGCCGGGTACTTAACTATTTGTAGTTTTTCAGGACAACTGCTTAGCAGCTTTTGGTCTAGATTTATGGCAAAGCAGCCCTCACCAGATGCCGTTGGAAAGGGAATCCAAGCAGGAACCATTTTGCAAAAGGACACTACCATTTTCTCCCAAAGCTTGACTTAGCTGCTGACTAAGGATTGAGGTTAAAACAGTGTTGGGCAATGAATGAAAATTCCATTTTCCAAAGGATTTCAAGATTTTGAAATTTACCTTAGGATCAATTTAGAACAAAAGTCTGAAATTCCTCCTCACAGAGGAAGGTTCTAGGAAGGATTCACTCTGAATCATCTGTGCTGATTTTGCTATTCAATACAGTACTAGAATGTAAAATTTACAAATGTATTAAAAATGGAAAATAATTCTCAGATTTACTGAGAGTGAACTTAACACTGACACTGTTATCTCTGAAGGTGTCCAAACCTGACATATTCAGAGTGTTGGAGCCTTCTTCTGTTTTTTCCTAAAACATATTTCTGCAGAACTGAAAATTCTGTGAGCCAGCTCGTCTTTAATGAATTTAAATTTTCTGATACTTCTTTCCTGACCATGTTCTTGTTTGATGAAACACCCATGCAACTTTTCCTCACTCATCTGTCTCACTTTTATTTTGAGAACTCTTCAGGAATAGCTTTTGTTCTCATGTCAGTTCTTTGTTGAGGAACTGGCTGTCGTGATGTCCTACCCCCAAGACTTGGTAGTGATTCACAAAAAAAGAAAGTTTAAAAAAGATGACACCCAGTTTGGGCTGTATTGCGTATTTGAGATAGCATGCTTCACCCACAGGACAAGATGGTAGATGCTGAATTTAACTTATTCCCAGTAAAGAACCTCTTCAGTGACCCATATAGACACCTCTTACTGACAGCAGAGGAACAAATTATCTTTGCTGCCAAAGTTTTATTTGCAGAGAATTCAGCTTTTTGTTCCCTTTTTGCAATTTGTGTTCTTTCATGTTCAGAAGCAGCTCATAATTACAGGGTGTTTCTAATTTTCCAGGGAATGTGGACATTTTGAAAAGAAATGCAGTACTAACAGCAGTGGAGTGAGAACCTTCAAGAAGGTAAGCTTAGATCACTACACTCAGAGCCTTTTGCTAACTTGGATCCTAAGGTAGGGGGGACACACGACACACTCCAGGAAGGAAAGCAAAGCCTAGAAGGTGCCTGAAAGCAACTGTAGCTCACTGACAGAATGAGGTGAGGTCGTCCTACAGCACTGCAGACAGAGTGAAGCAGAGACTTTTTATTTGTTGAGTGCATGAAAACATCTGAGGCAAAGGAAAAGCTATTTCAAATGGGCATTAGCATGCCTGTTGGCACTCTCAGACTGATATCAAGGGCGCCCTTGAGCTCAGAGCCAAGTGGAGGTACACCCCTTGAGAACCCGAGGTGACAAAGTGCAGGTGGAAATGCTGTTCAAATGTATATTTAATGGACATGGGGATAAGCTGTGTTCCAGCCAGTGAAGGTAGCGAAAAAAAGCACAAAACCCCCTTCTAACAGTATCTTATGGTCGATAGCACTAATAGGAAGTAGAACTTTGAAACCAATAGAATTACTCTAAAGCCAACAAATTGAACTGCAGAAAAGAGTGGACGACTAGCAATTTTAAACCCACTGCCCAGTGGGTCGTGTGTGTTACCCTTTCTGCCTGAAATATGCGGAAGGTAGAGCAATTAGAGCCTGCTGCTGCAGAGTCCAGCTCAGGTTGTATGGATTTGTTTGGGTTTTTTCACTCAAGATCTTCATTCTGATTTTTGTGGTGACTAAAGGGAAATTATCCAAATCAGAATCAAAGTAGAAATTTCCCCTCTGCCATTTGCTGGCAATAATCACCATTTTTCAGTACCTATAGGGAGAATACCTCAAAGTTTCATTGGCAATAAACGTATTCAAAATTGTAATGTTAGTTGCCTTAGCAATATTTGTTTGTTTCTTATAAAAGACTTCTTCGTGCAGTTGCAGAAGTTTTCAGGTATTATAAACCAGTTCTTGCTTCCGTGTAGACCCTGAGAATTTAGGGTTTATGGTTTGCTCTTTCTTGTTCTCATCCAGCTGTGATGTGGAATCTTCCCACTCGGTTTTTGCAGGCTAATATTCACTGAGTTTGGCATTCATCTCACCTAACCGTAGTTATTCAAGAATTACACGGTTTATCTGCGTGAGTAGTCTGGGCCGCCCCTGTAGTCAGTGGTGAGACTCAGGCAGGTTGATTCATTCCATCCTCCCAGGTATCACCCTCTGGAGGTGCCTGAGTCTCTACAGGGAGACAGATGGCTGAGGTTAGGTGAGGTGAACCTCAACCCCAGTGCTCAGCAATAATGGCTTGGCGCGTGCCCAGAACACCTGGGGTTCCCTGGGGAAATCACCCTTCCAAACGCTAGTCAGAACTTGCACCTTTTAGCATCCAGAATTAAAGGAGTTTTTATGTGCTTTCTTTCGGTCCAGTGTACATGTAGGTTTTGTGTGTAATAGAAAAAACTTTGCCCTGTGTTTGACCTACGTACTTAAACACAAATACGGCCTTAAATTACATATTCAGTATTTTTATATATCTGCTGTCTGTGTGAACATGCACATATTTTCTGCATAATAATATTCAGATATATGGTTCTCTATGATATTTTACTATTAAAGTGCTGGCAATATGCTCAAAGCTTTACAAAATACAGATAAAGGCAATTCCTGTCAGAAGAAGGTTATAACAAAGATGAACGTTAGATTCACAGGGAATGAGAGACCAGAAGATTCTGGGCTCAGTGTTTGTTTTTTAGCCTCATTTCCTTAGAAAATGAGGCTTCTGTGTTGAACTGTGGGTGAGGTGAGGTGTGTAGCTGTCCTCTCAATGACTTTTGAGCTGGTTGGCCAGCTTTAGCCAAATATAACCAAAGAATGTTTTCTCAAGAGACAAAGCTCTCTGGAAAAAGACAGCTATTTAGAAAAGAGAGTGACCTTACTGAGGAAAAGGTACTGGGTAAGCCATATTAGGTGCTAGAGTATCTACAAAGGAATCCTTTGTGGAAATCCAAGTAGGGGTAGAGCATCACCTGTCACTGGTGTTGTGCTAATCCCTAGGGAATTGGGCAGGGAGACCCATAGGAATCAATGCATTAATGATTTTATGATGCAAGAAACGTATTCTATACGAGTAGTGTCCTTTATGTTTGAATCTTCCTTAAGGATGGAATATATTAAGAGTTCTCCCAACCACAGGAACAAAGCTCATTAACTGGGGGAAGTGAAAGCAAAGAAGAATTTAGTATTCCTACAGCTTCTGCCATTTCTCATATGCAGATATAGCTATCTATTCAATATGACATTAAAATTAAAGATATTTTTGCAATGTATCGTGTTCTTGGCTAGTTTTATCAGGTGAGGGCATCTCTGATTAGCTGTGTGTTGTGGATTTCTAGCCCATGCAGTGTGATCACTCACACAGGGGTTGTCCTCCCTCATCTGCTCTGACATCGTTTTCAAGGTACAGCTTTTGTGAAAAGAGCTGCCAGATATCATTGTCCATAAGAGCAGAGAAAAGAGTTCATTGGTCAAATAGAGCAGTTCCTGGCCTGGGCATTCCTATGAATACAGCTTTATCAACACACTTTATCAAAAACAGGCAGTTCCAGGGTGCAAATAGTTTCCATCCCTGCCTGCTGATGGTCAGAATTAGGAGTATTTTTTCAGATATGGTGTGTGCCTCTGATGCACACAATGTCTATTTTGATTTTGATACTGATGGAGGCTTCTGTATTAGCTCTTGGTTATTCTGAAAATGAGAAGAGAGGGGTCAGTTTTCTAAACTGAGATTTTTCTTATTACATGTCCTTGGTTTTAGCACAGGAACAGGTAGACTTGGGTTGTTGAAGTGGGTGGGATGAAACAGGTGCTGTGTTTCTACCCCATGAATAGCTTCAGCTATCGCCAGGGCTCTGGGTCATCCTGTGCAATGCAGTTTGCCTAGGACTCTGTGTGCAAGATGCTTTGTGAATCTCTTTCCAGCCCAGCTTGTGGCCTTTTAGGCAAGCTGTTTATTCTGTCTTGCTGCTATTTTGGACTTTCATCTTCCCAAGAAGCTTTTCCAGAGAAAGCTGAGGGAGAAAAAACTGCCATGGCAGTGATGGCAAGTGTTTTAAGTCTGCCTGCCTACCTGCCCTGCAGCAGCCTTTGGACTCGTGGAAGCTTCCCGATCAGTGGAAGAACTGATTGGGTTATGGACTCTAGGGAGCAGAAATGTCTGCCACTTTACTCTACATTTCTGCTTCCTCTGGTCACATATTGGGTGATGACCCAAGATCGTATCATCCAAGACACGCTGCACTCGCAATTGTTGAGGTGTATCAATAGTTTTCATCTTTCTCTAAAACATGAGGTACTGGCCACTAGATTTGATTTACAATTAAATGGCAGATCCTACAGTATATTCCCAGGACCCCAGGAGTGGTAAGTCATTTGAGTTATATTTTTAATAGATTGTTCTAAATCATTTTTATATTGTCGTAATTGAATAAGGTGCTTTAGAGAAACAGAAGACTGCACATTCCCTGCCCCTAGGAGTTTGCTTGCTAAGTACATCTTGAGGTACAAAAGGTACTTTGTGTAATTTTATGCAGTGTGAGCCCTTGCTACTAATGACAGTGATATAAATGTGGCCCATATCCTGAAACAACTTAATGTGTGCTTAATGTGGAGGATTTAGAGTGCCTCTGGATGAGTGACGTGATTCATGCTGGAGAACACAAGACTGCCTCCTGCACCACCTGCCCTCACGCCAGAGGTGGCTGCCCTGCTGCTGAGGGTGTGCTTCACACCTAAGGGCCATCAGCCTGGTGCCATCGGCTTGCTGACAGTGACCAGGGAAACTGAAGAAGGAGTAGGCCAAACACAGAATGACCCATCCTCTGGCACATTATCCCAGAGCATTTTAAGGACTTTGTGAGCCAAAGTTTGTTTAATGGGCTGATGGGCCTATCTTCTGTGAGTTTAAGCTTAAACTGAAATCGATGTAGTTGCAGTGTGGTCATATTGCAGCCTGGATAATTCCATTCTGCATTTTCAACTTCCCTTGATGCATCTTCAGATAAAACATTTGTGCCCTAAAGCTGTGGTGTTTTGTTTGCTATTGCAATTTTGTAGCAGCTGCATTCCACTCCAGAGATAGATGCATTTTGGTGGTAAGTGATCCTTAGGTTTAAATAATCTATAATTCTTTGGAGCAGTTTTTGGGCTTGTAAAAGGTGTTATACAAATCAATGAATAATTTTCACTTACCATTGTTTGTAATGTATTCTTAGTTTTCAACTGAAAATAAAATTTCTTTTCCTATTGATTTTCTTCTTTTATGTTTTGCCAAATTGATTTTTTCTTTTCCTAATGGAGCAGAAACTAACATATCTGGATTTCAGTTACTTCACCCTTTCTGATTCAGCATCATTTAGGATATCAAAAGGAATAAAAACAGCTCTAAGGAATAGTATTCATTCATTAACTTCAAGGGAGCTGACACTGTTTTAATCCGTTTTAAGGGAGAGTGTGTCTTTTGGGTTTTTAAATTTCATCAGTGGATTTGTAAGTGTTCTCTAAACAAGTATTAAAGAGACAAGTATAAATATGATGTTATGACTTGCAAGGGTGAGGTGTGAGAATTAAGCAGAGTTTAAGGTAGGCCAAACTGTTGGGTTGCAGAAGAAGGTTTAGAGCTCTCACTGAAAATGTGGACGGGGTTTGATGTTCTACTTCCATTTCTGCACACCACGGCCCTTCTACATTCAGCTGGAACAGTACCAAGGTAAATATTCCTATGGTATTTTCAGATCAGCTTTGATCAGGAAGAGTCACAGGTGTCTTGAGACACAAAGTACGATCCTCACCTGGGGGCTTGTTTTTTAAGATGCTGAGCACTCCTTTCCATTTAGGAGATTAAGGGGGCCTTTGAGCATCAGGTAGCTAAGAAACAGCTTGAGAACTTCTGAGTTTTTTGGCCTAAAAAGGTTGTGAAAGACTAGGTCATTCCCCGCAAATGAATAGTGTTATCTGAAATAAATTGTGTTTTCAGCTTCTGAACCAGTGTTTCTTAAGAAGCTCAGCTATGATTGGAGGGTTAATATAGCCAGTGACTACAGGATAATAGTTCAGGCTACAGTAGAGAAAAAAGAGGTTTGAACATACTGAGATAATCAAAATATTTGTTTAATATATCAGGTCTTACGAAATTCAGCCTGGGGTAGAGAGAACCAGAGAACTGGCTGAAACAGTACCATAAAGTTGAATATTTATCCCCAGAAGTCATGAAGGACAGGAGAGGTTCTGGAGAATGGAAAAAGGGCAGAGATAGTGCCTACCCATAACAAGGAGAAACAGCTGAACCCATGTATTTGTAGTCAAGTTGTATACCTGCCAATACATGGAAAACAATCAAACAACAGATCATAAACCCCTTGAAGGGAACAAGGATGTGAACAGGACAGCTAGCATGTATTTGTCAGGAGTAAATCACCTGAAACCAATCTCTTTTCCTTCTGAGACACAGCAACAGACTTTGTTGGTAGGAAAAAACCAGTGGTTGTCAGGTGTCTTTATTTTACTAAGATTTTTCATACTGTTTTACAAGACACTGTCAGAAGCAACATGGAGAAACCAGGATGAGAAGAAACTGTCCTCTGAGGTCAGTACACAGCTCTCTGGCAAGCTGTAATCAGAGACCAGTTACCGATGGTTACCTGTGAAACTGCAAGGGGATTTTGAGCAGGATGGTTTGGGATCTGTTCTGGGACAGAGTGTGATGCAGAGCAATGGTGGAAAGCAGAGGTTCTCGTTTGCTTTGCAGGCTGGGATGGGCTGTGGGCCAGGTGGAGAATGGGTTCAGGATGTAAAGCAACCTGGAGAAGTTGGATGAGTGGCCTGTACAAACTGAGGCACGGGCAGCTGCAAGACTCTCCTCTGTTGAGGTACGAACACTGAGCAGAGTTAATGCAACAAGAGTAAGTGACTTCTTGAAGAGAAGGCTCTGGGTTTTGGAGTGGATCATCTTAGAAGAGGTAATAGGTGAGATGTGAGTCTATAGGGTGACACACTTTTGATCAATGATCATCAGTGATCATGATCGTCATGAGAGAAGACTGCACAAACTGGGGTTGACAAATCTAAAGAAGAAAGGATATGATAAATCTTGGAAAGTTACTAAAAAGCAGAAAGAAAATCTGTATTCTTTGTCTGCTGGGACAAGGGGTAATGGGCTGTAACCTCAGTGAGAGACATGGCTTAAATGCCAGCAAGATCCTTCTACTAGTTATAATTGTGAAAAGAGGAAATAGCCTGCTTGGAAGCTTACCAAATGCCCATCCTTGGGGGCTAGACAGATTACAGTCCAGAATAACATGGGTCTTATTCATCTTGCCTTTGGGAGATGAACTAAATGTCCTCCTGAAGTGCCTTTCAACTTCAGTTTCTTGAGTGTAGTAATATTTTAAACAACATTTTTATCTCCTTTCATTTTGGTCCAGATAAGCCTACCTAGTCTGTGAAGAGTTAAGAATTTCTGTGTTCCTTATTATCTTACAGATAGCATTTAGCATCAATTAAAATGGCAAAGTCTTACGATTTGCTCTCCACCTTTGCTCAGCCTTATCCATTACTCTTGAATCAGTTAAATAAATATGGTTTAACTGCAGTCTACTGAATAAATGTTCTCTCTTTATTTCTCTGTATGTATGTCTGTACATATATAATATATATATATATTTGAAATTATGATTCCATTTATCCCAAGTTTCTGGAATTTATTGATTTTTTTAACAGTGTTTAAATTACATCCACTTTTATGGAGACAAATCTGTTGAAGAATTAAACAGCAAAGTTTGCTCCAATCTATAAACATGACAGGGGGATGATTTCCTCTCATTTGCTAAATATACTGCTCCTTAGTTGGAGACATAAATAAGAATGTTGCCTAAGTAGGTCATATTTGAGCTAGGGCTTTTCAAAAGACATGAAAGCACCCACCGTGAATATACACTTCAAAGCCAGAACCCATTTTTTTGTGCACATTTTGTTCCCGAGAAGTTTTCCATCTGTTCTAATGTCATGGCTTTGCCACAGTGGCTTGTCCTCAGACTCTGTATCTCTGGCAACTCATATGTTTTACTTTTTAATGCGGCAGGTAAAGGAGATAATTGGAAGACCTTCAGAGTCAGGCGGGGGGGNNTTTTGAAAGGCTTTTCGAGGAGCAAATCTGAAATTAAACGACAGATAATATTTATAGAGGTTAGTGAAGTTCACTTCACCCTGCTCTCTGTAGCAGTGCAGCTCCAAATTCCAGATTCTTGATAGATTTAAACCCTTTTTCATCAGCAATAGTCCGACCTGATCTGCCTGTCACTTTCTAAAACGATGCCTTTCTGACTTCTCCATGTAGCTCTGAAAGGGGAGGAAGCTTCCTCACTAATATGTCACTCAACCCACCCACCTAGACACCCACAGCTTGTTTGAAGCCAGCATAGGAAAAAAAAGACCACCACACCACATACCCTGGATTGTAGCCATGCTGAAGAAAGCACTTCTTTAAATATCAGTATCACTGAACATTGGTCCTAGGGGTGAAGCCAGAAATAAAACCCTACTTAACTTGTATCTTAAGCCGCCCCTCAATCTTACAAAACAAGCCGAGCTGTGCGTTTGCTATTTTATGTGCAAATCAGTGATAGCATCACTGTGTGTTATATTTACACAAGAAGTTTTATTTATTTGGATTGCAGAGTACCTGTCACTCACACAGGAACTTCTGGATAACCACTGGGTACCATGTGACTCATGAGTTGCTCTACTCAGTTGGTGACACTTCTGTAATGGTCCAGTTGGTGACACTTCTGTAATGGCCTGAGGAACAGAAGGAGCATCCAGGGTCTGGGGTTGGCTCTGAGAGGAACTGGCTGCCATGCCGTTGCTGATGCAGTAGTGTGGAAAATGACACAAAAGTCGGGGAATGGGTTTTGTAGGAACCAGACGCCAGCAGGAGCAGTGATTGCTGGGGAAACAGGAGGGCTTCAAGACCTAAAGGCCATGTGCATATGCCTGAGTAAGTCCACAGTGATGGACTGAAGGGCTGAGCTCAACTCTGAGGGTCTGCAGGTCCCAGGACTATGCCTGGGAGAAGGCTTTCACGTGGTATAAAGAACTCCTCTGGTGTCTTTGGCACAGTGGGCAGGCAAACTGCCCAGGGAGCAAAACCTGTTTCTAAATATCTGAAAAAGGTCTTCTGGGGCAATCTACATCTTCCCACCCTGAGGCTGATAACATCCACCCTTACCACCACCCTCACTGCAGACAGCCCTGAGACAAGTGAATACATTTAGTACATCACCACTCACATGCAAAGCAACTCTTTGGGCAGCACTTGTGTTTTCTGGTCTCTGAAGAAAGGGTGAACTGCCTTTCTTCCTGCATTTCAAAATGCCTTCATGACACAGTCCTAGTGAGCCTGGGAACACACAGCGAAGATTCAGAGCAGGATGGACTTCCACTTGGTTCACAGCAACACCTGGCAGTGGGATATATGGAAACACACTGCCATATACAAGGAAATTAATTTTTTTCCCATTACAGAAAGAGAGAACAGCATAAGAATAAGTCTTCAAAAGACTTAGCAATTAAGAGCAGAATGAATGTGAGTCATCTGTCCAGCAAAAGCTGTGCCAGATGCCGACACAGAGTAGTTCTGCATGTTAATCCTACTTAGGCAATGTTTGTCCTATGACAGGGACCATTTTCTGTCAGTTTGTGAGGTGGTACACGTACATGCATGCATACACACGAACTTCAGTGTAATTTGGGGTTGTTCAGTTTGCTAATCTGCCAGCTATTCATCTTAGGGCTTTTTAAATATGTCTCAAAGTAATTTGGAAGTGTACGAATTTTGTATTTTGGTTCAGAGATTGTCAGTATAGACACTAACTGCAGAGCTGCCTAAAAATTTGGATTTCAGTTTGAAAGAAATGATGATGTTTTGAAATGTGATGTATGTTAAAGCAAGCAAAACAAAGGCTGAAGAAATTTCCAGCGGCTCTGCAGGGTCTACACCTGCTCAGTGGAACAGAGAGGACTGTGGAATGCAGCCCTGAGAGTAAACCTTTGCTGGCAGTTCCTGAGACTCCTGACTCCAGTGCAGTTCTGCAGGAAAGGAGACCCTGAGTGCTGAACAGGTGTCCCAAATCCCAAGGCTCACCTCCAAAGCCTTGAATGAGGTTCCCAGACAGTTGAGATGTCAGCTGTGTTTGGGAAAGCAGCAACAGTTTGGGAAGGAATGAATTTCTACTTTCTAATCAGTAAATTTCTGACCAGCTTCTCTTCAAAATGCTTTGGTGTTACTCTATTTGTGGAATGAGAAAGCTGCAGAATCCCTCCTGTCTGGATCAATCCTGAAATCCTTAGACATCCTGGTCTCAGTCTGAGCATCAGAGCTTTTGGAGGTAGAGCATGACAGATGGTATGGCTGTTGAGAAACAGTGGCCAAAGTGCTCTTTGCTCTGGTAGCTCTAGGCTTGCAAATGATTCCCCAGGTGATGTTTTTAGCCAGTCAGAGAGACCTTATCTTACAGAGAAGCCCAAGGTTTGAAACTGGGGAATGTTAAACCTTCACCCCACTCAACCTTGTGGAAGAGCAGCCTGCTGGACCTTGTGAGAGAGACTCTGAGATCCTGGAAGATGAAGTCAGACTGTTTTGGTGAAGGTTAAACATGACTGCTGTCCAAAGAACTGCTAACTATATCAGTGTGGAGGTACTAAATGTGTAAGGTGCCTCAGATTGCTTGTAAGAAGGGTGGTAGTGGCAGACATTGTGATGCTGTGATGTGATTTAAGTCAGCTGTTTCCCATGCTTACCATGACTTTATTTACCTGTTCCTTATATTGTTCAGGTTGTCAGGATGGGGAAATG
Organism: Falcunculus frontatus; assembly: GCA_013398115.1. Taxonomy (NCBI): domain Eukaryota; kingdom Metazoa; phylum Chordata; class Aves; order Passeriformes; genus Falcunculus; species Falcunculus frontatus. The sequence continues at coordinate 925,080 of VZRV01005300.1, read as the reverse complement.
TGTACGGTTGGGAGTGGATATCACTTTTGAAACACAGGCCCAGGGTCATGTGAAAAACATTGCTGTTTCGGTTGCAATCAGTTGTGAAAATGCAAGAGGATGAAAGGTTTTTGCTGGCTTGCTAATGGCATGTGTATTTTTTTTCATGCTATTTCAATGAAAACACCTGGAAATGAACTGAGGGTTTGAGGATTCAGGGGCGGAAAATGAGCTGCCAGTGCTGAAGGCAGCCAAGTTGAGTAGCAGACAGCAATATGCTACAGCTTGTGAGGTACTGCTGGGAGATAGGGAAACAGAGAAGCACAGAGGTCAGTGCTATTAACTCTGTGTAGTGGTATGTGTGAGTGAGAGCAGGGCTATTTCAAACTGGGCTATTAATTTTTTACCATATTTTCCTGATTTTTTTCACCTTCAGTTTTATAAAGAAGATACACTTTTGGTGGGGGCTTGCAAGCTGCCCTTAGAGGAACTGAGTGGAATCACATTGCTGTATCTAGCACTGATCTCTCTGAATTCAAGTGTTTGGTCCCAGTGACAGACTCAGGGGAACATGATCAGCCTCCTGGGGGTCCAGATCTTCCTGGCTTCTTCACTTGGCTGCCCAGCTTGCCTGTGAAGTGCATGAGCTGTAAACGAAACATGAAGGCATAAAATGAATTCAAACTCCTAAGATGCCCAGCTCTAAAAGCTGCCAGCAGCAAAGTGCGGTGCAATGGTAATTAACTTCCATGACGGCAGCTCTAGGAGAGGTACACATTGGGCACTATGAGAGATTTGGTGTGATGGACTGGAAGCACTGCTGAGAGGGTCACGGGCTAGTGGCAAAGCCCCCGGGGCCAGGGAGCACAGCAGGGTGCTGGAGAAGAGCAGCCCTGAGGGGAGGCGATAAGGAAAAGAGCCCTTTGGTGCCTTCTGTGTTCCTCCTACTCCTCCAAACGTGGCAGCTGCTCAGAGAGGCCATGAAGTAAGTGTGTTTCTCCTGAGTGCTTGCTGTAAACAGTGCGTACAGCAGCGCTGATTATGCATCAGCTCGCTGGGCTAACTATAGCATAGTAATTAAAGGGGTGAGAACATTTTGGAGTACTTTCCGCCACTTGTTGTCTGTGTAATCCCCCTGTGTTTGGCAATAAATAGAACTTTTAAGTTTAATTAATATACACTTGGCTGGCTATCCATTTAAAAGCATGCTTCGGTGGCCCGAGACATTATCCACTTATGCAGAGTGTTGCTGGAAGAGCTGGTGCAACGCTGGAGAGGGAGTGCAGGGCCAGGGCAAGGGGTGCTGCCGAGCCCCGGAGCAGGGAGGCACAGCTTCATATCCCAGGGAATGTAGGTCAGTGGGCAATTCAGAGCATGCTCTGACACAAGCATACAAGCACTGCGAGAGAAGGCAGAGTAAATAAACAGCTTTTCTCCTGAATGTGGGGCAGCTTGGGCTGTTTTTAAAATTTATTTCTGAACGCTGAGTTTCGTAAGCGAGTTCCTCCCGGGCTGAGGTGTCAGAGGGTCAAACGAGTCTTGAGAGAAAAATGGAGTCTAGTATCTCTCTTTCTCCCCTCAAACTTCTTTTGTGAAGGGCAGTTCAAACCACTGGTATTTTTTTTAAGAGTTTAGCAGAAACAACAGCAACAAAAAAAATGGTTTGGATTAGATCAAATATACATTCCTTCCCTCCTCCTCCCCTCCTGGGATGAAACAAACAAACAAATCATGCCGTTTAGCACCATTGTGTCATTTGCCCCGGAACAAGCCATTTCATTTCATGTGCTTTTTGAAAAGCAGAGGCGAGGAACAGCTAGAGTTTCATAAAACTGCCAGAGGACTTGGACTCCAGTCCCAGCTCCAGTGAGTGCCGAGTTATTTATCTGGAACAGCAGGGTGTCAGCGGGAGCTATTTCAGGCCCCCCTTTGCTCCAGAATGCACCCCAGGTTGATGTTTGGAGGAATTTTCTGTGGGTGGCAATGAGTCTGTGCAGGTGAAGGAGTGAGTTGAGCGGCAATGGATGCACAAAGTGAGCCACGGAAAAGAAGGGAGGGTCAGGGTGGATGGGGAAAAGAACTTGGAGAGAAAAGAGAAGGGTTCAGGAATGAAGCAGGTCTATAATGTTGCAGTTTTTTTCTTTCAGTCTCTGATCCTATTTTTCCACTTCTCTCCCTGCCTCTCCTGGTTCTTTACCCCATGCCTTCTCACCTCCTATTCTCATGTCTTTTTTACCTTCTCAGTCTTTCCCTCTGGATCAGGTGCTTTGATCTGGGAAGTCAAGTTAGTGTGCCATGGTGTAAAATGATAACTTATGCTTCCTAGTGATGGGCTAGCATATATAGAGTTGTGTATCTTGAAGATCCAGTTGTAGGTAACCAGCTTTAATTTTCACAGTTATTTGTTTGTTTTGTTTATTTTTATTTTTATGTCTTTGTGTTGATTTTTTTTTTAAAGTGCTGTGCAAGAGCAGATTCACTGGCCTGTTCTGCAGGGTGGAGGGTGTGAGAAATGTCCTTTCTCCTGAATTCAGGGTGGAATGAAACAAACACTTGTTGGGTACAAATAATTTGTCCTATTTTCTCCATCAGTTCCAGGAAGAGAGGAAGTGTTTCCCTAAGGAAAACCTTTCTCTGCATTATCAGTAAAGGAGCCTGAGGTGGCTGGCTCAGGTGCAAGTGTCGGCTGTGGGTGTCCACCTGTGCCCGGAGGAGCTGCGTGCTCTCTCTGATTGACCTGGCCAGTGGCAGTTGAATTAGCAACAGAGGGTCCAAAAATAAGCAGATTTAATAAAAAAAGCTTCATGGCATGGTGTTTGGGCCCGTGCTGTGCAACTAATTAACTTGCTAAGCCTGTGGAAGCACTTCCAAAAATGAACTCCTGTTCTCTGCTCCCGCGCTTCCTGCATTCAGCTTCCTGCGCTGCTTCGGCTTCTGTCCCCTTCCCCAGGCGGTCAGCATAGCAATGTCACTTACGCCTGCTGTGTGTACAGGAGGGACATGTCACATCTTGTGCCTTTCCTGGCCTGCCACTGTGACCTTCTGCAATAGCTGAGAACATCAGCTCCCCCTCACTGAAGTGGGGCAGCTCTTTTGCTGAAAGAAGACTTCTTTCTTTGGGCTTCCCTGTTACATGCAGTAATCATCCACTAATAATTGTATATAAGGACAAGGAGATAAGTGCTTTTTTGAGATGTGCTTCCTTTTCTTCATGGCAAGTGGAGTGTTATCCCTCTGCACAGTTATCAAAGGTATAGATGTGCTTCTCTTTTACATTGTGAGATTTAGCAGCAATGCATGTGAAACACAGCTTCCTTTTTTCTAAGTCTTTCTGTTTTCTCCATTCACAGAAGTATCCTGATTTTCATACTGTGGCTTGAAATGCCTGGCTCTGGCTATTTGTGCCTGCTTTGTAATAGCCCCACTTGAGAGGTGAAAAAGGAGGCTCTAAAGCCCAATTCCAAGATTACGACCTGCACATTATTTTAATTTAAACTCACCTCCTGTTACAACAGAGAATCAAGGTGTAAGTGTGTAAAGTGCTTTGGGAGCCCTGTGATAAAAGGCCCTATAAAAACATAAATGTAAGCAGATGGCAGTCACAACCTGCCTGGTAGGAGCAACACACAAGCTCACAGAAAAGCGTGCAAACTCAAGCCCTTCCTGAAATTATCTCAAACAACAATAAATGTAACCTTTGCCGGGGCCTGGGCATTTGTAATGTAGACCCCTCTATTTCTCACCACATTGCCTCAGACTGAGAGACAAGCTAAATCATCAGGTTGGACATCCAAGCACGTTCAGGCTTTGTGTGCCTGTTTGAAAAGAGGTCCGTGACTATGGCACAACACCAATGGCAAAGCCATGGCCATGGCTCTATCTCAACTACTATGGTGTTTATACCCTCGAGAAAAGGCATAAAGTAAGAAGTCCTTGGATACAGCATCACCAGTTTGTGGTTAAGCTCAGTCTGGGGCATGATGCGCAGAAATGGAAAGGAGTGAAATGTAGTGAGCAAGACATGCAGCGACGTGTTTGCTGAGGAAAAGGGAGAGCTGATCTTTTTTCTACCCTTGCCTGTTCTCCTAAACACCATTTTTTCCAAAGGATGGATTTTCTCTTTATCTAACTTGTCTTTTTTCCCTGCTGTGAAATGTTTTGGGTCAGATGATATTTTGCTGGGCTTTAGAAAACTGCTAAGAATTAATTAATCCATAATTAAATTGATGGGGAAAAGACATACAGAACTGTTAATAGAATTATATCCTCAAAAGGAACAAAAGTAAGACAGTTTCATTTCATTTCATTTCTCTTTTTTACAGTTTGCAGCGTGACAGATTTCTGACCAAGTTCGAGTTTAGACAAAGTGCATGTGGCAAAAGTTGGAAGTGTTGTAATGCTGCCTACTGTGATTTGTATAAACATTTAGGATCCCCTGGAGAGGAATGTAATCCAGGGTTCCCTGCTTACACAGAAAGGCTCAGAACAATATAATATTTGAAAGAAAAGAAACATTTTTAATTGGATTTGTGCTGACTATTTTCGAAATACAAAGAAGACAGTTTATCCAGTAAGTTGCAGATTGTTTGCAGTCACAGGGAATCGGCAGGCCTCAAATTAGCTGCAGGACAGCCCTCACTGTTGTTCTGTGAGCCCAACAAAATGTGAGATTTGAAGGAAAAATACTAATGATAAGAAAAGGCTGCAAAATTCAAGCCATATGCTTCTGTAAGTTTATGTGAATTAGGCTGATTGGATCATGTGATTTCCTCATGCATTCCTCAAATGATAAAAAAATGGAAGGGGAAGATTGTCAGGTTTGTCTTTCTTCTGACTAGATACTTGCTATGGGATAGGGCAGATCCTGGCGTGTGCTCTGCTTTGCTCACCCAGAACTGTGCTGCCGAAGGGTGACCTTGGCTTGCTCCCCAAGACCTGCCACCTCACTCTGAATGCCATGTACCTTTGGGGATGACCTTGCCTGCTTTTAGCATCCATCTCCCTGTAGTTAGCAGGAGAGGGGCAGCTCAGGCACTGCTCCCAGTTTCATGCTGGGATGAGTCCCTTTCCTGTTTGTATTGAACATGAAGAGAAGAGAGACCTGTTGTTTCATCAGCAACATCAAAGAGAAGAAAATTGCACTCCAGTGTATCCAAATTTGCAACATCCCTTGGCTTTTGTAGTAATAGAGAGAGGATATTAGAGGCTTTTAGTAAAGGTATGGAGCCTGGTTTTATTTCTCTTTTCCTTCCATTGTTGCATTTTTTCCTTTCTGTGCATTGTTGATCAGTGAGGTCCATCAATAATGTCAACAAGCCTTATTTTGCCAGATGCAGCATTCCTCTTAACATCAATAGCAGCTGAAGAATCACTAAACTTAAGGTGAGAATAGGCTTCAGAGCAGATAGAATGCCCTGAGACAACTAGAAGTTCTGTGCCTCTGTAGTTGTTTGTATTTATTATTTCCAAGTATTAAAAGAAATGTTAAAATGTATTCCTATAAAAAGAAAAGATACAAGCTCAGGTTCACCCTACTGATATTTTGTCACTTCCTGGCTAACCTAAAATAAGAAATATTGCCACTCAGGCCTCCTTCTGTGTAACTAGTGAAAAGAAATGGGTATCCTCATGGGGTATTTAAAACTGTACACGATCTGAGAGCTCCTCTGAAGGGGACTGTTGCTTCATTGACTCAAGTGACTACACACCTACCCTGGTGTCTCATCTGGGTATTCATGGTTAGCCTGTAAGTGAAATTCTGGACAGGACAATTTGTACGTGATAAGATCCCATAACTGCTGTTTAAGGAAGGTGTACTCTAGGCTGGTTCCAGGAACTATCTGGCAGAGCTGTTAGCACATTAGGTAAGGATTAATATAGCCAAGTGGGTAGGAATGATTTTTTGAAGGGACTTGAATAAGGAGGGCTCCTAGAGAATGAGATTTAAGGTGGGATAAAAAGAAACAGGATGGGAAGGAGGACTAAGAGTAAGGGCTTGGAAGTAGGGACAAGAAAGCTAGGCTGAGTATACCTAAGTAACAGATAAATACTCATGCTCATATCACTTCTTCATTAAGGACTCCTAAGAAAAGTTCTTAAGAAAGAAGACAAAAGCCTCTCTTGTCTGTGGATGATGGGTCCCCTCCTTTTCAGGAGGGTACCAGTTACAGCAAAGAGAAGCTAAGATAAGGAGGAATGCAAGAAGGGATGATTCTGCAATACAGTTTAGGGAGGTGACCCTCATATTTCCTAACATTAGACATCTGCAGGTGTAGATGTCATGGCTGAGATGGTTGTCCTGAGCTGCCTTTTCAGTCAAAGGAGAGCAACTGCTGCTTTTGCGGTGCAGTTCAGCTGAGCTATTTTAGATGTCTGCTTAAAACTGTGAAAAATTTGTTTCTATTAAAGAAAACGGAGTTGAAGGGAGTTAACTTAGATGCAAAGATTACAGTTTATAAGATATTATCAAATGATATGTAAACTTTCAGTCACCTCCAAACAGCATACAAAACTGCCAAATATTTTGTTCCTTCTGCACAAATCTTACTGTTGCATGATCCAAGTAGGACTTCTAGGTGGTCAAGGAGACTTACAAGACTGATATATTTAAGAAAAGGCAAAATGAGATATTTTTGGTAAATTGCATTTCCTTATTAGTCATCACTTCCCTTTTTATTCTGAGAAACAGCCCTCTTCAGACGTGTTCGTTTTATTTGGCAGAAGTGTAGATAACTCCAGATGTTGCTGATTCTTTTTCAGTTCCTTGCCTTAGGAAACTTCAGTTCACCTGAGAGAAAATAGAAGCCAAACTGGAAGAAAAAGAAAAGAGATATATGATAGCCTTGCTAGAGGAAAAGAAAGATCAGATTAATTTATATGCTCTGGATGATCTCTAATTGTTTCCTTAAAGATGAATTAAAAGCCTTTTTATTCACAAAGAGCTGAGTTCAGGGCCATGTACATCTCCTATTAGAGTTGAAAACATCACTGATAAAGAGCTGGATTTTCTAGCTTCCCTTAAGGGTCTACTATTGCAATGGAAAACAGAGCACTAAATGTAGCAATTGGCAAGTAAGTAGAAGTGATAATAGGCTTTGATATTAAGGAGCAATATCCTTGACTCACATAAGTAGGTGCCATCTTCTTATTTCAGCAGAGGTCTGCTTTTTGCCCCAGACTGGCAAAAAGTTGCCCCAGACTGAGGCATCTAGATTTTTAGCTATGGACTGTTGTAATTTTAAATCTGCAAATACAATGATAACTGTTATCTACCATGGCTTTCACACTTTTGAAGTTTGTCGAAGGATATTCTTGCTGTTCTAATCTACTAAGGATAAAGCCTGAGAAAACACTGATTTTTCCCCCATTCTTTAGGATAGGTTTCTTTGCTTACATTCTCTGTTAAATCAACAGAGGTTGATGAGGTTAATGACATACAGACCTTTCCCCTCCAGAACAGCAGTTCACCTCTAGTTCACACTGCTAGATACTGAAAGTCATTCCACCTAAAATAAAATAAATAAAAAAAAAAAAAGAGAAGAAAAGAAAAGAATAAAAGAGAAAAAAGATGTCATCCAGTTAATGACAAGTAAGAATTGACAAGCCTGCAACCCCTGAGATAGAGCTTTCCACATCACTAAGCAGAGTGAGCAGGCCCGGAGACTGAGTAACGTGCGAAAGTGTTCCTCTGTGACACCCCCAGAAAGCTCAGCAGACTTTTCTGTCCAGGGCTGGAAGACACCAAGATTTCCAGGCTTTTATCTTCCACTGGAATAACATTCAGTCAAAGATAACTTGCTCCTTCTGGTGAAAGTACTTCCATATAAATAAGGGAAGGAGTGGTGTTCTTTGGAAACCAGTCTGGTATCACTTCTGACAGATAACAGCGATTGTGATGAAGAGTAAACACCTCAGTCACAGGGTGATGCAGAGCACGCTGATGCACGGAACCGCAGCTGAAGGCTGAATCACTGCTGTATCTAATTAGGCACATCAGTTAAGATATGCAAGCCTCCAACTGTCTGAGAAGGGCTGAGATTGCTAATACCAATCTGTTATTGTCCTCACGGCTCAGAAGAGGTGATGGTTGATAAGATTAAAGAAATAGCATTTTGTGTTAGAGTGGTCAGTAGCTTTCTGGTTGCATGTTGGGGGGAAGGTGGGGCAGGCAGTTAAGTGATGTTGCATCATTTTCTGATTTGGCCCTCTGACTAACGTCAAGGTAAAGAAATAAATCGCTCGTATTTAAAGTGTTGGTGAATAACAGCAACCCCTTGATTTTCTAATGCAGTGTCATTTGAATTGTATATGCTATTGAATCAGACAAAATATGTATTTATGCATTAGGTTTCTTCAAAATTCCTAGTACGTTTTTTAACAAGATGCAGGAAAAATAAACTGAAATGCCTATCTTTTTATTCCTAGGTTGTTTGTGACAAAGCATCAGCAAAGTCCTGGGCCAAACATGATTCATGTAAGGCGCAGACAGCGGATACTGAGTTTGAAAGGGGGCTAATCAACAATCTTTGGAATAAAGAAGTATCTTAACTCAAAAATGTTGATGCGTGAATGAATATAATTCTCTGTGCACTGAGTTAGTGTTTAGGGGACACATCTACTGTAGCAACCACACTGAATCAGTTCAGTGCCATTCACAAGCAAATTAAGTTGTAAAATCTCACTGTATGTGTATGTGTGTGTCTAAATATCTCTAGAGAAATTATTTATCTATTGTCTACTTTGCTCAAATTTTTCCTCTTCCAGTGCACTCAGTTCATTCCTGGAGTCATTCTATTGACATTAACAGTGGGGTATCAAGGAGGTATTTTGCTCTTCTACTAAATTTTTAGGATGAAAGTTTCTGGGACAAGGCCACACACAGCTGCAGGCGAGCTGTCTGATCCAGGCAGGGGACTGATGTGGGGGTGGAGGAAGGTCTGCTTCTCTGGCCTTGGGGACGGCACAAATCCAAGCTGGGTACTGTGTGAGAGAGCAAGGCAGCAATGCAGAAGTGCTAAAGGAGGTGGGTGTCCTGGCCCCTAGACTTTTAGGGACAATTTGGTGAAGGATTGTGGGAGGGGCCCAGGGAAGGTGTGCCTTGTGAAAGAGCCTGGAAAAGAGCAGGTGTGAAAGGGGAATAGTGCAGGGGATGCCAGAGTACTGTGGCAGCTCATCTCGTTGATGGTCAGTTGGACAGGGAGTCTTTGTGCTCTGCCTTTCAGGCGTACAGTAGTTGAAGATGAGGAGTAAGGGAACACTGAAGAAGGAGGATGAACAGATTACTCTCTCTGTGAAGGTGATGCTGTGAGTCTCTAACCTCGGCAGTGTTGGGTGTTGCATATAGCCTGTGAGTTGTCTAAATGAACACAAAAGTGCAGTGTCCTCTTGAAAATTAAGGTGCAGCTTCATGTTATGCATCCTTCATCAATGGATCCAATATACCTTCTCCCACCCTTCTCTGTGCCCACACAAGGATCTGCTGCCTCCACTGCTGTGTCTGTTCTACTGCCGGTGTGTCCAGGACTGGTGAAGTTGAGATGACTAAAGAAAAAAAGATTATGACAGGAAGACAATAGAAAAACAGGTGGCTAATAGGAAAAAAGTGCTTCTTTAGAATCAAATAGTTTTATATCTCTGAGTTAGCTGAGCTGGTGCAAAGGAGAGGGATAACCAACACTTCTTGGGGACTGGAGGGGACAGAGATGAGTAGGGGTGGGGGGGTGGGGCTGAAAATTTTTTAGCCAGCACCATTGCCAAGGGATTGGAAACATCATAATCTGCTTTTAATAGGGATGGGATTCATCTAATGTTTCTAAAAAAACAGGTGTGTGTATGGACACTGGTCATGTCTGGAGAGCGAGAGCTCTACCCAGTCCAGTAAATCAGCTCCCTACTGCTGAGCTGTTTTTTCTGTCCTCCATGAGGGAGTCCAGATGCCCAGCTGACCCAAGTACCTGAGTCTTAGGGCACTCAAATGAGCTCAGATGAGTGCTACCCATACCCTATAAATAGTTCATATATTGTTCAAGTTTACAAGTAAATCCATTAACTAGCTTGATTATAAACAGATCCTGTAAGCACCTAAAGTTGGACCTATTTTAGTGATGGAAAAAACCTCTTGTCTGTAGGTTACATTGTTAAAGAAATATGGTAATCTTCCACTTAGTGTCATTATTTGCCAAATATAGTTTCTTGCCAACACTGAAAAATCATGTTCTGCTGGAGGAAATTCCTTAAACACTTGCCATCTCTCAACATCGCTTCCCTCCTCTATTGTTTCTAGAAGGAATAAAACTCCAGAGTGCTTTAAGCAAAAAAACAATCTCTCCTTTTCTTTGTCATTTGAACGTGACTTAACCTCTTCTCTAAGGACAGCTTGCCTTCACTCTCTGGTGGGAGATACAATAAAGACGTGATACTGGAAAGCCGGAAGACCTTGCCCAAAGAGTCGTTTCATCTAATATGGCACCATCGTTGCTACAGTGACTCCGTAATCATTTTATGTTTACTGGCTATAATAACCATATGAAATGAATGTGCTACATGGTATACTGCGTACAGTAAACCTGAGGCAGAACTAAGGTTATTTAGGTACCCATTTGAATATAATTAGAAACTATTTCTTCACTTTAGAATACTTGGTTTGGAGATAATTAAATAACCATGTAAAAGACACTGTAAAAGATAAATATGTATTTAGTCATCCGACTATCTTGCTAGAGTTTTGGTCTGGCAATTGTTACAGCACTGTATAACTATAACTCAGCAATATGGTATGTAATACATTATTATTACCTGGCCATTGATCAGATACACTGCTGCTTCTGGCTGCTTCTCCAAGCCAGCTGAAGCTGGTCTTGCTTCTCAAGCTAGATCAGTGCATGAAGTCCCCAGCTGACCAGAAGAGCTGTGTTTTATTTATCATAATTGTAATAACATTGTCTGTTCTTAACTAAGGGATTCTACTTTTGTTTATATCGTGTTTATAAACTAGATTAATTCCATTGCCACTTTCTTACCTGGAAGAACTACAGATGCCTTTATTGAACCTTTAGTTGTTGCCTAACACTTTTAAAAACCCACCTCCATAGTTTGTGTTCTCCCGCAGGTAGGGAACAGAGGTATGTTTTTAAAATAAGCCTGTATCTTTTGTGTGCCATTATGTGAGACATTTTGGAAGGACTTGGTGTCCAGAAAGTGCAGATAATCTGCCTTTTGATGAGCAGGGTTGTCAAAATGTCCCAAAAGAAATGTTTAAACCCTGTATGTTACCTTAGAAAAGATAAACCAGTCTGTCTGAGATTACTGACTATTAATTAATTTCTGTGATTTTTTTTCCCTTACACTGTGCAGGATAAAAGGCAGAAACTAACTAGTCTCCATGTTCCCTTTTCGTAGTTTGAAACTTCTGGGTTTTGTTCCTTTCCCACCCTGTCATCAGCATAAGCTGCAGTTTGCAGGTTTCCCCCCTTTTTCTTTCCCATTAGTCGCTCTATTAAATATGTTAATTGTAGTGTCCCAGATTACTGGGAGCTCCTTAAATCAAAGCCATGAGACTTGGTAGCAAGGCGCTTAGCTATGGGCTTTGCTGATGATAACTGCATCATATGAGTATTCATACAGAACTGATTGAGCCCCTGAGGCCAGATGCTAGAGCTGTTTTGTGCTGCTCTGGCACCATAATGCAAACTTCAACAGAGTTTGCAGGTCTGCTTGAAGCCTATTTCCAAGTGAGGAAGTCCTTCCATACTGGCTTTGATGCTGGTGTATCTCTTGCAAAACACAGCCCTCACTGGAAGGAAGGAAACGAGCCTGGAAGATGTAGTCCAAATGGTCGGGCCAGCAGAGTCAATCCCATTCATTGCATACTTAGCTGAGAGGAGTTGGATGGTTTTTGTGGCCAATGTTGTTTTTACAGTTAAAGACTTGGAGAGGCCTAAAATAATAACAACAATAAGTAACAATTAAGAAATTTATTATTTTTATTACTACTACTTCTACTACTCCTACTACTACTACACAGTCAAAATTGACAGTGCTCAGTACTGTACAAACATATTGTGTCTGAAGAAACTTGCACTAGCAGCTTTAAAATTTCCCTCGCTGTGCATCTCTGATCCTGCTTTTGGCTTTTCCCAAGGTATATTTTTTGAGATGGGCTGGTACATGCTACGCCTTAAAGCAGCTACAAAGGAGCTTTATTTGTACTGCCTGTCATTTCAAGCTGGAGGAATTCAGTATCTATCTCACTGCCTTTGCCATATGCAGTTGGGTTTTCTCCTTCCCCTCTGTAATTCTTCTGGGGACGCTGCATAATAAAAGTCTCAACTTAATCAAGAAAAATTCAACATGTGGCACGGCAAGAGAGAGCACCGGGATTTAAAAGCGTAAAGCAAACAAACAAGCAGGCCCTTGTGATGTCAGACTAATAACACATTTGCTGCTGTGCTCTCCGGCTTGCTGGTGTGTGTACTGTTTCCCTGTACAACATTGTTCTGGGCTTTGTTTCCTTCGGCTGCTCAGCCCGAGAGGGTTCCCTGCTGCCAGGGGGCTGCTGGGACACCAGCAGGTGTCTGAATAATTGGAATAAAAATTCTTTCAGAAAGAAGCAGCTCATGGAAAAGAAAACCCTGTCCTCAGATTAAAAAAGTAAAAATAAAATAAGAAAAAGATCTTCCTTTTCCGGGGCCATTAGCAGTTTCAAATCTTCCTTTCTCTTACTTAGAGATAAAATTAAGTCACACACATGAAGGAGTAATTGTTCCAGATTGGAGCAGGCTCAGCATAGCATGTGATGAGGGGAGCCACGTCCTGTGAGCCTATGGAAAGTGGAGGCTGTTTGTGGCATAGAGTCCAGTGCTTGACTCCTGGGTCAACACCACGGAACAAGGCTGTGCTTTGTCACGTGTGGCAGTGCTGCCACGTGGAAAGCCAGTGAAGGACTAGCCACCATTCCACACACAGTCACAGTGTTTTTTAAACCCCCATTTCCCACACCCTTTTTGAGAGCAAAGACTGACTGCTATAGCAGAAGCTGGCTGCCTAGGCACAGATGGATGTGGGTGTCTTTTGCTGCTTGGGCATCCAGTAGCATCTAGCTGTCCAAAAGGACGTCGATGCTGCGGGCCAGCCTAGCTGCAGAGGCCAGCTGGTGGGGCTCCCTCCCCACACAGGCAGAGAACGTCTCCAGTGCCTCCTCGCCTCAGCCCAGGCTGCCTTGCTTTGGGGCACTGCTGTACTTGCCTTTGCCACTGGCTGCTCCTGGCCAAGCAGAGGGAGGATGACTCCTTCCACTTGGCGTATAAAGGGGGTGGAGCTGGATGTGGCTTGGTGGATGTGGGGGATGTCTGTTCTTCTGTTCTCCAGGTTGTCTTAGCTGCTCCCTTGAAGGCTTTGTCAAGGGTGAGAGAAGAGGCCTGAGCTCTCAGGTGTGGATGTGGGCTGGAGCAGCTGGGAAGTAGCTACTTGCAGGGACTTTTGGTGCCAGGCCTGGGCCATTTTAAGGCACCCCTATGCATTAGGTAGCAGGTTAGGCAGGAGCATGCAGCTGTTGGGGGTGGAAGAGAGACACCGTGCTGGAAATGGATGCTTGTGCCCCAGCCCTGAGAAGGGGCAGCCTGTCCCCTGCATTTCCCAGCAAGGTAGAAGTGTGGTGAGAGAGCCCAGACCAGGTCTGGGAGGCCTCCTGGGACTGGTGGTGGGAGTGGGCTTTAGTGTTGTCACCCCAAGAGCTCCACAGAGGAGTAAGGACTGGACCCAGCCTGTATGCAAGGTTCCCTGGGTGCTGGGTCTCTGCACTTCAACCCCAGGGACAAATTCATTCTCTCTTGCATGTGATTTCTCCTTCAAGGCCATCTCAGAGTCCTGCATAGTGTGTAAAATACCAGGAATCCCATCCGCATAACAAGAAAGGTAACAGAATGAGCAGTGGTTAAAAGAAAATCCCTGTGGAAGGACATTGAGAGGGCTGGGTCCTTGCATTTGCAATGGGATGGGGAGAAAAGGGCTTAGTTGCTGAGCGTGTAAGAGCCCCATAGCTTCTGCGATCATTTTGGCATTCAGCGTGTTTATGAATAATGAAATAAACTGGTGTGACATGAGGGAATAAGCTGTAAAGTGTCACAAAGCACCAGAAACAAAATCCATCCAAAATGCTTCTTTTCTTCTCGAGGAAAACCTAAAACAACTTTTCTGATTACCTGACAGTCCATTTAATCCCCAGGAAACATTCCTTTGTTACAGTTTCAAGGAGAATTACTTGAAATAATCCTTTGTACAATGCACTTCATTCTATTTTAGTTTTAAATCGTGTCCCTTTTCTTTTTTGATTTTTTTTAACGGAAAAAGAAAAAAGACACCTAATCAATGCCTATGGAAGAGCTGAGGGCAAATCTGAGGCTTTCTGGTACAAGGATTGCCTTTTTGAGGAGATCTGTGCTGAAGAGACCAAGACTGCAAGGGTTGAACAAGAAATAATAATAACAACAACAACAAAAAAAAAAAAAGTAAAAAAAAAAAATCCCTGAAGCCCAAATCATTGCAGTTGCAATGGTGCAGATTTGGCCATCACTGTGTCACTGAGATGAGGAATGATGCTTGACGGGTCTGCGTCACACGTGGGTGCCTTCCGTAGGGCTTTGTGCTGCCAGTGACCCAGATTCAGGAGGAGACCTGGGGTCTCTAGCACGGAGATCTTCAAGGCTTTTGAGTGACACATGGTCAAGGAGGAGAACTGGGCTTGTCTGTGGCTGCTGCCATCTGCCTGCCCTCCAGCAAAGGTCACTTTCCAGGAAAGAGCCCGCTTGTCTCTTGGAAAAACCTAGTGGTGTGGTGAAGGGAGGAAAGTAAAAGGCAAAAAAATGTAATAAGTAACACGTATTTTTGTTCCTCGCATTCTGGATGTCACGAGCTAGTAATTCTAACAACAGGAAAATGGTATAATCTGGAGGATATTGGGGTCTGTGACTTTGACATTTGAATTCTCTCAGCTTGTCTTCTCTTTCCCATGGATTCCTGAGATTAATTTTCTCTTCTGTAATATTGACATAAATCTTATTTACCTCTCAGAAATGTGTAAAAAGTTACTCTATTCAGATTCCCAGACATCTGAGGACATTTCACATGTACAACCTGAAGGATGCTTTCAGGTGGGATATCTTAGTTTAGGTCAGGGTATTTGTTTAGGTGAAGGCAGGTGGGTCAGAGCCTTCCTCCAGAGTAGGCTTGGAAGATGATGGCATTTTCCCCCTTACCAGATCTCCTCCTTGGGTGGTCATGCTGTTAGGCATGGAGAGAAACTGTCCTACTGTCTGTAGTCAAGGTCTGTTTTTCCTCACATCATCTGTGACTCTGCTTTTGACTGAGCCCTGAAACTCACTGCCATGAGCTATCATGGAAACCAGGTATTGGTAATAATTCAGGAAAAGCAAGGCCTATTTCCTGGATGAGAGCTTTCTGAATGACATTGGATGGAAAAAAAAAAATCTCCCCCAAATTGATGAACACCTTCAACCTCTAAGGAAAGGAATCAGGAACTTGAGGTTAGCCTGAGGTGTTTTTGCAGTGATTTCTGGTGGTATTTCTCCCACCAGGGTCTGCAGCACTAGGTCCTAGGCACATCTAGGAGAAGCTATTGAAGTCTGTGTGAGAGGTTGGGGAAGGCTGCTGAAAAACATTCACTCCACTATGGTTCAGCAGAGATTGTGCTGGAGGGAAGAATTAATAACTACTGCCTAGGCCACAGGTTATTCCCTCTATTTTTGTTCTCTTCTTTTTTTCACCTTTGCTTTCAGGAAATTCATTGCTTTTTTTTTCCTCCTAGAGAAAGAAACTCCCTTTGATCTATAAATAGCTCCACAAGTCAAAGCGATGGGGCAACCTTAAAAATATATTATGGATACGTCAGTAGTGACTCTGTTACTAAGGTTGTATTGAGGTTTGAACTTAAAGCAGGACTAATGTTCTTTTTTTTGCACTCTGCTGAGCAGATACAGTGGTTGGACTTGGCACAGAACACTTCAGAGGACGATTACCTTTGCTGTGTATTTACTTTAGGGAAACCTTGAACCCGCACCCTTCCTCTCTGCTTGCGCACCGACGTGTCTGTGTTGGTACTATCAACTTGCTTTGGACATGCAGAGTGGTCTGTATGAGAGATTCCCCTTCCCCAGAATAACAATTCTTTGCTCTTGAGGAACCGCTTGGCCATGTTGTTTGCTTCCCCTCCCCCTCCAGCATTCCCCTTCACTAGCAGTGCCATCTGGGACCGGGTCGCAGCGGAGCAGAGAGGGAAGGTGCCTGTGGTCTGGGGCAGGTCAGAGGGATGGTGGGGGCTGCAGGGTGGTGTGTGGGATTTGGGACGACTGTCTGAAGCATAGCATTCAAAGAAAAAGGGATGGAAAGGAGACAGCAGGAACCTTTGTGGGGGGTTGCTGCCTTCCCTCCTGGTACAGGGAGATAGAGGGGGCACAGAGACAGGATGATGCAGGGCGATGCAGGACTCTGCAAAAATCCAGAGTGATCTTGTGAGCTGCAAACTTTCTGAAAAGCCTTCTTTAAAAAAGAAAAAAAGGAAAAAGAGCTCTTGAGAGAGGCAACAGCAGTAAGCGCAATGTTATTCTTTAAACAAATATCTTTAGAAATATCCTATTTGGTTCAAACAGAGCAGGAAAAGAACAACTGAAAATGCAGTTAATGTGAAATGCACTAAATGTTCATGTGAAGTTGCCAACACATTATCCGTGTATCTTTAACCAGGGAGGACTTCACTTGCAGAAATGGCTCTTGACAAAGTTAAGTGGACCTATATATTGTTTGGGAAATTGCCCTTATTTTGTGCGCTTCTTGTTCCAGTAATGGAACCCATGAGCAGAGGATAATTGCAGCAGTCTCATCTGTCAAATAATATTAGAAGTCAACAGCTATAATCTCAGCCACTTGCTTTACACAGCTTTTCTCTGTATTTTCTGTTCAAATTGTCAGTTGTTACATGTAAGTGTCCCCATTCCCTGTGGCTGGTAGAAGTAAAAAGATTTAAGTAAATCAGGAGGAGTGCAGAGACAGGGCTTGGGCAATGGCTCTCAGAGCTAGCACAGTAAATCATATGACAACAGCACAGTGGATATGAAAAATTACAGCCCGAGTGTAGTGTTACTTGTTACTATTATTGGCAGAGCAGCGTGGCACTGAATGGTTTGGCTTTGCAGGGATTCGGGGAAGCTACTGATTGGTTTTAGCTTGTGTGGGTTTGTGCTTTATGAGCTTGGCTTTTAGTTTCAGGAGATGAATGGGTCTCTGAAAACAGAACTCAGCAGAAACCATCATCTCTTCTGTGGGTCAAATCAAAAGCATTATAAAATTAATTTGCTGGGATAGTCATTTAGCTGTGACATTGCAACTCAGGGCACAGTTTCCCCAAAGCTCCCTTGTCATCACCTCATCATCCTTATTCTCCTTTTCCCCTCCCCAGTGTTAGGGACAGAAATATAGTTATGGTTACATTGATACAGACTCCCCACACCACCACCTCCTGGTGAGGCTCTACCTTTGCTCCTGCTTTGCAGGAAGGAGAAGGAACCCATCTTCCTCTCTGTGTCTCTGCTGCTCTCAAAAGGGCACAGTCACTGTTTGTTGTGGTTTTGTGAGCATTTTATAGCTCTGTGAGGAGCTGGATTGAGACTGCCAATGTATTTTTTATTGCCATTGAATAATTGTCGATTGGTCGAAGCTGTATCGTGAATTCATGAAGCCAAATTCATGCTCCTGGCTGGAGGGAAGCAACTCTGTTTGTCATTACCAGCCCTCTGTGCAGCAGACAGGGTGATTGTTTCCCCAAATAGCTCAAGCCATGTTTGGCACCCTCTGTTGCGTGCTGACGGCAACTCCTCCTGGTTTTACTTAGTGGCATAGGTTATGCACACTGAAATACTGTGAGAAATGTTTTCAAAGGGAGGTTTGAGGGCTATTATGATATAGGTGTTTAACTTCAACTCTCCATGTAGAAACTTCTTCCACCCTCAGACAGCCTTGTGTGAGTTTACTTTCGCTGCATGTCAGACTATCCGCTTCCAAACCGGCCACAGCCATTGCACTCTGCATTCACACCTTCCCATGTGTCAAAATAGGTTCCTGTGTTGACAAGCCCTCAGTGGTCAGAGCTTTCTCTTTTGTTGCTTTCATATTGATTGCATCCTGAGGCTATCAGAAATCCTTGATATAAAGCCATATGATAAGTCCAATGTAAAGCTCTGAATAAAAAGCTGAGGTGTATCCTTGCCTTTTGTGCTGTGTGATTGAGTCATTGTTGTTCAGGTGCTCTGATAATGTCAGCTGCCTCTTTCTGCTGAATTTTACCCCTCAGAGTTAGTGATAGGGTGATCCCATCCACCATCTCATCCTCCTCCATTTCTTATTCCAGAAGGCCTGTAGCAAGTTTTTGGCTTTCTTCAGTGGAGTATTTGTATGTACATGGCAATACAGGTCATGATTAATGGGCTCTGCAGTCTGCTTTTTTTTTTTTAATGTCAGAATAATAAAATATCTGGCTCGTCAGATTGTTTGCCCTGATTGTTCAGCTAAATGCATTTAGCACCAGAGGTAGAACCAGCATATACGTATATGAATACCATTCTGGCAATTATTGTCAGAAGTGACAGCTGATTGCAGGTATTAGAATGATGCAACTTGTTCAAACTTAATGTTATCTATTATGAACTCTACTTCATGATGATAATAGCTGGAAGGCATTGATTTTGTTTTCTGTTACTTATCTCAAGCCCATACATTTTGCTTGCATTATTGACTTTTCTGATCATTTCATGCATCATCTCTTCAGAAGATGTGTAAATCAATGTTGACTTCACAATGTATGTTGTTTATTAAGCTGCTGCGTAGGTTTACACCTTGAAGAAAATCATCAAACGCACGTCTTGAATAATTGTTGAGCAGGCCTGGCAAGAGAGGGCAGCCTTGGAGCATGCTGGCGCTGGTGTGGAAGAGTTCAGTTAATTATTTATCTGGGCCACAGTATTTGCATGCCTATATGAATTTTTTATGAAGTTA
The DNA here is from genome assembly GCA_013398115.1 of Falcunculus frontatus. Taxonomy (NCBI): domain Eukaryota; kingdom Metazoa; phylum Chordata; class Aves; order Passeriformes; genus Falcunculus; species Falcunculus frontatus. The sequence continues at coordinate 906,042 of VZRV01005300.1, read as the reverse complement.
ATTAGCTTTTCAAGATGTTGAATCGGTTCAGTGCTGCAATGATTGCAGCCCGACACACTGGGCAAGTGGCTCGGAGAGAGACGCTTGAGTCACAGGCAGGAAAACAGGCACTGGGGAATGCAAATGGATGGGGGTGCCTTTGAACACTTTCAACAGGTGGCCTTCAGCACCGTGAAACCTATTGTGTTTGTGGTCAGCAACTTGAACACAGGAATACAGGAAGGGGCTCAGATTGCACTTATTTCTCAGGCAGCAGATTTAGACGTTTAGGCTGAACTAAAACTCCACCCACACAAAACCCAAGAGGGTGGAATGAAGAGGGACTGGGGAAATTAAAACCCATCCCATGAGATGGCCGAGGCTGCACAGCTGCTGCACAGGCTATTCACTCAGAGCTGCTCATCCAGACCATGGATGGAAAAAACCAGTCATCGCCTCTCTGCACCAGCTGGGGCCACTGCAAAGTCCTACAAACAGGCTGTGTATGTCAGGACTCAAGGCTGGGAATTCAGCTCTACAGCTGCACCAGGAGGTAGATCCCAGCCAAACATTGGGAGACAAACCCAGGGCTAGGAACTAGCAAGGACTGAGACTGCAGAGTCTGGTGCTACTGTATGGCATTTGATGGCAATTTCTTTTACTGCTCAGAGCAAGGCAAGGAAGAGTGGTGGGAGCTGAGACCTGCCCTGGGTTTGTTAGGGCTGTAGGTCTTTTGGTGCCTCTTCTGGGGCCAGAGGCTGTACCAGGGTAGAGCATAATCCTTACCCTGCAGATCTTCTCGTCTACCACTGGTGTCAGGCTTTGTGCCAGCCTTTAAGCAGGAATACAGGCACCCAAAGCAGCCTTTTCCTCCATACAACTTGAAAACGGAGCCTGACTGATAAGGAGTTTCCTGTAGAGCACCTCCTTCAGGAGGTAAGCTCCCTCTCAAAGACATTGCTCACTGTTGTCAGCTGTTCCCATTCCCGAGGGTTTGGTGGTGAATGTACAAAATTTAGAAATGTTTGCATTCTTTTCCTAGGGGTATCTTTGCATTGAAACATTGCAGTCTCGTCCACAGAAATGAAATGCACACTGACTGTGAAAAAAATGATAGTATAATGCAAGACTGCTAGCATCGTAAACAAGCAGTCGCTGTATAAAAGATGTAACCATGTCTGATCTTTTCACACATATGGTCATTTATTCAGAGAACAAATATTTTAGCATTTGGAAAGAGCCCTGGTTTTGAACATAATCTCAGATCCAACTAAAGAGAAAAGAATGTCAAGTAGGCCATATAAATTTCATTGAACTAATGTTTTCATAATCTATATTGAAAAAATCTGAGAATAGAACGTTTTTTTAAAGTGGCTGAGGGTTAGTTACTGAGCTCATTTGGAGAAATGAAATTTTCACAGGTCTAGAAATGACAAAATATAATTGATATCCATGAAGATTAAATGAGATTTGGAGCCAAGTATTGTTCATATTTAAAAGTTAAATAATAATTTGGCCTCCACATCATTAACAGTAAGTTTCATCTCCATCTGACTTTATTGTTGGCTACACAGGCCATTCTCTATTGAACAGAATGGGAAAGAAAGAGCCTCACAGGAAATGGGGGGTATAGACTAGAAGGAGATGGACAGAAGAATGAGAGAGAGTGTGTTGGTTGGGATGTGTTTATGAGCATAATTTCCCCCTGAAATCCTCATGGAGGTGGGGAAGAGCTGAATTGGGACACTGTGGTCCATCGAAGCTGCACCACCCTTTCTACATGCTTGCATTCATTGCTTCATCTCTGCTTTTGAAAATACATTTGTGTTCTTTATGTACTTAATTCTGAGCATCATTTTTCCTCATTTTTCCCTTTGAATGAACTCCTTAGAAATCCTAATGAAAACTCAACAAAAGCCCCCACCAGGTGACTCATGGAGTAGCTTTGTTCCTGCCACCTGATGAGAGCCTCTATGCAGTATCTGCTTCTAACACGTAGTTTCCTGCCTCTCTCACTTCCACATCCAGAAATGGAGTTTTATTTATCCAGAGAGGTTCTTAGACAGAGAAAAATATTTGATAGAAAGTTTCCCTTACTGATTGTCCATTCTTTCTTATATTGCAGGCTTAAAGCATGTTGGGATCCCTGCTTAGCAAAACCTCCTGCTCAAAATGCTTGCTGTACTGTGTATAATTTAAACCACTATGTGAGTTTGTATACACGCATACACAGAGCAATTTGGCAGGTCTTGGGAGGTGCTGGGCATACAAGACCCTTCGTCTCACGTAACCTTCTCTCCCCTAAGGAGTTTCTAGGGAATCAGTGATAGTGATGGGAATGTTTGCTCCTTTGACTGTGATTTCTGTCTGTAGGTGCTTGGAATCCTTGCTGGAGGACCCAGGAAAAACCAGGCAAAAGATCCTTAATTTTACTCTTAAAGGGAAAAAGGATGGCAGAAATTACTACTAGTCAAGTAAGGGAGAGAGCTCCTTAACCATGCTAATTGTGTTCATTTAAAGCTCTTTTGGTGAAACTCTAACCAGCATTCAGTGATAATTGCCGCTGAAATCAGTACAATCAGGATTTAGCCATCAATGTCTTCTTCATTTCCCGATCTTTCATAGTCTTTGTGACATATCTGCCCGGTGTGGGTGTCTCAGATATCCAAGGCTTTGAACAGCATAGAAATCCTAGTGAGGGTCTGTATCTCTTTTCTGTCCTGAAATAATGTAAAAATCTCTAAGCAAAAGAAATTATTGATTATAACTGGTTACTAGAGACAAAGGATCGTGTCCTTAATATCCTTAAAATAAGTAGGACATGAGTTGAACTAGGTTTTTTTTCTGCGAGTTCATCTATTCATATTCTCTCAGTTAAGTAGATATATTTTAAGAAATGGTATCCTGGTTACAAACCCCTGTCTCCCAAAAGGTAGAAGACCTCGAACTTTCTTCCACCTTCTCTATTTCTTTCTCAAATGCAATCCCAAGTGGGAAGGAGGACACTCAGCTTACTAGTTCTCATAAATGGATGATACTTTTTGCCAAACACATACAACTTAAAGCGATAGGGCTTTCATTCATCGTTAGTCCTACTGTGAATGGTTTAGTATTTCTCTCACCAAAGGTGGTGTAGGCAGCAGGGTAGTGCTCCTGGTCTTAAGACACACAAGCAGGCAGGTGTATGGAGGATTCAGGAAGACAGGTAACTACTCTTATTACAGTCTGCAGTTCACAGTGACCTGAGATGCTCTGGGTACTTGAGCTCTCCACAGAGGGTAGCCACAGCATCACCTATAAGAGATCTCTGGCCTTCTGGACTCCCATCTGGAGTACTCATACTGCAAGTCATCCAAAATGGCATCAAACAGCTATCCCTGTTTAACTCAGCTGAGCCCACAGCATGCCTGTAGCACCATTCATGTAAACACTGGACTGTAGGTGTCTTAATCTTGAGGTCTCAGATAAAAAGCAACAAAGGAAGGACATTCAGGTTTCTGTGTGATTGCAGATACCATAGTCTTTCCCCCTGCCCCCACCCACATTCATGGTCTCTGACCTGGGTTTCCTGTTATTTTTACTTCTCCCTGGTTTTCCAGGCAGTTTGTGAGCGCAGTACTCAGGTGGTGTGAATTAGATTAGCTCCAATATTTTAAGCCATCATTTAATTTGCAAATGAATATTTAATTGGCTACCGAATGCTCAGACAGATGTGGGAAGATTTGAATGAGTGGTATATAGGGGTAGCTTCGTGAAGGCAGAGACTAGGATGGCACACTGGGACCAGCCTGACTGGTGAGCTGAGCTTTCAGGTTCTTTGGCAGTATTCACTTACTTATATTCATATTTATGTTTGTTTGTGTTTTAGAACCTTGTTATTGGGAAGTCGATGATGCTTTGCGTTTTACTAGCTTGTATGAAGTCTGCTCTGAAAACCACAAAAATCTTGAGATACCCATATAATATCCATGTCCGTATTGGGCTGGGTAGTTGTGAATCACCATGTTTCCATTTTCACATGGGAGCAAATCTTCTGGTCTGGAAGACAAAGTCATGTTATATACAGATCATTGCAAAGTAATAGAGATTTTAACACCACTTCCTATCAGGATGCGTGCTCGCTACTTACCAGAAAACAGAAGGTATTTGATGCTTGACAGGTCAGAAAAATGTGTGACAATCCACGAGGAAAATAATTTCTCTTGATTATGTCTTTTCTGGCTGCTGAGTCTGAGAGTTTATACTGCTTATCTATATTCAGGTACAAATTTGATGAATTTTGTATTTTCGCTCTTTTTTTGTCATGTGATCTATACTTGCATAGAGTTGCTCTAGCTCATTTATTTGTTAGATGACCTGTCATGAATAGGTAATACTTTTACACTTTTACACAAGCTGCAAAACGTTTTGACCCTCTATATGTGTTTAGTGACATACCTGCAGAAGTGACTGATGTTGTGGTGATGTGAAGGGCATTGTGTGAGCAGGCACATCAGAGCAGGCACATCTCCCCTGCTCCAGAGAAGATCTCCCGGACTCCTCCTGCCCTGGGAGGAGGGGACAGACCAGGCCGAAGCAGATAGGACTGAGAACAGGAGAGAAATAAGCCAGGCAAAGCAGAGCAGCAACACAAGAGGGGATTTTGTTTCCTAGTGTTTACTTTCTAACTGGAACTAAACCTATTTTGACTTCCTGTCAAAATATCTACTCATAGGCAGCTGGATCTTTTGAGGGGCAGAGTTGCTGACATTTCTACTGGGTGATCACATCCATCTGAAGTGGAAGTAGCAAGGACACTGGCATTGTTTTTTTACCAGGCAATGTGTGGGTGACGGTGGGAGGAATTATGTTCCAGTCCCCTTGCCATCTGCCTAGCACAGCTTTCTGCAATGCAGCTTGACACAGGGATGTTTAATTCCACAGGATGCAATACATATGAACTCTTCTGGTGCATGTGTGCAATCATTTCAGAATCTTTTTAACTTCTTTTTTAACTGGGGCTTAGTTCCCAGTCCCGTAAGTGCTCCAGCGTGTGCATGGGTCTACTCATATAAATTGCATTACTACAGAAGCAAGTGATGTTTTTCTGACTTTAAGTATATATTCATTTGGAGGATCAAGGTTTCTCAAACTATTATTTTACAAAAAAAAAAATAAAATCTAGAGATATTTTGTTAGATGAATTACCGTGTGATCTTTTTGTTCAATCATTTTAGATTTACATATTTTAATGGTTATTTATTACTCCAAGATATCTATTAAAAGTTACTACCACTTAAAAATGTGAGAGAAACATAGCTGCAATTTATTTCTGTGCTAAAAGCTGGAGAATAAGAGCAAGCATTACATACACTTCTTGGTGTTCTGAGAGACAGCATTCCTGTTATTTCATTTTCTGTTGCTGGAGAAGGTCTTTGCAAAGCATTGCTCACTCATTAGCACAGAGGCGATGCCAGTCGTGGTTTGGGGTTACTTGGCAGCATCCTTGGAGCTGCTTGTTGCTCTGCTGACGTCAGTGTCCCTCCACGTGCAGCCCAGTCAGTGCTGTACCACAAGGCTTGTACACAGGGCATGGGGCTGATGGCACCTTGCCCTGACCACCAGCATCAGAAGCATTTTTGTAATGTGAGCAGCCTGGTCAAAATGAAGACCTTGATAAATTAGAGGGTTGGGCACCTGGGATGGGGCAACCCTGGTTGTGTGTACACACTGGGGAATGAGGGGCTGCAGAAAGGGACCTGAGGGTCCTGGTGTGGCAAGTTGATCATGAGTCAGCAGTGCCCTGGCAGCCAGGAGGGCCAAGCGTGTCCTGGGGGGCATCAGGCACAGCTGGGAAAGGGAGGGGATTGTCCCTCTCTGCTCTGCACCGGGGAGGCCTCACCTTGAATGCTGGGGGCAGTTTTGGGTGCCACAATATAAAAAAGACGTTAAAGTATTAGAGAGTGTCCAAAGGAGGGCAGCGAAGGTGCTGAAGGTCTTTGGGGGAAGCTGTATGAGGAGTGGCTGAGATCACTTGTTCTGTTCAGCCTGGAGGAGAGGAAATTGAGGGGAGACCTCATCACAGTCTAAAACTTCCTCACAAGGGGAAGCTGAGAGGCAGACACTGATCCCTTCACTCTCATGACCAGTGACAGGACCTGAGGGAATGGCCTGAAGCTGAGTGAGGGGAGGTTTAGATTGGGTATTAGAAAAAGGTTCTTCCCCCAGAGGGTGGCTGGGGGAAATGGTCAAAGCACCAACCCGCCTGAGTTCAAGAAGTGTTTGGACAGTGCTCTTGGCACGTGGTGTGACTCTTGGGGTGTCCTGCTCAAGTCCAGGAGCTAAACTCGATGATCCTGATGGGTGCCTTCTAACTCAGCTTATTCTATGATTCTATGATATTGCTTTTGTTTGAAACTTCTAAAGGAGAATTTGAATAATTTAATGAAAGATGGGAAAATGTCTTTTTCTATCAGTCATCCTGACAGCCCTTTCCCCTGAGACCATCCTGATGAAGGCACATTTGCCATCCCATCACAGTGTCTTTCAGTGCATCCAACAAGCTTAATAACCACCTGTGTGCTTCTGCTGAAGTTACCAGCAATGGTTTACCTAACAACGAAGACTCAAGTTGTCACTGATGGGTTTATTCATTTAAATAGCTCACACTTCCTTTATTAGCATTTTCTATGGACTTAGAGGTCACTACACTGGCAATGCTGCATTCACACTTTGAAATCCTGAGAGGTTTATCTCCTCAAAGATGCCCCGTATTTGGATTCACGAAATAGGTAATAATCTTTTCACATGCCTTGGGTTTGCAGGTTGTTGTTTTTATCTTGAGAGGATATAACCCTGACAGGAAAATTGCCTTGCAAGGAAGTGAAAAGTCTTGTTTCTACATTCAGACTTCCAGGAGGTTTTGGTCATCTACAAGTTTCCTAGCAAATTATTCTGATCAGCAAGAAGGGTTGCCCATAGAATTTGCCCCTTGTTAGGAGCTATTGACCAGGAAAATGACCTTTCTTTCCTGCAATCTATAAATTACCTCTTAAAGTCATTTGCAATAACCATTAAAGTAGAGAAGCAGTTACAGGAGAGATGTATATGAAGGAAGGTAGCTCAGAAGATGAACCGTCAGTAGACATTGGCCACAGTGCATTCTAAATCCTTTTTGTGTCAGCGGGAAATGAAACCTTTCTGCATAGGAAATAAAAGTAAATGTAAGTTATGATTAAAAAATTTAAAATCTGTTTAATTACCTTTTCCTTATCTTCAGCAATCACTGGAAATGGAAAGATGGTGAGAGCAGGGGAGAGGAAAACTGCTAAGTCTTCACATGCAAGTGAGGAGCTCTGGTAAAACTCAACTTTGTGGTAAGCATTTAAAGGACCCCTTAATTAGCTTTTCTGGAAAGTTCACTGATGATATGCTGGAATAATGATCCCATATGTTCAAAAATGTCTAGTCATTAGCCAGCATGGTGGCTGAACATACTAATGCATTTGCCTTTTAGATATTTCAAGAGCGGCTGGTGCCGCTGCTGCTGCTGCTGCTGGGGAGGTCAGCCCTTTGTTTTGCTAAATCACATAGCGGCTTTCAGGACTGAATCATTTTCTTAGTCACACTGTGAACATCAGATCCCAGCAAAGAGAGGCAAATGGTCGTGTTTAGAGTGGAAAGGGCAGAGGGTTCAAGAGGGATGGGGTTTGTTTTGTTCTTTTTTTGTTTTCCGTCCTGGCCCTTGTCCACCAATACATGCAAGAATCTGGAGTGAATTAGCAGAACAAGTGTGGGACCGGCAGCCCCACACTGCCAATACACTATTGATAGAATGAAAAACATTTTTATTAACACTCAGTCACTAAAGCACCTTAGGTTTTCAGACAACTGCTCAGGTGTATTCTAAACTAAATGTCATCACCTCGTCTTTTTGTAGCTGTGATAAACAAGTAGCCTGTCTAAAGACTGGTACCCTGAGACTGTGACTTGCTGAGGACAAGAACTCTCGTCTGACACCTCAGCTGTGAAGTTACTGACTTTCACTCATTAAGCCCGTGTGCTAGAAGACTTGAATAATCTTCTTTAAACTTTTTGTTGCAAGTTTACCTGCTCCAGCTCATCAAATGAAAGAGTTCTCACTGATTTCATTAGGATTGTATTAGACTCAAATTAAAAATAAGAAGCAGGGATAGAGCTAAGCTAAGAAAAAATTAAGAGGAGAGGCATTTCTGCAGATGCAGTTTCAGAGAGGTAGGTTGGAACGCAGAGAAACTGACCAAAACTGTTCCAGTTGGTGGGACTAGGAAAAAGACCTTGTGTCAGTAGTGATGAAACCACATGAAAAGTACAAAGAAAAGTGAGTTTTGGACCAATAGAAGATGTAGAGGGAGGAGCAGCATAATAATTCTCACATTTTCAAAACAACAATGAGATCTTCAGCAGACCTTATTTTCAGGAGGCAAGAAAAAATTTGAAAAGGAGATATATTGAAAAGACTCTTAAATTTAATATCCCAGAAATAAACATCTCAAATCTGATTTAAGCTTTGTCCACTGGGGTGTTTATTTTTCTCCTTCTTACAATTTCCCTTTTAAAGTCTAGAGGACAGAGGAAAATGCAGAATCAATAAACATACAACGGTGTCTTTTTATTGGTCTCTGTTTCAGTGTTTGATGGAATTATAGGAAAAAGAAAAGAAAAGGTGTTTCTTAGGATAAAGTCTAACACATTCTTCTTTTTAATAATATTTCAAAGCTAAGGCAGTGTGATTAGGTATTCTCTTTGTCCTGTGGCTCTCTAGAATGAAGAATCTGGGCTCCAGGGTACATTTTCCTCCACTTAAAGTAGAACCCACATCAAGTTCATTTTTTATGACTTCCATAATCATGTGTGGATTGTCACAGTGTGGGAGCTGGAGTTAATTTTAACTGAATTGTGGCCTAGAAAATATAGTTGCTTAATAAGCCTGAAATATACATCAGATCAGAATTTCCATTTCCAAAATTTGGAATGAGTTACTCATCTGTGAAGCTGACAACAGCTTCCATGTTTAAGTGCTAAACAGCTTTTATTGAGCCAACTTTTAGAAGGTGCTAATATCTAGATCCACATGTCTTCTATGTTTGCAATGGCAAATACTCAAAAAGAAGCATAATTTGGCTCAAAATGAGTTGATATAACAAAAAAGTTCACATTCTTCCTATGTCACTGCTGCCTGAAACAGATATAGAGGCAATTTATTCAGAATAAATTATTGCCAGCCTTAGCTAAAATAACTTGCTCTGTGAAGCTTCCTTATGTATGTAACTAAGGGGAGCTGTCTGGTTACATCTGTTTTTGCACATCTTTCAGATGTATCACATACAAAATCCACCATTTGGGGATATTGTGTCATCAGTGACACAGTCTAGGGAACTCTGAGTTCATAAACCAAAGAACAGATTACATCCATCCATATATGTAGTTTTTTAATCTGTGTCAGATGCAATATTGATAATATTCTTCATTGTAATATTTAATGACAATCTTTATCTAATAATTGATGGCAGTATAATTTAATATATGAAGCTACTTATACACAGGAGGTTGGAAAATGTTCTTCGTTTTGCTTAACTGTTTAAGGATACCTTGAGAAGGAAGAAGCAAGCAAAATTGTTTGTGAAATAATGAAGAATATGGATTGGTCACTTGAATTGTAATATGGCATTACTCATACTTGGACTTGCTATTTAGGGGCAGATGCAGGAAATCCAGAGAATCTGAAGTTCCTTTGCTTTTTGCTCATTCATCAGTCCACTGGTTTTCTTTGTGGCACAAATGCACCTGCCTGCTTCACTCTCCCATTCCTCAGGAACATGTCCCCTCCTTAAGTAACTCAGTCGAGGTTTAACCCCAGCCATCAACCGAGCACCACGCAGCCACAAGAGGGGACTTATGGAAAGATGGCATTTACCTTCCCAAGTAACTGTTATGTGTGATGGAGCCCTGCTGTCCTGGGGATGGTTTTATGCCTGCCTGCCCATGGGAAGTGGTGAAATCATTCCTTGTTTTGCTTTGCTTTGTGTGCGTGGCCTCTGCTTTCCTCGTTAAACTGTCTTTATCTCAACCCATGGGTTTTCCAACTTCTATCCTTACGATTCTCTCCCCAGTGCCTCTGGTGGGCGAGTGAGCGAGTGGCTGCGTGGGACTTGGTGGCTGGCTGGGCATGGCAACTCTCCAAGACTGTTCTTGCTTCTCTTGTGCCTCACAACTAGGCAACCCCACTGCAAGACATCCAAACTGACCTTTCTTGTCTTGCCTGCTCTGTTCCTCCTCTGACGAACATGGAGGGTGATGCAGCCAGGTTTGCTTGTGCAGGAAGAGGAGAAGATAAGAGGAAGACTGGGATCTCCAAGCTCTCTATAGAGGGTAATAATAAGCTTTGTGCCACTCTTTTCTTTTCTTTTCTTTTCTTTTCTTTTCTTTTCTTTTCTTTTCTTTTCTTTTCTTTTCTTTTCTTTTCTTTTCTTTTCTTTTCTTTTCTTTTCTTTTCTTTTCTTTTTTTTCTTTTCTTTTCTTTTCTTTTCTTTTCTTTTCTTTTCTTTTCTTTTCTTTTCTTTTCTTTTCTTTTCTTTTCTTTTCTTTTCTTTTCTTTTCTTTTCTTTTCTTTTCTTTTCTTCTTTCTTTTCTTTTCTTTTCTTCCAGAAAGTAGCTTGGAGGCGAGAAAACTCTCCAAAGCGTACTAAAGGGCCAGGGATAGAAGGAGCTGTGTTTTTTCTCTTTTCAGGTAGCCAGCTGCATCTTTGCTCACATTCTGTCTGGTTTTGCAACAACACAAGCTGGGGTGTTTCCTTTTCTTGTCTATGTTGCCTATGTTCTTGTGTACTGGTTACACCAATGTCAACCCAGCAGTCTGTGTCCAGGATGGGACATCTTGCAGAGTGTGGGCTGCAAGGCTGTGTGGGTGTTTTGAGAAATAAGTTTGTGTCTTCTTTCTTTCTGAGACTCTATCACATACCTCTGACAGAGGCAGAAAAAATTGTATCAGTCATCAAATCTTTGCTCTTTTGGAAACATCAGGCTTTTCAGATGTGGCCTTCAGCTGAGCCCACATGTGTTAGAGTTGGGGAATGCAAACGAGACATTCCTGGTGCATGCTGATGTAAATACTTGGTAAATGGGGTCTGGAGATTTTCAAGGCTTGTTTGCAAGACGGACCACAGCAGAGTAGTTTCCAGCAGGCAAGGTGTAGACTTTCAAAGTCTTAGGTCACAGAGTCCAAAAATGACACCTTGTGTGCTTTACTAGATGAAACATGATCTCAGATTTATTCTCATCAGATGTACACTGCCAGTGCTGGCTTTTGTAAGGAGACTGTTACTCAATGAAATTTCTATATTTTATCAGAGCAGAACTGTGGGAAACATCACATGAAAGTAATACATCTTATAAAAGATATTAAAAAGGTGAAAAATATACCTGTGGGAATTGTCTCATAATTTTATTATCCAAACCTCAAGAATTTGCCAAACGGGACTGAAGTCTCAAAGGGCTGGCTAGCTCACAAAATTTCTGCTGCTTTGCTAAGGAAAATAGGGCAAGTGCACATTTTAATTCTGAGCACTTTGTTGCTTCTGTTTCTACTCTGTAGCTGAGCGAAGTGCGAAGTGCAGAGGTATATGAAAATGAAACTGAAGAAGAAAAGGAACTGCTTTTCTAAACATCTTGGCATTTGGCCAGGTCTTTTTGGTGATGTAAATTGGGAAAGCTGTTGGCAAGCTAAGATGCTGCTTTAGATTACACCCCATGAGAATCTGGCACGGAGCATTTGACAGGTTTTTGAATTTAGATTTTCAGGAGACACAATATAAGGCTTTTATTTAAATACTCAGGTGCAAATATAACCTGAGCTCTTCTTAGGTGTCTGAAAATATCTCTTTATCAGCAAGCTCAGAGAATTAACACACAAGCTAGCCGGAGGTCCTCCCGTATCAACGTTATAGCATCACGTTTGCATAGTCACACCTATCATAGTTGTTCAATGGCTGCACCCATAGCCACCTTCTGAAGCTAAATTCAGCTATAACTGACTAATTAAGCAACTTTGAGATGTATTTCAGAACCTATTGACTAAAAAGTTATATTCTTTCAAAGCTGAAAGTGTTGCCTTAGGGGAATTAAGTCAGCCCTTTAAATTTTTTAGTAGCACAGCTTTCTGTTTAATAGGTTTTGAAATATGTCTCAAACTCACTTAATTAGTTATAGCGTATTTTAGCCCTGGAAAGTGGTTGTCTTTCTCCAGGCATGGACTCCAACTAGCAAGGCTTGCTGCAGGCATGGCCACTTGCACACCAGTGCTGCTTCAGGTGCAGCGAGGCAGATGAAGGTGGAGTGTGAGAAGCTGGGTGTCACTCATGGGGACAGGGTGCAGGTGACTGACCTGCTGCAGGAGGCACCTTGTGCAAAGGTTCATGTGCAGGGGTCTCAGGGCCCCTTGGGTGTCCTGGCTGGCTTGCCATCAGCAATGATGGGAGCCAAGGCAGTGCCAATGAGATCCCATTGCTGCAGAGGGTGTCAAAGGTAATTTTAGGTTTTGTGGGATATTCTGCCTGAGAAATGTGCAGGACCTCTGCAGGCCCTGTATGATTTCTAACAGCCCTGTACAGATGTCTCAAGTATGCTAGGGCAGCTTGTGTAGCCAGACACATATGTTTAGGCAACCTAATTTTGTCTGATGTGCCTGTACACACCTAAATTCCTAAATTTCCCTTAATTTAGTTGTGTTTTTTCTTTTTGTTTGATTTGTTTGTTTGTTTGGGTTTGGTTTGGTTTTTGGGGTTTTTTTTTTGTTTGTTTGGTTTGGTTTGTTTGCTTGTTTTAAATTTAGAGCTGAATCTTCTGTGGCATGCCTGCACTGTGGTGTGCCTAAGCATGCTGACCTCCTTCAGCCATTTCAGCCTCAGGAAAGTGCTCTGCCTGTGCCTGGTCTGTATGGCGGGGCAGCAGGGAGAGTCCTGCTGCTTCTGGGCTTGTAAATCTTCCCTCCTTCCAAGAAAAAGCAAAGGTGCTCTGCTAGGCTCTTGATCAGTTCTCTCTGCGCTCACTGTCCTGAACCCGTGGTAGTGCTCTCCTTCACCTTCACAGAGGAGAGCATTTGGACCCATATTAATGAGCTGCGTGCTTAATTACCAGTACCTGCTACTTGAAACATTCCTCTTTTACACTAGAAAGGCAAATTTATATGATGCAGCAGCATCCTCTGCCACAAAAACTACTTAGAACAAATGTCTATAGATACCACATTGCCCTTCAAAATCAGGTGTCACTCTCTCTACTTTTATCAGCACAGATAATTTGTTAGTATTCACATTAGCCAGTTCTCTCACTGAAGTCCATTATTAGTCAATAACATGCTTATTTTCTGATATATCATATACAAACTTAACCTGTCTACTAGATTTATGGGTGCTATATTTTTTTTCTGAGTCTTGTCTACTGTCTACTGCTTTTTTTTTTCCTGTGCTGTTTTTTCTTTCTAAAACCACACAGAGACATATTTTGAGAAAGACTTTGACTAACATCTGTTTGACCTGCCAGGTTGGAAATCTTTTTTACTGGTTCTATGCTGCCAGGCTGAAACTGTACAAAAATGCACATGGACTCAGATGATTTCTTCTGAGTGTTGACACTAAGGTTTTTTTAAAAGAATTTTAAATTTACCTTCTGAACCTTGGGCTAAAGCAGGAACATAATTGATCTGGGAACTTGCCAGAAATTATTGTCCCTTTTGTCATTGATTCTGTTCTTTTTTCTCTCCCAAAGTTCTTTATTATATTTTTGAGTGTTTTTGGAGCAAGTCTGTTTGAGATTGTCGGGGTTCTGCGCATCTACTGTGATACAAGGAATATTTCAAGTAAAACAAAAATTATTCTAAACATCCCTTCAAAGTTAAGCAAAGCCTGCTGTAAATAATTCCAGATAATTTCAGTGCTGAGCTGTTTTTGAGCTCTTTAGAATCTATGCAAAGCCATAGCAAGAGAGGAAGGCAACTTCTCCCACCCCCATTAATAAGGGAAAATGAGCCCGAAGTAAGATAAATTTCACAAAGTTATTATTTCAGTTACTCAAAATTAAACAAATACCAGTCTAATAATTATAACTGGAGTAAAGCCAATGTTAACAAAAATTATATAGTAGTATCCAAACTTTACTCAATTCTGAAAGCTGTAATTGGTCATGATGATGAAATCAGATAAAAACCCCATTCCTTCTGTTATGAAGACTTGATAGAGAAGTAGGTAGGAAGTTACTGATGATTAAGGTGGTGACTGAGCCAATGACAGAGTGGACTGGTGTGCCTGTGCTAGGACATATTTAAATCTGAGCAGGCCCTGGGGTATTCCCAGATATAGGCTGCCTCTGATCTGGGATACCTACATGTGCTGCAGCATCATTCTCCATAAATCTGACCCCTGAGCAAAGCTGCCTGAATTACGCGCCAGGACTGGTTTTGTCTGACTTTTTTCTGCTTACAGCTTATCCACAAATGGCTTTGAGATTTTTTTAGATTTGTTAACATTTTTATGGGCATAAATAAACTGTTAATGAAAGAATTAGCTGGTATGATAAGGTGATGGAATATATTTATGGCATAGCAATAGTCTCTGAATTCCAGTGATACTGTCCCTGCTCCATAACTGGACAGCCTGAAGTTCACACACAGTGATCTCTGCCCTGTTCAGGGCATTCACAAATATTTGTTACTGCTTGGGAACAAAGTAATCAGTTACAGTGCTAATAACGTTATAGATGCTTGTTCTAACCAATATTTGTGAGGTTTTTGTTTTCCATTACTGATCCCACAGCTCTTGGTGTTGTGCCAGACCATGGGGACACCAGTGAGACAAGATGCTGGGCTTGGATTGCATTTTAAAAAGTTTCTTTTCCCTTCTCTGCTTTTTGCTAAAGCAACCAACTTATGAGAAGATAGTAGTCATCACAGAAACAGAGACAATAAAGGCAGAGTTGGGTGTTCCCTAGAGCTCTAGGAAGAAGTAGTGTTTATGGGTGGAAACCTTTACTGTTTTAAAACATCTGCAAAGGCCTACCAGGTCTTTGTTTTCTTTGGCTAGAGGCTGGCAGTCACGGAATATTAGGAAAAACTGAATTAACTATTCCAAGTTAGAACATAGTGAACATTTAACTTTTGCTAATTTTTTTTCCTCAGAAAGCATATTTTCAGCAAGAAATGAGCCTTGTTTATTTGTTTGCTCTTAGAAAACAAGGATTGGTAATATTTCATTTTACCAAAATTTCCCCCCTTTGCTTTCAGGTTTGCTTAGGAAAACAACATTTCCATAAATTTTTAGTTCCTTTCATAACTTGTCTTGAACAAATGATACCTTTTTTTTACTTATGCTAGTAAGTGGAATTCAGTTCTAATGAGGAAAAGCAATATTTGTGCTGCAGCAGAGCAAAATTTTAATCTTTCAAAGTGATCTAGAAAGTCCAGTAAAATCAAATTGACCCCTTTTGTTAATGAATGCTTTCAAAGTAGCAGATCAGTTAACACGTGTGAATAGTTCTGCTGGTGTGTTTTGACTTATGATTGCTTCTGCCTGGTCTATACAGTATGTTAGCATACTTCTTTATCTATTGGTTGCTGAAGTAATGATCCAAAACACGAGTTGCATTTTGTAAACAAGACTGGGAGGGTTTTTTTTAAGTTTTATCAAATAATGTTCAGGGGCACAAAAGTATGTTCAGACTGACTTGATCTTGTCTCACTTCCTTGGAAGCAGTACAGTGGGAAGTCAAGCTATCACTGCAATCTTTCCTCTCTACCTCTTTCTTTACAGGAACTGTAGGGAGTGGAATTTCAACTACCCCACCACGAACAAACTGCTTGCCGTGTTGATGCATATGTACCCAGTATTTGACTTCAACATAACGTAAGAGTATATCTTACTATTGTTTATCTTGTTGAGATAACAGTGTGGTTTTTGGAGGTTGGTCGTAATAATTAAACACCATAGCAAAATACAAATGTGGCAAAACTCATATTACCTTGTTGTGGGATGCCCTGTCCTTCCCAGTTTGCCAAATTCTCCTGCAGCACACCAGTGCAGGGGTTTCTCTGGTTCCACCATGCTATCCTCTGGTCTGAAGGCTTTTTCCCCAGCAAACCTCCAGGTCTAGATCATAAACAGTGTGAGTGTTCGACTACTTATGCTTTTAATGACCTTGTTATTATCCTACCTCAAGTCCAATATAAATAAACATAATTAATTGTCTTTTACCTTTATATGTCTGAATGATGTGTCAGGTTTTCCTGTTCTTTTCCAGACAAAGAAAAAAGTGTGTACCAATATTATGAGACAGTACTAAATGGCTAAAGTAGACATAATTAGGAGCTGGGAACCTCTTTGGACTAATTATAGTACCCAGCACTTCACTTCCATTTAACTTGCTTAAATCCAGCCCAGATCATTGGTAACAAAAAGCCTGGTATGGTGACCTGCCAGTGTTATGGAGTGTAAAATAAGTGGGCTGTTCCTTGTTCCTCTTCTTCCTAATGGACAGATGTTGATACAAACCCCCTCACTATGCTCTCTGGCACCCTCAGCCAAGGCACTGCCAGCCATAAAGGGTGGTGACTCTCCTGATTTCTCCTTCCCCACTCCAGTCTGCTTGCTCCCCTGTAGCCTTATGGTTGAGTCCCAGGTTATGTGAAGCTTTTCCAATGTGGGCTTCAGCCCCAGAAGTGATTTCGCAGAGGGCCAAAATGTACCACATGTTGGATGCACTGAATGCAGTCCCCAGTCAGTACAATGCCTAAGGGGATGCCTGGTTTTCAATAAAGTTGTCCAGCAGACATCAAATGGAGCTCACTCTTCAGTACTGTGCTGCTTTCAGGCTGGGAGGAGCAGTTTTAAGTAGACAACTCAATTATCCAGAGATAGAGATTTTTGTTTGTTCTTGTTGGGTTTTTTTCTCCTTTTTGTAAAAGGAGTAAGTAAATATCTCATTTGTTTGGAAAGATAATACTCTGGTTAGGTAATCTGTTGTTTTGAAGGATCTTGCTTTTATTAAGGAAAACAGTATCTGCATCTATCCAGCTTAGCTATTTGCAAGAAACTTACCTTGCAAGAAACTTGCAAGAAGCTCTTGCAAGTGTTTGAGAGCCAAGCATGATCATTAAGGGAAATGCTAACATGTTTAAATCCTAAATGAGAACCGCATTATGGGATAAGTTCAATTTCATGTCATAGTGGGCAAACTAGAGCCTTGCTGAAGATGAGCTGAGTGTTGAATACAAGCTGTATTTTATATGCTGGGATGTTTTTTTCCCTTTTAACTTAAGGTTTATTAGAGACTTTAGATCTTGATCGGTTACAAAGCCTGAGGAGGGGGAAAAATGCTATAATAAACCCAAGCAGCATCAGTAGATTGGAGAACAGGAATCACCTGCCGCTCTGTGAGCTGCAGCCGATGAGGGGCACAGAAAGAAATGATTGACACTGGCATACAAACACACGCCCTGACTAGACACAGCAATATAGCTCAATAGCAACGTTATATCCTGTGATGAGATGAAAGAATACAGGCTTTAAAAGTAAAACACTTTGGAACATAAACTCCCCATATATTGCAGCGAGTCCCTGAGGAGCAGCAGTGTGCCCCATGCCCCTCCTTCGCTCCTGCTCGCTACAGATCCTGCTCCACAAGCAGCAGGCAGGTTCAAACAAGGTCAGAGTGTCTGGCTCCTTGGCAGAAGCTGTCCTTTCTGCAAACTTAATAAATGGAGTCCAGGTGCAGGAGATATTCTTTGCAAATGTGTCGTCCATTGCGCCTATAATGTTTTCCATTGCCGGGGCTGGAGCTCCCAGGTTATATTAGTCCCCTGCTGATCAGAAAAGGGTTTGACAATGACCAGTTGCCAAGATAAGGAACTTAATCAAAATAGAATGCATAAAATTTCCGAAAAACATACCAAGAATTCAGAGCTGCGCGCAGCTGCCTAGAGCAGAGGTCTTGAACACCCTGCCCATAGGCTGGAGTTTTATTTCTTTGTGGGCCATATGGCACATGAAGCCTGGAAACATGCTTACTTTAGTAATAAAATGCTGCTCACCCACCTGGCTACAAAGCTAACCTTTAAAAGCAAGATAAGCATAACAGATAAAGAGTTCTCTTCCTTATGTGAAATGAGACCTCTGGGAAAAATGAATTCCTTCCCACTTTTTCCTCCTTTGCACTGCACTACATTGGGATGTTCACTCTGAAGCCTAGTAATGATACTAATCTCTGCACACAAATCTCTGTCAAAATGACCAGTTTTTGTCAAATGAGCTAGGAAACAAGAAAGAAATATAAGACTGGGAGAGATTCCTAAATGAACAAATGCAGTTACATACTGTCACTAGTAATAATCTTATTATGATATGACCAGTCAAGTCTAGTTTTAGTTGAGAAAAAAAAAAGAAAATGCTGAAGGAAAACATGGGGGTTGCTCATGGGAAGGAAATTCAGAGGCAAGAAAGTTAGGGCTGGAAGAAAGAAACAACCAAGGGAAAAGGGAGGGGAAGAAAAAAGTTTTAAAAAATAGCAAAACAGTGGGAGAAAGTAGGGGGGTACCAAAAAAGATGAGAACAAGTGACCAAAATACTTCAGAGACATATTTTCCTGCTGATGGTAATCAGTGCAACTTGAATGGCTGCTGACAGCTCTGAGCCTTGTTATTGCATTTGAGACACATGCCAGTTCTGATTGTAGTGTAACTTCCACGGTAATGCCACTGCTGTTGTGTAACAGGTAGCAAATTTTCATTTGATGGTGTTTGTGTCCTGGGAGCATGTGAGTTTCACTTGGGGAGTTACAAAAAAGTGGTGTTTTATCTTGAGTCTTACTGAAAGCAATCTTTACCTGTACATTTGGAGACACAAATAGTGTATTTGCACAGTTAGTGCTACACATGCAGGCTGTGCCTAGTTATGGACCACAAGTCCATAAGAGTATTTTTTCTCTTCCTGACTGGATGAATCATGCAGCTAGTTAGTGTGGGTTAAGTTCTGAATTGTAACATGCTGTGTTAGTTCGTCTCTGCATTGTTCAGTCAAAGACACGAGAACCCACCATGGGATTTAGATGTCTACCCCACTCTATATTCAATTGAGACATTTGCTAGATACAATTTAATTGGATTTTCATACTGGTTGCAGCTTAAATCAAACTTCATTATTGGCTCACTGAAATGGCAAATACAGGGAAAGTTCTGAGTGACTTTGGATGGGATAAATGAACCTAATAAATTAGTCATCCAGCTGTGTTATGAAAACAATTTTTTTTCTGGAATGTTTGCTTTCAACTTGCCAAGCAGGGCCCCAGCTTTCTATGGTTTTGCAGCAATTTTGAGCAGAGCCTGGCAACAATACCTAACTCACTGTTAGCTTTGTCCTATGCAGAGTGTCTGGTAGGCTGGCCCCAGCAAGCTGACTTTCCTTAGCAAATTGGTCAGGACTTAAAACTGTCTCCTGTCACTGCCCCTCATTTCACATTAACCTTAACTGCTGCCCAGAAGGACCTAACTGCAGGGCACTGGAAACAAATGTACCAGAAATCCATCCTTCCACAGTTTTACCACCAGGCATTAGATATATCAGAGATCATTCTATTTAATTTATGAGGTGTGAGAATCAAATAACCTATATAAAAATTTATGTTGTGTCTCTAGATGTCCAATCGAGATTGAAATATGTCTGGTTAACTTCCAAATAAATTGACTCCTCTAGAGTTTTCACTGAATTTTTCTCCCAGGCTAGAGTATGATTGAGTTTTATAGGTTTAATGTTGTGAAGTAGCACCTTAGAGAGAGTAGAGTTGAGACATTTGCCCAACCATAGATGTATGCTATTGTTTCAGTACCAGTGAGGGGGACTCACTTTAGAGGGAGTTTATGACTCTGCTTTGTCTGTAATTACTGATTAAAATGGTACCATAGCAATATTTGAAGAGAATCAAGCCCTACTGAGGGATAGAGCCAATGTTGTGGGAAATATTTCTGGATGAACCCATGCTTCTCAGACAGCAGAAATTCAGCTGTCATCTTCAGGTTAACTGGGTTTGGAGAAAAGGAAAGGTAATTACACTTTTGAGTCACATTCTCCCGAGGAGGTGAATGTGGAATGCTGACACTTGTGAATCCATCCAGCCCAAGACCCTCTTCTCAAGAACATAAGCAAAACATCTATGAAAGCAAATTCAGGCACCCTCCTGCAGTGTGCCACTCACAGAGAGCCCTGCAAGCTGCTGGGACACATGCCAGGAACTTTTGGTGGAATCTATGGGTCTTTCCTTGTGGCTGGGGTTGGTGCATCAGACTATGCCAGGCTTTCATTTCCCTCACTTGCAGTGTAGGTGGTGAAGCTGAGTGTGGGATAACTTTGTCCATCCTGGAGATGCAGGCATACGAATAGTCCTTGTGGATATGGGTGTATGTTCCCCCTTTGGTACCTCTCTGTTGATGCTGTATCACCATGCCTTGAAATGTAGGTGGTAGCTCTAGTTAAGGGTGTGTCATGGTTTAACCCCAGCCAGAAAACAAGTGCTGGGCCCATACAGCTACTTGCTCACTCCCTCACCAGCGGAACTGGGGAGAGACTCAAAAGGCTAAAGGCCAGAAAACTCGTGGGTTGAGATAAAGACAGTTTAATAGGTAAAGCAAAAGCTATGCATGTAAGCAAAGCAAAACAAGGTTCAGTCAACTCCAGGAAAGCAGGGCTCCAGCATGTGCAATGGTTATTTGGAAGACAAGTGTCATAAGTCCAAACATCCCCCCACTTTCTCCTTTTTCCCCTTGCTTTATATACTGAGCATGATGTCATGTGATATGGAATATGCCTTTGGTTGGTTGGTGTCAGCTGTCCAGGTTATGTCTTCTCCCAACCTCCCACGCACCTTCAGCCTCCTTGCCAGCATGTCTGTACAAAAAGCAGAAAAGGCCTTGTCTCTGTGCGAGCTCTGCTCAGCAGTACCAAAAACATCTCTGTATTATCAACTCTGTGCTCAGCACAAATGCCAAACACAGCCCCATGCTGGGTACTGTGACGAAAATTAACTCTACCCCAACCAAAGCCGGCACAGGGTGAAAAGCTGTATTTTTGCCTTGATGTACATATAATATAGTTGAGCTGAGGAGAATGTGTAGGAGAGCAGATCCATCCAACACTAGCAATGTTTTGGTAGTGATGGAGAGAGGAGTTGTGTTGGTCAGGGGACAGCTTCAACAAAGGAATTGGTTGTACGTACCCTGATTACATCAGCGATGAAGCAGATATTAAGCAGAAGTCAGTTCCGAATTCGTCATTATCACTGAGCCTAAACCCAGCATTTTTAACACTCTTTATCCATTCCTAACAAACATTTTGAGTAATGTTAATCCCACCTTATGAGCTGGCAAAGTACTTTGTGCAAAGACTGCACACAAGACTCTTTTTTCTTCTGGAAATGGAAAAAGCAAGATTGGAGAATTGACAGAAGATCTGTGTTCTCACAAGCCATTATTTTTTACCCTGAAATCTTTTCTTTACTCTACTAAATCTGTGGCAGGAGTTGTGTTTTACCCTGCTGGGTAGGGGAGCAGCTTTGCCTTACTTTTCATATTGTGTAACATTTCAGGCTTTGACTTGATGATTGTAATGAATTTTGTGGGGTAGGCAAAACGGCAAAACAGAAACATCTAAATCTCTGTTCCATTTGTGAAAACTTACAGCTGGCACAATGATTACACTTCCTTGGGGCTGCTGAATCCTGTGGGAGCTCTTTAAAATTATAGCAGATTTCACTGAGTGTGTGTAGCAAATATGACCTATGATTCCACCTCTGTTTTCCTTTAGTTTAATTCCTACCCCTCCACTTTGCTCCTTTCATCAGCTCTTTTTTAACTTCGTCCTGTCCTTGATTTTTTCTTGGAATAATCTAGCTCTCTTGGGCTTAGTCTTCATTAAAAAGGAAAAAAAAAGTTATCTAACATGTCTTACCTAACAGCCCTGTTTTTTCCAGTAAAGGTGAGAAGGGTGGTTTTCTTTTCAGGCCTGCCAATTCTTGTCTTTTCTTCTGAGATTGCTCGTCAGTGTGGAGATGGCTTTGTGTTGCGAATTCCTCTTTCACAGTTCTGCTCCAAACTGGGTTACGACCACCGTGTTGTACCGAGGTTGCCATGCAGGTATCCTTTCAGAAAGATTTCCAGTGAGAACCAGCAATATTTTTTCCTTTGAAGTGCTAATAACAGTTGTTGTTGGGTTCCTCCTGTCCTGGGTGAGTTTACATAAGTGATTGTGTATGTGTGTGAGATAGCAAAGGGGGGAAAAAAGCAGATGGAAGAGTAGTAATAACTGGGGAGTGGATGAGTCCACAGCACATGGGCAAAGGAAATGCTGGGAGAAATAATTAGTGCTGTAATCTGATTTGCTAATAATCCATTTATAAAACAGTTATGATATATACTTGTAGGAATGTGACTGATCAAAACGACAAATGGTATTACTTCCTCCCCTCCCACTCTGTATTAAAGAACCTTAATTACTTGATGGCTCAAGACTTTGTGGGTGACTCATGCTACAAAGAGTCAGATGCTCACAGCACATAATGGAGCTCTTGAAAAGCTTTCATAATGATGGCGGGCTTTGCACTACCTCCCTCCCATACATCCCTCTCTGCCAAAGAGTTATTAGGTAATTTAAAATAATTAAAAAGGAAATAATTAAAAGATTTTACACACACAGAAATAGCACTTGTAGCTAATTATGTAAGTCTATCACTTCTAACAGTGGAACACAGTTACCATTATCAGAGAATTGCGTTTGAATTGTGACGGATAATCCTCTGGTCCCATGTTGCACTCTTGCAAGTGGGAACTGGTTGTCTAGGTTTTTACAGCATGAAAGAGGTGTATGGAGCCTGTGGTCTAGCCACAGCTCTGCCATGAGAGGTTTCTGCTCAGCTTTGTTCCCTGCAGATTTTTACCTAATTAAAACGTAGCAGGGAGTGAAAACTCCTTCATCTAATCTTAATGTGTTTGTGTGGGGTGTTCTGCTAAACGCACAGGAGCTCCGGCATGTTTGCAACTCCTTGTAGGCTTGGGATGGCAGAGTAACTTCCTGACAAGAAGACTATAGGCATGGGTCATGTTAAATGAAGTAAATGACAAAATTATCCTATGGTCTTGCTATCAGTAGCATGGACACCATCTCTATAAATATGGTGATAGGAATATGAGGTAATAATTTATTTCACCAATCAGCAACATAGAGCTTTCATGTGGATAATGGCAGCTGCTTAACAATGCAAAAAAAATTACCTTGTAGTTTTATCACAAGAAGCTAATATCCTACCCAAATAAAGCCTTTGACGCTTTAGGCATTCAGAATCCAATTATTCAGAGAGAAATTTGGCCAAAGAAAGTGAGACAAACCTCCTTCCACCTTTGAAAAATATCTGTAATACATCACTGCTGCTCATCAGACTGCCCCTAACCCTGGACAGTCCATAATCCAACCATTGGACAGTGATAATCCAAAGGCTATGGCCAAGCTGTGAAATAGCAGCACAAAGTAACAGAAGTAACAGTGATTGTTGGATTTTTGGATCTCTTGACTTTTTTTTTTTAGAAAGCTGTTGGCAATATTATCTTACTATTTGCTTCATTTTACTTGTAGAGGTTTTGGGGTCCTCTGAAGGGATGTTGGCAGTAGAAAGTTCATTTACAGGCTCTAGAGGAGTTTGTATCTCTTTGTCCTTTGCCTGTAGATGAAACACAGAGAAAGGAAACCAGCTTTTGTGAGCACCTGCGTCGTTTGCATCTTTGGTTGTAATATGGGCTAACAGCAATTTCCTGACATATGAAATGCTTTTTGAGTTATGGATAGAGCGTGCTTTTTAAAAGCTAAGCATTATAATCATCATGCAGTACTTTAGGAGTGGTGTAAGAGAGGTTGTATTAAATACCATCATTAATGATCTAAAAGAAAAAAGTGAGAAGAACACGATTACAAAATTCAGAGGATATTGAATTAGGAGGACTAGAGAGAAAATGAGATAATAAAAAGAGACCTAAAGAGATTATAAAGGTAGGCGGGCGTTTTTATAGAAACTAAGATTCATCCCGGAAAACTGCAGGATAATAAATCTGAAGGAAAATAATCTGAACTACATATCTCCAAGAGGAAGAAGAAGCCTGGGAAGCAGTAATTCTGAAAGAAGTAAGATGATAATGGTTAGCCAACCAAGCTTGAATTTGCAATATCATAAAGCTGCAAAATGTCCAATGTAATTTTGAGTTGCAAATGCCAAACTATCATGTCACAAGACTGATAATCTTTTTTGCAAACAGTTTATTACAACAGAATGCAGAACAGCTCAAGCAGCTTTCAACACTAAGCGATGAGTTTTGATCTATTTAGTCACTGTGCAGTGTCCTCACTAAAACTAGTACCTGCTTTAAATGTTTCAAGATATTTGCTGAAAACTGGTGAGGTGCTGCTTTGTTTATGGTGCTGTGCGTGTCACACACACCCACTGGGGTCTTCAGTTGCTGTCCGCTCAGATGTGGGAAGCAATGTTACTGGCAACTCTTACACACTTTCTTCTGCGCTTCCTCATAAGTGAAAGGTTTCCATGTGTGGATGGAGGCTGAAGGAGAACGAAGGGGAAAATGCTTAATATTATTTTACTGAAATGTGCAAAGAGCTGATACTGGCAATGGGTGGGTTGGAAACCTACCCTTTCCAAGGAATGGGCAGTGGGGAAAAAGTGATATGATTCATGGTGATTTAAATTAAGAAGTTTCAGCCTGCAACTGAGATGTGCTCAGAGTGCACAGGCGGGCTATTACTACACCTTGTCTGAATAGTAAAAACTCATACATTTGTATAGTTGATGGCTTCTGCGTTGCCCTCATCATGCCCTCAGTTCCTTGGCCCTGGACCAGCAGCTCTTTGTGCTATTTCCATTGAGCCACAGCTCAATGGAAAGAAGACAGCAAAAATTGTTCCCGAAAAGTGACACGATCCCTTACAGATCCTGGGCTGAGACTACTGGGCATTTTTGCAGAAGAATAACGATGTATTGAAGCTGCTGCAGTAGGCAGTGACAAGCCAGCACAGTGAGCAGAGGACAGTTTTTATATATTCCCAGGAATGAATATTGCCAAAGAGGAACTCAGTGGGTCAGCTGAGGAATTGTGTTGCTGCATTTGGTTCCCACTGTATTTTTTTAACTACTGAAGTTTTCAGACCAAGGTAGATTATATTTACAGTCTCCCTATTAAATCATCATAAACTTTTAATGCTGGGAATATGACCTGTTCAAAAAACCAAATGTAAATAGCAAAAGTTTGGAGTGGTTATTGAAACTGCTGTCAGTGTGAATCATACTGTCTTATCCAAGAAATAAGCTGCTGGGTTTAATAAGGCAGAAGTTGTGAAAACGAATATCTTCTCCAAATAAAGCAAAACTAACATTTTACTGTCTTCTGATGGTTGAAAATTTATGGTGGCAGCTAAGATATGAATGAAAGTTAAATAGTCCTATTAATTTGATTACTTGTTTCCAGAGCCATCAGACATGTGGAAAGTAATATCATGTGGGAAGTGGTGTAAGATTTACACTCGCCTGAGAGAAATCACTGCTCCGTCTATCAGATTTGATAGGTGTCAGAGGGCCCTTTGAAAATGAATAATAAGGGAACTGAATAATAAGAAAGACACGTAGCTGTTTAAAACTTTTAAACATTTGGATGAATTCTTGAACTAATTAAAACAAAAGTTTAAATGGAAGTTTTGACATATATCTGGATATGGTAGAACTGCTCAGCTGAGTGTGTGAATTATCTCACTCTCACTGACATTTGTGAGGGTGGTTTTTGAGGTGCAAAAGATTTTATGGCCATTAAAATTAGAGAAAATTTGGGTTGAGTTTGTACCTGTATCCTTTTATGCATTCATAGTACCGGAGAACTCAACCATATCAGGATGCTGCTGTTCAAGTCTTCGCACAGACCTGAGCTACACTGTGTATACAACAATCCCCACAAAAAATGTCCCTTCAATTTATTTTATGTTAAAATTTGCTAAGCTATTAGGTGTAATAAAGTCCTCTTGTCCAGGGCACCAATGAGCCCCAACTGCTGTAGCAGTGGTCACAAACCCATGCTGATGAAGAGCCTGTTTCTTGTCTCACTAATGCCAATGGCAGAACTCTTCAGTGACTTCAGTGGGAGTGGTGTTAAACCCTAGAGGAGACTTACACAAAAATAATTGACCTGAACTGGTGAACAAACACGTCGTGTTTCATCTTTGTGCATTTTTCTGTTGTGGGGAATCCTTTCCCAGACCAGCTCGGGGAAGTTCCACTGTGGAAGTTAGCAGAGCGGTGTAAAACAAAGCACTGTTCAGAGCATTTCCCATGAAACAGCAGCAGTTGCTGTACAGCCTGGCACAGAATAGGGCTGGATTAATCTCTTATTCTTCATTTGAAAGGCTCTGTATTAAAAGACTAAGGTTTAGGATTTTACATCCATTTAATACCTGGCTAAGTATTGGGGGTATGTGTTCAGATATTAATGTGACTAAGAAGATATATGCTTGGGTTAAGGTTATTTCAAAAAAAGAAGCTCTGTCATTAATAATTTTTGGTCAGGAGCTCTGCCCGTCATCAAGAGATAAATCATCTTCCAGCAGCTGTGACAGCTCTTTAAGTCTGAGGCCCGAACAGCTTAACTGGGGAAATGATCAATTCTAAGATACATAGTCAAGATGACATCCTTGGTGCAGTAAATTCTTTCAGGAATGAACATGAATAAAATGAATATATTTATGGAACAGTGATGTAATTCAGAATCTTGGCTGTTAGGGAGCCTATGCATCTTGATTCTTTCCCTGCCCTGTAGCAGTTTTCCAAGACTCCAACCTCAGATAACTGTTAATTGTCTGAAAACTACTCCAGGTGAATGCGGGTTTTGTAAGAATGAAGAATCTTTACAAATACTATGAATGAATGAAAGGTCTGCATTTCCCAGAGAGTATTGTGTGTTAACTGTACCTTATTTTTCTATATATGGAGTAAACATAAAACAAAACAAAACAAAAAAACCCGAAAACCTCTTACTTGTGAATTGCTGGAAAATATTGCCACTTTACAGTGACAATTATGTGCACTGACCCCATCCATAGTAACACAGATCCTATAAGCAGATGCTTCCTGTACTTTAGGTGCCTGAGCAACACTTGAAAATCCCATGGTTTGTCATTGCACCTTTCTTGAATTAATGATTTGTTCAGCTGAGGTCACCTAGAAAAACCAATTCACCTTTTGAATGCAAGGAGTTTCCAAGGGGTTTGATTTGTTACGTGGAACAACTGGCAAGTTTTCCTCCAGACACTATCATTACATGATTTGCCGGTGGCACAGACTGCTGCCTGGAATTTACTTTGCAATGGAGGATGGCTCCCATTTGTGTATATATATTGCTGTAGTTCCCACTCCTGCCTGTTTTTTTGCCCCAGTGGGAGTTACCAGGCATGAGACACACCAACAGCATGGGAAAGGTGCCATGGCTGTGCTTCACTGGCTGGGCACAGGCAAGGAGGGAACCATAGCACATGCAGGACATGGGGGGAACAAATTTCTGCAGGCCAGAGAGTCTGTGGGTGGGCTGGACGTGGTTGCCCACCGTTCAGTTCTGCTGCTGATGCTGTAGCAGAGCAGGTGCTTTGCAAGCTGTCAGTGTCGCTTGTGGTAGGGTAGAGTGGTGGGTAAGCACCTCAGAAATGGGCTCCAGAGCCTGCTAGCTATGTACCAAGCAGTTTTGGTTTCAAACTAGATTATTTTCATTCCTAAAATGTGCCATGTGCCTGCACATGTTCCCAGGGATGACAAAACACTACAGCAGCCATTCGTAAATTACGATTGCTGACTTTATACAGAAAAAATGGCTTCAGGTTATGTGAAGAGCATCCATTCATACACCGGTTCTTGATTAACCTTGCAGGTTCCCATTGAGCTGTTACAGTGAATAAAGTAAGAGGCCACATGAAAAGCACTTTCATATTGACGTGAAGTAAAGCAGACCAAGTGCTCTTACTGTGTATTTTGTCAAAATAATTTTCATGCTGAAGTTTAAGCCACATAGCATAAATATTTCCCAGCTAGCAGGCAGTGATCATGGAGCACATAGTGGAGTGCATGACTCAGGCCATCAAAAGAAAAGCTTTAACCATGAACTCTGTGAACTCTAAGGAAAACCTCCAGCTGAGCAAATATAAAGTATTGGAAGTGACTTGGATACCTTCCCGTCTGTGGTGCTTTTTAATGAAATCTATCCTCCCCCACTCTGAATGTGTGTGTGTGTGTGAGTGTGTGCTTAATAGATACAGGGCAGTGAACTCCCCAGGATTAGCTAATGAAAATAGCACTGTAAAATGAATTGAGCAAATCGATACAGCTGGAATTTTGAGCACTGTGACAAATGCACCAACCCGAAATTCCCCTCTCCCACTGCAGCCAGTATTTTATGTACACGTATGTGTTACAAACTTCCAAAATGAGACTGCTATTTGTAAATTAAAATTGACTTGGGCCACAGGCTGCTGCTTAGGGAAGCAAAGGAGAAGGAAGAGCTCTTCAAGTGGAAGATGGGACTGCCCTTAGAAAACTCCGGATCACGCATGCCATTAGAAGGAAGACCTAGGAGAGCCTCCTGAGCTATGCCAGTTTGAGGAACTATTTTCAAGTGTGTGAAATAACCTGGGGACTGGAGGATTTGGGGAATTTTTCCAGGATCCTTATTGCCTTTCTGACTCCTCTGAAGCTTCCAGCCTAGTTGTGAGAGCACTGGGTGGGCAGGGAGAGTTACCCACAAAAACAAAAGTCTGTGGATGGGCCAAAAAAAAAAGCCTGGGTGCCTAATGTAGTTCTCAACTTTTGGGGCTTCATAAATACATCCCCCTGTTTCCTGCAGCGCTGCAGGAATCCTGGCTTTGGGGAATGCAGAGGAAGCTTAAATTTACTCCATTTCAGGAGGAATTTTTCATCTTTCATGCAGAGTAAGTGACACATAATTTCAAATGTGAATGTCATAATTAAGTCTAATTATTTTACCATACTTTTGCCTTCATTAGACATTGTGTTTGCAATAATTGCTGTAATCAACCATATGGTTAGTATTAACTCGTTAACTACATGAGGGCAGATAATCCCTGCAGGAGGAATAGATGACTTCCAGGTCTGGAGGTGTCATGCTGAGTCCCATCACCCCAGGGAATGGCAGGGTTTTGGCTCTCTGTCACCTCTCACAGATGAGCAAGAGGGAAAGATTTCAGATGCTTCACATAACTGAGTGGGTTCAGAGGACATGAAAGCCCCAAATCTGTGCTTTGGACAAAGAAAGCAGACCTATACCTCTGCAGTGCCACAAAATACATCCATGTGGGTGCTCCTTGTTCCTAGGGAGCAAGGCTGGGCAGCTGGCTGATTTGGGGCAGCCTCACTGGGCAACTCCCTGTGGCGCAAAGCTGGGCACTTTTGGTAGGCAGACTGTCAGGGTTTAACAGAAGCATGAAGTGAGTCTGTAGGAAAACTTCTCTGTGCATTAGTACTTACATTTATCCGGAGCACCAGCTTCAACTTTGTGCTGTCAGCTGTAATTTCAAGAAGCCACTACTAGCATTGGAGTGTGTAATGATGGTATCTACCAACTAATTCTCTTTTTATGCTGGCTTGCTAATAATTCTGTCATCTTGTTGGGAATTATTCCTCTCTGAAATTATTTTTTACAGTTATATTATAAAAAGAAAATCTGGATTAAGTACACTGTAATTGCCAGGGTTTGTGGGATATGTGTTAATTTTTCTTTTGCGGTGTGCCAGGTTGCCAGAATCAGTTATTCATGTATTTCATCTTTCTGTGCAACACTTGCAATGTACAATGCTTACTAACATCTCACCTGACCTGCTGTTATGTGTCTTGTATTTTCCCTGATCTCAGCATAAGTGGACTTCAGTTAGCTATAGAGCAAACCAGAGGGCAAAATTTAATCTTGATGCTATTTTCCAGCCAAGTGTTTAATTTATATGTTGGTTTCTTCATTTATCCCCCTTTTTTCTGTTTTCAGGAAAGCAAACAACAAATGTATTCACTCATAGAGCCATCAGTGATGTTCAGGGCTAATCCATTACCTCTTCAAAATCTTCTGTAGTGGAGATACAGAAGGTTTCTTATAAAGCTTTCTCAGCTCCATGATGGAATTGGTGGTCAAAGACAGAGAGACAGTGCAATACGATCCCAGTCCTGACTGACCTTAGCTTAAGTTTGGTCACATCCAGACGAAGAGCCCTAACCTGGAACAGCCAATGCCTTCTGGGTACCTGTCTCAAGAGTGATGAGGGGACAGGGATGATGTCCTTGTGCTGATGAACACCTGTCTTACTCCTTTAGCTGGTGACAATAAGGAATGGTTTTATACTTTGCATGTTGAACCTGGACTTCAGACAGAGGAGGATGGGGTGATGGGCCATTTTTTACAAGGGAGGGATCTTTGTATCCCTTGGATTTGTTTACTTCACTTATACAACAGCATCCTTCTGGTACAGGCAGGGAAGATTTAAAAATCCTGGGAAATGAAAAATGCATCCTGGTTTCCTCTTGCTCCTGTGGCCCAATCTGAGACTACCCTGAGCTCCAGGAGGTGACAACACATGGTTCTATCAAATGATGCTCCTTTTCTGCCAATGGAAAGGACTTGCAGGGGGTGGGTTCAGCTTATCACATAGATCAGTCAGGATGGTAACTTTACAAAAGGTTAACAGTTTGCTTCCTTGGTGGCCCTGTTCCTTTCCAACCCTGGTGAGGCAGGGAAGCAGCACTGAGAGGGATGCCTGTCTGAAAGATGTCTACATGGGACAGTGACACTGGCTTTTGGGGCAGAAGAATGAATTATTATGTAAATAGGTTTTGACAGACCTTCTGCAGAATTAAAATTGGTGATTTCCAAGACTTTTTTACTCCCTGGACATAGGCTAGTTTTTCCTTCTTGATAATTCCTTGACAAAAGGGAAAGTGAAGAGGGCTTTTTGGTGTCTGCTCTAAATAGGCCACTTGCCAAATCCCTTCCATGTGATTTATTGTGATTTGTAAGGAGAATAAGTGGGGCCTGTATCAACTGTGTGAAGGAAAATGGAGGAATTTATTTTGTACTGACTATAATATAGAGGACATATTATTACTCCTAATTGTAAATGTAGTGAGTGGAATGGAGACGTCTTTTCATGTGGACGAACAAATGGGGAAGGTGCTTTTTGAGGTGTGTGGAGATAAAACCTCAAACACAAGACATTCTGAAAGATGGCAGAAAATCTGTGGCTGAATGCTCACAGGGCTTGTGCAGACTTTGGAAAGCGGGCTTGTGTCTTGCAAAACATACAAAGTCCTACCAAGCATGGAATAACCACTTCATCATTTTAAATGAAGGCTGTAAAAAATTACAGTCAGCACATAATAGGTGTTTTGCACCCATGCTAAGTACTGCCAAGAAAATAGTTACCTAAGTAAATCAATAAAGTATCATTCCCTTCCAAGGTCTTCCTGTCCCCGGTCCCTGAACCTCTCATTTCAGAGGAGTACTGAAACCTGTTCAAGATTTATTTTGATGAAAGTAAGCATCTCTGCATTATCAGGCAGTAAAGAAGTTGTTTACTGCTATTCCAGTAGTGTTGAAAAATCTCTCTGAATACATTCTTGCATTGTAGCCATCATAAAAATGTCTACTAGCTATTGGAGCCCTCAAATGGATTTTTTTCTTTCCAGAAAACAAAGAGTTCAGCCTGAGACCTAGAAATTGCTTCATAAGAAAAACCATCTGTGTAGAGAGAGATGGACTGAGGTATCCTGTCATATATGATGTTCAAGTTTTGTATAAAACATTTCTATTCATATTCTGTTAGCAAATAAGCCTGGGCTGAGGTAGCAGCACCTGTTCTGGGTTCATTTCCTATAAATCAGTCTAGATGTTTAATATGTTCCTCATTACTGGAGCGTTTGAAAACCAGCAATACACCTGAAAACCAATTTGCTGGCATAAATGTTCCAACAAAGTAGTGAATTTTCAGTTCACACTGTCAATTATTGGCAGGAAACAGATTCTGACTTGGCCCTTGTCAAGGATAATACAATTCACAGTCATACTGCTCCAATCAAGCTAGGGAAATGCAGTGTGCAGGATATGCCATTGCAAGAGCTGGAATTCCAAATTTTTAACACATGCAACAAAATCTTTGCACAGGCACTGCATATATAAAATGATTTTGTGGAAAATTTCAAATGGAAAAGACACTCAAGAAAATCTTCATCTGTTTGCAAAATGTGTGAATGATAGAAAAGCTGACTCAGCTCCTGGCTGTGAAAGGCTTGCCCTGCTTGGAGTGGTATCACGCCACGTAAGTTGGCAAAGCAATGCTGCAAAGGGGAAAATGGCTCATGCTCTGCACATTCGCCCCAGACTCAAACCAGAGTGGTATCCCCTGCTCTGCTTTTGAGCTCAAAAGAGTATGGGAGAATAAGAAAGCAGAGGAGGAGTGCTGACCTGCTTGGTGTAGGGGAGTGGCAGACAGGTTTCTCATCCTTGAGAACCATGGAGCCCTGAGATCCTGAGGGCACACGCCAAGGTACCAGGTTTTGAGGACCTCATAGCACCTTAATAGGTCTCCAGGGGCTGCATGATTGTTCCTGGTGAGGGACTGAGAATTTAGGATGAGATTCACTTTTACTTCAGTCAATTAAAAGTTACTTGTCTATTTGAAGCTGCTTATTTAGGTTTCCTGCAGACATCACTTTCTTAAGCCTCGGCTTGAAGCCTTAACTTTATCTGGATGGGTTTTCTCAAGATTCCAATCAAGAATTAGGATTTTGTGGGGATGTGGAGAAGACCAGATGTCTGTAAGTCTGAAGTCACTGATATTTTAGCCAGAGTGGACATCCTTGGGCAAGTGAGCAAACTTGCATTACTTGTTGGAACTATGATGAGTGAAGGGGTGGAAAAGTCAAGCATTAAAAGGACACAGGCACTGTTTCTCTGTGCCTCATACCTATGAGTAGGATGCATCAGGTTTTAGCAGACCTGGCACAACAGCGACTCTTTGACATTATCCTCCTTCTCCCAGATGAAAAATGTCATTATCAATATTTCTTCATTGCCTGAGCATGCTCTCTTTTTTATTAAACTGAAATACTGGGTTCTGAGCAAATGTTAGTTGGGAGCTTTATATTTCATGTCCCTTGTTTAACTCAAAATTTGTCCCTTTTTTTTGCTAAACTTACAAATAAACCCAGTATTTTTGATTAAGTTTTTCATTTTTACATCTTGAATAAGCCTGTCTTATTGATGCCTGCCTTTCTGTTTCTATGTACAAATCTATCAAGACCATCAGGAAATGGTTTCACAAACAGAATTTATTGCAAAGCTGATTATGTATTAATATATACAAATGACAAATCTAAAACACAATGTCAAAAAAGCAAGAAAATGCAATCAAGAATTTATTATTCTCCCATTACTATTCAGCTGGGAAAATAGCTGCTCTACTTTACCAAAATAACTTCTCCCTCCCAAACCTTACACCCAACCTGGGTTTTCTAAGTAAGCGCCACAGAAGCATTTGTAATAAAATACTTTAATATATAATAATATCAAAAGTTCACTGTAATTTATCCACATATATTTCTCACTTCTATATCCCATGCAGGCTTATTATAAAAATTCATTGCCACTCACATACATTGTGTATATGTGTGTACCTCTAAACTTACTGGTCCATTTTAGAGATGGAATAAGCAACTGAGTTTCAGAACCTTGCATCTTGTTCTGATTTGTACCTGTTTTTCCAACATTGTAGGTAAGATTTCTTCTGGGAAATATTCACACAAGTGCTTCTCCCCAGAAATTGCCTTATCCCGAGCCCCAGTTTAACTTTTCCCAATTTATTTTTTTTAAATAAAACCAGTAATTTGAATGAAATGCTTTTGAGAAAAAAAAAGCTTTGCTTTTCCCCTTGGAAGTGACATTATGACAATGGCATATCTAAAATACCTGTATTATACCTCAAGGAATAACTGATAATCAGGCCTTTTTCAACTGAAGGACTCATCATGCTGACCATTTTGTTGCCTCTCATGTTGTGAGATATTAGGAGGAATGGTAAATGAATTATGTCTTGCAATGACTTTGGTTAGCAACAGCACTGCATGTTATGCTGACACCATTATATTTACTTACCACGTATCACTAATTACGGATGAATTTTGTATCTGACAACTCCTACGTGCCCACATAGCAACTGATGAAATCTCTCTCATTTGCAGGAAAAAAAATCTTTACTTCTGGAAAGTCTGTGGTAGCCGTAGCCCTGTGTTTGTCACCAGGAGCTGGTTCAGTGCCACATTATAGGAGGGAATATGGTGGTTCTGGATGAGAGGAGCAATGGGAACAAAATGGTTGATACATAAACACACAAACACGGGCACAGATCGTACAGTATACATCACATGTTAAACATATACTTTTTTATAGGGCTATCTCTAGTCTACATGTGCTTGTGTATTTGTGCACATACACACATACCCTTATGACTGAACTCTGAGGCATCCTGAGCACAATAAAGAAATGATCTGCCTGTGTTTCACACAGAGGCAATCACTCTACAAGCTCATGTGAGAAGTCATTATAATAGTTATGCTATTTATGGAGAAATGTGTAGCTAAAATGTAGGAAAATTATTGTTCTCCATATTCTCACTTTTTTTATTGAAGAAACAAATCACACAGTAAATTACATCTGATTTGCATGAAATGTTGCATGCACCTAGAGCTCAGCATGAACCTGGGAAAAGACATTGTTTTAATTCCATAGCCTTTACAGTAGTTTGTTTGTTTCCTTTCTCTTTTTTTAAAGATAAATTTCTGAGCTATGTTTCTTATTTGGCTTCGCTTGTATTTTATAGGCCCTTCTGAGTATAATTTAGTATCTGCAAATTGCCATGGTGAGTGAGAAAAAAGTAATGCCCACTGCCCAAGCGGACGTGCAGGAGAAGCAGGAGGGAGTACATGCCTTCCCCATGGTGATGATGGATGCTGCCCATGCTGGGATCTGCTGCCACTTGTGGAGGTGCCCTGAGGGAATCACAAAATATGCTGAGTTAGAAGAGACCCACAAGGAACACGGAGTCCAGCTCCTGGCCCTGCACAGCACCATCCCCAAGAGTCACACCCTGTGCCTGAGAGCATTGTCCAAACACTTCTTGAACTCAGGTAGGCTTGGTGCTGTGACCACTTCCCTGGGGAGTCTGTTCCGGTGCCCAACCACCCTCCAGATGAAGAACCTTTTTCTAATACCCGATCTAAACCTTCCCTGGTACAACTTCAGGCCATTCCCTTGGGTCCCGTCACTGGTCACCATAGACATCAGTGCCCCTTCCCTTCCTCTCGTGAGGAAGTTGTAGGCTGTGATGAGGTCTTCCCTCAGTCTCCTCTTCTCCAGGCTCAACAAACCAAGTGACCTCAGCCACTCCTCATATGGCTTCTCCTCAAGGCCCTTCACCATCTTCTTGGCCCTCCTTTGGACACTCTCTAATACTTTAACGTCTTTTTTATATTGTGGCACCCAAAACTGCCCCCAGCACTCGAGGTGAGGCTGCCCCAGTGCAGAGCAGAGCAGGACAATCCCCTCCCTTGCCCAGCTGGTGATGCTGTGCCTGATGCCCCACAGGACATGGTTGGCCCTCCTGGTTTCCAGGGCACTGCTGGCTCGTGTTCAACTTGCCATTGACCAGGAGCCCCAGGTCCCTTTCCATGGCACTGCTCTCCAGCCTCTCATTCCCCAGTCTGTCCGTACACCCAGGGTTGCCCCATCCCGGGTGCAGAATCTGGCACTTTCCCTTGTTGAACTTCATATGGTTGGTGATTGCTCAACCCTCTAATTTGTTGAGGTCTCTCTGCAGGGCCTCCCTGCCCTTAAGGGAGTCAACAGCTCCTCCCAGTTTTGTATCATCTGGGAACTTGCTCAGTATCCCTTCCAGCCCTGTGTTCAAGTTGTTTGTGAAGGTATTGAAGAGCACAGGGCTGAGGATGGAGCCCTGTGGAACCCCACTGGTGGCAAGTCACCAGTCTGACGTTACCCCGTTCACTACAAGCTTCTGTGCCCAACTGGTGAGCCAGTTGCTCAGCCATGATATTTGCATGATGTGTTTGTCCATCTGTGTGCTGGACATTTTGTCCAGAAGGGAACTGTGAAAGATGGTATCAAAAGACAGTCTCCTGTTTGCCCTGGGCCAACCCCACATGCTGGAGGTTTTGTTGTCTCTTTTTCCTCCAGTTTTTCCCCCTTCATCTCTTTGGATGTCACCAGTAAGCTGAATAACACTTATTTCCCCATCACAGTTCCCCTGCGATGTCTGGAAGCTGCAGAGAAGCCCTACATGCACATTGGCCAGAGCACACACCTGGGCCAGGTGCAGAGAAGGGCAATATGGTTGATGTGGTGCTGCACTGACACTCTGACTCTACAGGGTAAACAGAGACCTTGCGGATACAGCCTGAAGGAATTAATTGACAGCCTAGTCTGAGAGTTGTCAATAAGATCTGAGTAGGTCTGGGTGAAAATCTGCCCTGTTATAGAAAAACAGATTTTTGCTAAAGTACCCCTTTTTTATTTGCACCGGGTGTGTACTTTCCATAGAAAATGGTATTTCCTCTAAGAAGTGTATGCTTGAATATGGAAACATTTTCAGTGGAGATACTCTGTGCTGTTCATGTAGTTGTATGGGACCAGGATGGCTTAGCCTTGCTCACTCCCCTTTAGAGGGACATGCCCTTTGCCTTGAGTCCTGCAGTAGGGATTGGCCTCGTGTTAGAGGCATCCAAGATGGGGAGGTATGTCAGACATATGTAGGTGTGCACATGCACACCTTGACACAAACTCTTTTGTAGAGCTGTTGCATTAGGTTCAACTTGCCTTTAGAGCCAGAGGAGCCATAAGGGGCTGGAATGGTGTGCAACAACAAGAGTGTGAGCCATCAGCATGAGGGTGGAGCACGAGGCATCAGGGCAAGGCCAGGAGAGGGCAAAGGCAGAAGCCAGTAGGGCAGTAAAACAACTTTAGTCTCTATTAATGTCTTTGCCTCCTTCTCCCTCGAGTCCACATCTGAGACTGCTTCCTGCGAGTTACAGGTCAGTTGATTTTTATTTTCTCCTGTCACCATTCATTCTCTTGAAAAATGCCAAGTACCTCAGGACTTTCCCACCATGTGATGCACAGTCTGATATTACAGAATGCAAGGAGGTAATGTGATACTAGGCCCGCGCTTCAAAAGAAAGTGTTTTGGGTTTGAGTCATGGTTTTCTCATAGTTCATTGTTGCTACAAGACCTCAGTTTTCTAGACGAGGCGTTCTTCAGAAAAAAGTTTGAAGGAGTGCAGCAAAAAACCGAAAGTGGACAAAAATATTTCAGCTAAGCTGGCTTAATAAGCACATGTATAAGGGACAAATTGGGAGGGTGTAAACTCAAGAGAAGGAGGATTTTGTTTTTTAATTCTGAGAAGTACTTAAATGAAAACCTCAAATGATAGCCCTGGTGAAAGTCTTAGTAAGGTATATAAGGCACGCAGTTGTAGGATAAAACTGCATAAATAAATAGATTCTTAAGGAGTCTTTCTCCTGGAGTTTTCAAAAAAGGACTACTTATTTCATAAACTTTGCAAAAACACAAAAGCAGATTTTACAAGTTAATAAATATGCTTCAGGTCTATGTTTTTTTTTCTGGGAGTGATCCATGAAGAGTACTAGTGGCCCTGGCTTAGCGAGTGAGCACTTGTACTCTGATCTGAGCTCTTGCTGGCAGCAGGCTCCAGCCCTTGTACAGCTGTCAGCAAAGTCTGTGTGTGGTGACTGAGCAGGGCAGCACCTGCGCTGTGGCTGTTTCTCTGTGCATCAGGAGGCCAATTCTGTCCCATGTCTGGTGATGAAGTGGAGGTACAGTGAGCAATGCCATACAGTCAGCAACATTTTAAACAAATAACACCTTTTTCTTCATATGGATTTTATCTGAGCAAGCTTCTATAGCTGGTATGTGGAAGTGTTAAGCCCATTTTCATGTGTGTGTGTTTCTAACCAGGTATTGTATACTTCCTTCTTTTATGTTGCTGAAAGCATACTGTATCTTACTAGAAGAACTGTTTAGTATGCTTCAGGACTCAGAAACTAATCTCGAAGTCTAGCCTTGAAGGGTATGATCTATTGCAATTAGAAATGTATTGCTTTGCAATTACTATTACCACTTGTTTTTACCTGCAGGCGTAGAAATAAATACCTGTTGCCTGTGGATATTTATACCCTCTAAATTCCTGCAAAGAAGCCAGTCCTAATTTCTACAGCTCTGCTGCGGTAAAGCTGATGCCT
This sequence comes from Falcunculus frontatus, assembly GCA_013398115.1. NCBI lineage: Eukaryota > Metazoa > Chordata > Aves > Passeriformes > Falcunculus > Falcunculus frontatus. The sequence continues at coordinate 867,605 of VZRV01005300.1, read as the reverse complement.
CTAAGTATCCCTTGCATCTGCTGAAAAGTACCGTAAGCAACCACATCTGGGTTGTAACTATGATCGTGCAATTATTGTCACCTGTCTGCATCAAAAAGTTAGAAAATAAGCGTATTTAGAACACCAATCTGATCTGAAAAGTCTGAAGATTGCTGCAGTAACCTAGTTGTGAACATATTATGTGCTTTCTTCATCTGGAGAATATTGATGCCCAGGCCTCTTTTTCATAATTCACTCTTTAGCAATACTGGAGAAGTTAGATGTTAGAGTTACTATGTCTGTGTCATCTCTTGCTCTTGTATATGATAACCAAGTGTCATCAGTATTGTATTTTTGGATATACCAGAAATTAATAAAGATCATTAATAGATTAATAGATAAGGATAAATTAATAGATAAGGATAATTACATCAGTGTTCATGTAGGTGCTGGCTCAGGAGTGGCGAACCACTTAGATCTCTGTGAGACACTATTTGAGTGGCATGTCCAGGGAGTGCTTTAACAAGGCTGCTATGGCAGCCACTTCACCGTACAGTGGTCCTGATCCAGCAGAAGAAAAGGCTGCAGGAACAAGGTGTAGCTGGTCCCCAGCTCTGCCCTATTTAGCAGTGTGGTAGGAAGGAGTCCAAGGGGTTGATTAAAGCTGAGTCTTCATAGGACTCTTGGGAGAGTGAAGGCAAATTATTTAGTATGAAGCCAGAAGGAGCGTTCGGATGTCTTTGGTGTTCTGTATCAGTTTGTCCATGGGCTGAATGGTGTTTTCAGGCTATAGGCTGAAGTAGGGAGACAAAGCTGATGTAGGTTAAAAGTATTCCCTGCCCCACCTTGCTCTTGGCATTTTTTTGCAGACTTGGGTAAACTGAACATCCCAGGTCACCATGTGCTCCCTTACACCATCAGTACAGTTTAGGGGATGAGGGTCTGTGCAAGGGGCCAGGCGTGCAGAAGGATCATTGCCCCTGAGCCCTTCTGAAGGAAACCACCATAGATCAGACTTCTTCCCTTTCCCACTTGTGTAAGTCTAGAGCAAGTCTATCACAGTTGGCCAGGGCTGGTGTAGCAGAAAGCTGAAATGATCCCGTGTCAGAAGCTGCAGGATTTGATGGATATTTTCAGACCATGTTGAGGTTGTTTAACCACCTAAAAGCAGATGGTGGCATTCACTGAGAGCTGCGTGTGAAGTGAAACGACTCTCTCAGATCCTGCCTGGGCTGACTACTGCCAGACAAGACTGGAGACAGTACAGTGGCATTTGTTGGGATTTGTTTATGGGAGCAAAATCTGGCATTATTCAGCATGTGTTGGGAGTACATGCTGGGGATCAAAGTGTCTTGTGAACAGTTAGTTTGATTGGAGTTGATGGAGTTTGCCTTTAAAACAAGACATAAAGGGAGGAGAATTTGCTTTGCTACTTACAGTGAGTTAAGGGGGATGGCATCTCCTGGCTATTGCTTGCTAACCAGACACCATAAGGAAATGAAATTGAGCAATAAGGGACTGCTGTGTTCACCATATACTTGTCAGGTTAGTGTGCAATGCTGGATTGAGGAGCGGTGGGACGCAGCTTTTCGCCACAGAAACATTTTGAGTGAGTGATTCGATGAATTTCATCACCTCATCTAGTTATTCTCTCTTTAATTTCAAATTTTCCAACAAAACCTTTGACCTTGAGCTAAGAGTGGCAACAAATTTCTTTATAAAAAAGAAATTTATAGTATTTTAAAAGTAAAATTTGAAACGGTATCCTTTGCAAGCCTATTCCTTGAGTGGGCTGTAGGCCTTACTGGAATCCTGTTCAGCTTTTACTCTCCATGTGTTTAGGATGCTGACTGGTAACAACTGATAGAAACAGATCCTTCTCAAACTGTGCCTTATAAATCCTACAAATGAAAAAATATATATCTCTTCCTATCAGATATCACAGACATACATATCCCTACGTGACAGTGTTCCTTGAATCCTACACAGCAATATAGTTTAGGAGTGTTTTCATCATTGTTTGAGGGAGGATCATCGTGCTATAAGCTGTACATGCCACAAAGCAGAGTGAAATTTCTTTTGTACAGTAGCAAAAGAGATTTCCTGCTGACAGGTGAATGTAAGAGATATAAATACAAGTGCAAGGTTAACATGGATGACACACACACTTTCACCTTTCTCATTCAGTTAATCAGATCCTGCTGGCTTTTCCAAGGGGGCTGAAATTTTCCATGGGCCATGCCTTGAAGTGGCCTGATGTACTTTGGGTTCCCGGGGTCCTCCATGCATGACAAGAGAGGGAAAATCCCTGTTGAACTTGAAAGGTGGAAACACCAGGGGAAGGTACAATCTTCTTGCCCTGCTCTTCACTGTGTCCCATTTTCCTCCTCTCTTCTGAATGACCCAAAATTGCCTCCTGCCCAGTGCAAGTGGGAGATGGCTGCACATTCCTGAAACCACCCATCACTCCCACCAGTGCTGTTTGCTTGACATACACATACACAATGTAGCTGTAGGAACTGCAGCTTTGCTTGGCTTGCAGCATTACTCATCAGCAAATAGAAAAACTTGCTACTTATCCTGCAATGCTGAAGTCTGCTCTGTGGTTTTGTATAAACAATTCTCACATTATTGCATCCTCTCACACATGATTGTTCTGAAGCACTTAAGTAATATGAAATTATCCCCAATATAGCTGTCACAGGTGAAAAAAGCCTACAGTGTGTTTATGATGCAGTTCAAGCTACTCATTGATTTCTGGACCTACTGTAGCCCTTCAGGGCGTATCTTAAAGCGAAGCAAGGTCCTTGAGAGCTGGCTGTTGTGTCTGGATTTCTGAATGAGGTGGAAGAAGTGCTTCAAAACCTTTGTATGACCTGACCATCAAGTCTGTCTTCTCCCTTTGAGGGTAATTTGTATGTCCCCTGTGAAGAGATGATTCTGTAATGCCATGAGTTTGGTTATCTGAAGACAATATAAATAGGCTGGATATCAGGGACTGTCTTGGCTACCAGGATGTGATGAATTGGGGCATGCTCTCCTGTTTGCCAGAACACTTATTTCTCCAAAGTTATTTCCCTCTAGGTAGGGGAGCTCACTAGAGTTGCAGAGCCACACATTTTAGAAAAATGGTAGTGTATTGGCATCACTGCTTGTTCTTGGACTTGGAGGCACAAAAAGTTATCCTGCCAAATGGTGCTAATAATACCTGGCTCTCCTGCTGGGCTCATTCTGGGGAAATGGCAAACTATTTCTCATTAACAGGAGAATGGTTATTGTCTGCAGCTTTTTGGTATAGAATTGGAGCTGCAAGGTATGAATCAACCTACCAAAGTCTCAAAAAAAATTTGGATCATTGTCCAGCCAGCTTTCTAGCTCTTGGGAAAAACTGTGTCTCTTCTTATTTGGGGATCTGACCACAGCACTGAGGTCTTGGTAGATGGACACTGGGCTTGTCCTGTACTCCAAGGGCCAAAAAAAGGTACCCAAGACTGGTACAATGTTGAATTTGTTGGCTGTTCTTGTTTGGAATGAAAATCCCAATCATATTTCAGTTCCTTCCAACTTGGAAAGTCTTCTTCCAGTAGAAGCAATTTCCCAGGAGACATAACTTGTTTTCATTTCTGACCTAGTAGGGGGAATGCCAAGGGATGCTTCTTCCACCCAGTCCTGAACACTCTGTCTTTGGATGAGGTTTAATGGAGAGCAAATAGTGTCAGGAATTAAGAAACATGGATAGTCATTGACTCCAGTGCACTGCTTTTCTTCTTTGTGCTTCAACAGCTTCATTTATAGAAGAGGATAAATTTATTCTGATCCACCTCTGTAAAATATTTCGTGATCCTTAGCTGTGTTTTGTATTTTATTTCTTCTGCTGTTCCTAATCCTCTGACAATAAATTATGAAAGGAAAAAAAATGAGCAAGTATACATAGATTTATTTTCCTAGAGAACATAAGGATATATACATTTTCAGTGGACATATGGATTCCGTCCTTTTGATCAGAATGGAGAAAAACATTTCTTTCAATGGGATTGCTAGGAAACTGTCTCTTCAGTGGGTTTGCTAGGAAACTGTCCTCAGTCACAGGCTTTGTAGTGAAACACTGGTTTAATGTTTTTGTGGTCTGGAGAACGTATACTGTGATCAGAGCTGCCAAAAAAGAGGCAATGTGTATAATATAAATATTAAAAAAATTTTAAAAGTCAGCTTCTCAAAATTATTTACAAAGAAAATTTAAACTGGTTTGTTGTAGCTTTTGGGTGTTCATTAGTTATTTCTCTCACCACCTTTTAAGTATTTTTAAATATTAGTTTAATCTGCCCATTTCCCTTGCTTCTATGGATTAAAAGTGGAGAGGGAAAAAGAATAGAGAAGTCCAAAAACCAGAAAAGTGAAAAATTGTTTTACTTGACAACCCCAAAAAATTATAAAATGAAAAATGTATAAGAAATAATTTATTTCTGGGGAGACAGTAATTTTTCATGTTATAAAGTTTCAGATAAAACTTTGACTCGCCCTAACGATGTCTAAAGCACCAAAATCCATGCCCCCAAGTCACAGCATGGGCATACCCAGAGCCTTGCAGTATCATTTCTGCAGGATAATTAGCATTCTGCATAACAGAAACCAGAGCAGTGAGGTCAGGTTTCAAAGTGAGAAGGAAGTATAGGTCTCCCGAAATCAAAATTGTGTGTATGGGTTAGATGTAACCAGCCTAGAAAGCTGTATGGTTCAGTTATTCCTTTAACCCTTTATAGATTAATGTATTTAGCTCATTGCAGAGGTAAAGTGACCACTTCTGAACAGGATGTGACACATAGCCACCTTTCCCATTTCCACTGGTTTCAAAACAGATTGTGTGTTGGTTCTGCCACTAGTGGTCAAGTTCAAAAATGAACAGTATTCTATTCTGTGTATATATATGTATCTGTAGATTTCTGTATTTATTTTAAGAGGCTGTGGGGTTCCCCGTTTTTTTAACTCTTCAGAAATACATATCTTTTTTAGATGGGCTGCTTTTGCTGCAAAGCAAGGTCTTGTTCCTGATATCTCTGTTGCTGTAACACTCTCATGGGAGAAGGTTTGTGGAAATTGGTATCACCACTAGAAAAGATGGATGTTTTAATGTTAACCTGTTGATGTGCTCTTCTGGCAAGAGATGTTCCACTTCTGATTCCACCGCAGATTTCACGTATGAATGTGAGTGAACACTTAGATCTATACTCACATGAGTCTACTGAAGCAGCCAACACCTGTAAAGGTCTGACTTCGTCTCTCAGCTCCTTTAAGCTTAAGCAGTATGTAAGCACATAAAGGATTTTTTGTTAGAATGCATCAAGGCCCTCAGATAATGCTGTATTGGAGAGTCAGAGAAGCTGAAATTTGTCCTCCTGAGAGCTGGTGTCTGGATGCAGGTTCATGCAAGCATTTTTTGTCTTTCTCGGTGCTTCCAGATGGTGAAACAGTGTGGAGCACAGCTGGGAAAAGGGGATAGTTTTCTGATGTCATATTTGTTATGCATTCTCCTGGCCACTTTTTAACTGGTCAGCAGTTATAGTTTGGACTGCAAAAGCTTAAAGTAAGTAGAGAAATTCCACCGATAATCAGTGCGCTTTCAAGAGACATATTCTTAGAAGAAGCAGTGATGGGGGAGGGGGTGTGTGGCAAGTTACAAATGAACATCAGTGACTCCTTTAGAGTTGCACAAAATTAACAGAAATGAGATCTCTAGTTACTGAAGAGAATCTTCTGTGCTGAGATAGCTATTAAAATAAAACAATCAGAGATTATGGCACATGAGAGTCTTTTTAATTGTTAATTTGCCCACTTCAAAATGACCATACAGTGAAATCTCTGTCTTTTTAAATAACATTGTTTTCCTTAAAATTGGTTTCCCTTTTCAGCGTTATCTTTCTGAGAGCACTGTGGTGATACTGTTGGGAATTATCTATCCCACACTGAGGAGAGCCTATCTGAGGCTAACACAGTCCTTGCAAAGTGCAAGGTAATTAACCATTCTCCTCCCCCTATTTATCTTGATTTTTGCTTCCATCTAGTTGTTTTTCACGCTTGTAAAGTATAAATTGCATAAAGTTTCAGCACTTTCTTCCTACACAACCCCTCGCTCTCTGGTCTTTCTCTCCATATCTCTGCAACAAGCTGAGTGTGAATTATCCTGGAGTAAGGGTGGGTGAACTGTTCTGCCTGTGCACATCAACACTGAAGACAATGGAGCACAGCATCAGCAATTGACACAATTCTCAGTTACAGAGACATTTTGTATGCTAATGAACCTCCAATGGCAAGACCAGACTTTTTTGCTGCTAATTCTGGCAATGTCTATCTCTGATGGGAACTTAATTTCCACCCACAAGGATCTTCAGTGTAAAGGAGTGAGCAAAAAATGATGCTGAGTAGTGATGTGACTCTTCTCTTGGCTTCCCTTCTGTGTTTTGCCCACAGCCAGGAAAATAGAGATTCTAGACCGAAGCACTTGGCACCTGGTATTTCCTTTCAAGTGCTTCTATAAGCCAGGCTCCTTGCACCACTTCGTTCCTCAAAGGAACTTCTCTTTAAAGCAGTCCCTGCTTCCTTTGTAATTAAGCCATAAGGCATATCAGCATAGCCAGGAACATTGACCTGAAAGCTGCTAAGTGGTGATGGTCAGGACCAGGCAGCTGCCATGACATGGCAACGTTTGAGATGAGTAAGAAGGGGCTTGGTTGCATTTTTTTGTTGTTTTAGGCAACATAAAACAAAGCAAACACAGAGGTACGGTGAGATTCGGGTACCTGTATTTACACACACTGTATCACATGCAAGTCATGACTGCTGAGTAGCTTTGCGGAAAGTTGAACACTCAGAGCAATTGTTTCTAACCTGCTCTTAGCTCAAAGTCTGTGGCTTTCATTTTAGATGCAAAGAAGGGCTGATGAGAACCATAATTTATTTCTCCCAACTAGGTCAGCTGGTTCCATTAGAGACTCTGTGTCTCCCTCCACGTCTTACTTCCCCAGGCTACTCAACTGTTTGAATAGATAATCCCAATTCCTAATAATTACAGCTGCAATATTATATATTTTGCAAAGATAACTCTTTCAGCTGGAAATTTAGAGCTGCCAGTTACATCCTCTTGCGTTAGCTCCACATCACTAGGCATAGCCTGGCTTTTCTTTCCTTACCTTCCATGTGCCATGCACAGCTTTCCCCAGGACTGCCAAAGCACTGGCCTGCAGAGGTGTCATTCAGCACCAAACCAGATGTGGTGGTGGGACCACTGTGGGGATTAGTGCATTTCTGTTTCAAAACAGGTTATGGCAGTTTGACTGGTGGCTCTACATCTGCAGGTGCAAGTTAAGCTGATATTAGCCAGGTTTCAACTGATTTAATAATATTCACACCCAAAGTTGCTTTAATTAACTTGGATTTAGACCAGGGCGTAAGAGGGGACATGTCGGTTTGGTTATTAATCAAAGGAGTAGGAGCCAGCAGATCTATCTCTCCTCCCTTTCAAGCTCTCCAATAGATTAATGATGTGACCTTGGGCAGATCTCCAGGCATGTTTTTGCCTTGCTCTCCTTGGCCTGGATATAATCAATTTCTCAGAATAGATGCAATACTGAACTCACAGGCGTCTGTGAAACTTAATTCCCTGTATGTGGAAAGGGTCTTGGCAGCTGTCAGAGAGTGCAGCTCCGTGGGGAAGGGGCAGGACTTGCTTGCTGCCTGATCCATCCTCTCGCAGAGCAATCTCTGCCAGGAGTCATAGGTGCTGCCATCCGTCGCAGCAATGCTGCCTGGCTCTAAGCCTGAACAGAAAATGCATGGAAGCACATTGGAGATGGTTGGCACAGTCCTAACCAAGAGCTCACTCTCTGTTTTCCAATATAGATGGGAAGTCCATCCAATGGCTTGTTTTATTTTTATTAGGGCTGAGGCAAAACGGTCCTCTTTGGGAAACCATCATATTCCCTGTTTTGCATTAGCGTGTGGATCAGCTGTAACAATATGTCTGGCTCTTGCAGGGAGCAAAGAGCAGTGAAATCACTGTTCTGCTAAGTTATAGCAACTGCTGCTCTCGGTCAGCACAGGTAAGGCTGCTCCTATGCTCCTGCCGTGGACACAGCTGGGCACAGATGCCTGCCTCCTTTCAGAGTACTTCCTGCCAAAGGCCTGATCCCACACACCACTCTGTGTGGGAAATGTAGTCTTGTTGACCTCTTGGCCAATACCATTTGGCCATCTGCTGCTGTTGTTAACTGATCAAGCCTTTCTGCCTCTTCTTTTCCCAGTCAACCCAGCATGGAAAGTATAAAAGTCCTTCATAGTGATCTGTTAATTTTGTCCTGATGTGGTTTTACTGGGTGCTTCTTCTTCATATTTCCATTTCTGCTTATGGTTATTCTGGTTTGTGCTCTTCAGTTTGTTTCTCTCAGACAAACTGTGGTTTCAAAAGCCAGGGAAGGGACTCACAGGCTCGCAGTAATTACCATGGTTTTGTTAGGGTTGTATTTTGGTGTGTTCAAATACTGGGTCATTAATCTCTCTTTGAAACACCAGACGGAGTCTAGGGAGAAGAATTGTGGTGCCTTTCATTTTATTCTCCTCAGAACTGATAGTGATAAGGGATTCACTTTTCTTAATTGTCCATGCTGGTCCAGCATGAGCTTCTTGATCAGAACTCCTCAATCAGATACTCCAGCCTCATGCAGGGGCGCTCCAAAAGAGTGGGAAGTGAGAAAACTGAATGTGACTTTCTGCTCAGAGCCCACTTATGGGTTTATTTAATAGATGGAGTTTGCACACAATTAACTAATTATGAACAAAAGTTAGTGCTTGCGGTGAAGAGCAGGCCTTCGAAAATAAGTACTCGGCTTCATTTGAAGGGCAAACACTTGACACTCAATGTGAACTTAAGCAGGAACTGACTTTCAAAGGGAAAATTGTCTGTCAGATTTAAGTCTACACACATATTCTCTTCAATATTTGGGATTCTAACCTCTTTGAAGGTAGTCTCTTCACTTCCCCACAAAGCACTTTTTTGTTCACCTTCACAGCAATTTTCTCTCTTCCCTCTCCCCCTCACCCCCAATCCCCTTAATGTTACAAAAGAATTCGCTTCTGGGATGAGATTCTGCTTGCTGAGTTTCAGCCCCAAATTATATTTTAGAGATGACTTTGAAATTCCCTGTAAGTGTGCTCTCATTATTGGATATCTTTGATACAACTTTAAATACAACTGTACAGACATCGCTGCCATTAGTTCTAGGAAAATATAAAACCTACACAGAGAAAGCAATAGTCAGAGCCAAAAAGCCCCTGTGATAGATAAAAGTAGGGGTATGTTTCAGATATGGGACCCTGGCTTCGTAAACATTGTGAAGCTCTCTGAATTAGTCACTTCACACAATATTCTTAGGGGAGTTTTAATCAGATCGTGTTGTGCAGAGGCTGATTCTAAATGGATTTAGCCTGGAGAAATCGCCCTATTCGGAAGTGCTCTTTTTTTTTCCTTTTTTTTTTTTTTTTGACACTCCTCTCTCCTGGAGATCAGTACAGCAAAAGAAGAGAAGATATCAAGCAAGGGCAGGCCAATCAAAGCAGTATTGTGCTCGATACGAAACACACTTGAAACATGTTCACTATAAGCTACTGCAAACCACATACTTTTTCAACAGACTGGAGGACCAGTTCCCAGCTGGAGGGAAACACTGGTTGTGTAAAGAGAATGTGGACATCACAACTGAGACTAGTCACTCATATCTTTTCCAACAAGCCAAAGCCTTTTTGTATTTTTCAGACTGCTCAAACTTCTCTTCCCAGGGGTCAAAGAAAACAGGCTAAACTCAGAGGTGGAATTTACTGCCCCAAGAATTATATCAGGATGGACAGTGATTCATCATCCCTCACCTCTGCAGACGGCAGCCCTGTGTATTTGGAAGTGTGCACAAGTTTCCTGCGCAGCTGGGGCAGAAGGGTGCAGCAGAAACCACCCCATGCCCTGCCACAACGTGTGGCAAACTCTGCTCTACCTGGGACTGTGGGGGTTCTCCTGGAAAAGGCTGCCAACACAGTAGATGAGTGGTATCACAAGGCCAAGCAGCATCACCGCCACAGCTTTTGTTTGTCACCACAGTTTTCCTCCAGAATGGAAATGGGAGGTTTCTGGCTTTACCCTTTTTTGCATACTATAGACCTTTTCATGAACTATATGGCAATGTGTACCACAGCCCTCACCATTTCAAAGTATCCTCATATAAGACATACTTTGAGATCATGCTCTCAGCATGGAGAAGAAGGAAAGTAGCAAACTTTGAAAGGTTTCTTATAGGGTTTTATGAATAGGGAATTATTAGTGGCAAATTGTTCCAGGAGGCTGGAAGTTTCTGAGGTGTGCATGTGCAAAAAGACCTGTCAAAAAATCAGAGTTCCTTTACACGAAGCTCTTCTTGGCTGATTTGCTCTATCAACAGGGTATGTTGTACTGATTCTCAAGGAACAGGAGGAGCTAAGTGTTTCTGAAATCCTCCTGCTGTGTCATTTTGAAAAGTGGTATTCATGTAATGTGTACCCTGGATCTCTTATTGTCAAGCCATTGTTCTGAATATTTCTGAAATCCTCATGCTGTGTTGTTTTGAGAATAGGTATTCAAGTACCACAGATTGCATAGTGCTGAGCCATTTCTTTCCCATGTCAGAGATGACAGAAAGAAGCAGATGACAATATGGCTGGCACTGGTGGAGAAAATGCTATTAGAACTCATCAGAGGCAGGATCCAGGGTCCCTTAGTGAGATAATATTTGATCAATTGGGATGTGCATGGATTAACAGGGAGATGATCCCATCTTAACCAGCTGATAAAATTTTTATTTTAAGGCAAGAGTGCAGAGAACTGGCAAGAGGAAGCTGTACATATAATTTATGCAGGCTTTGTGATGCTTTTGCAACAGCAACAAATGCAAAAAAGGCTAATGTGTGAGGTCAGCAGTATGGCACAGAGGGTGGATGGATTAAAGGGGGGCCTCAATATAGACTACAGAGAGATCATACTGCTTTGGTGTGACCGGAATGGAGGAGCAGAGAATTACATGGATGAGAACTGGACTAGATTTGTTACTCTTATTCGTACTATTTATCTGAAGCCTAAGGAAGATGAAAATACTATAAAGCAAAAATATTTGCAGATAATGCAGAAATAGGGAGCACTGCCAGTACAAAGAAGCTACATGTGTGAATGGGAAGATGAATGACCTAGATAAAACTAAAGTAATGAGGAGCTGGACAAAACAGAGGACCAGACTCTGAAATATCATACTATGAAGAAATGCAGTTCAGGAAAGTTTAGTTCATGAGTAGCAGAAGAAATTTGAAAGAGAAAGATTAAAATTGGTGCATAAATGTGCAGAAATTTATAGAGATCTTTGCAAACATTACATAGTGTGTTTAAGTTTCTAGAATTTCTAGTTTCCACTTTAGTACCACACGGGCCATAGGTGTACTATCGCCCTAATTTCTGATCAGCTGAGATTAAAGAATTATTATAGTGATAGACAAAAATATAGCAAGAGCAAGCAGAATAATGCATGGATGGAGGCAAACTAGTTGTCCCAAATATACCAAAGAAATAAGGGCTGTACTCTGTTGAAAGAGAAGACTGAGAGGTGAGATCATTTTGCTCCATGAAGATCTTGAGGGAATAGGAAGAATGGTTGATGCAAGACAGTTTGAATCTGTGTCAAATGCAAGAAGCAGAGGGCACAAATTAAAGTTTTGCATTATGTGGAGGGAGGTCCCGCAAGGAATTTAGTTTAGAATTCCTTTATGCAGGGAGCAGATAATATACAAGATGCTGAAAAGTGCTCTCTGCTATACAAAAAGCCCGATGGGAACACAAATTTTTACTGCTGTGTTCCCCAAAGCCACATCTTTGTTTGAAGAGTGCTTTAAAGACAGCACCATTCTTCGACAGAATACAGGAGAGGGCTATAAGAAAAAATAACCTATCTCATACTCGTGAGAATACTCAAAGTGTTTCTCCTGGATTATTGGTAGCATTTTTGGAGAGACTGGATGTCTGAACCCTTTCGAAAATTTCAGCTATGAAGGAATTGTTGCCTGGAAGAGTCAGTGAAGTGGCTTTGAAATTACACAGGACTGGTACTGAAATTATGAGAGCCCTTTGGGACACGGGACTGAGAAGACTGAATTTCTGCTTTGATTTAGTTTTTTCAAGTTTGAAAGGATTAATAATACTGCAGCAAAGGAGATAAAAAGCACATGAAAAAGTCTGAAATGTGGCATTATTTAAATGACTCTAAAAAAATTACTCGGATGATACATAAGAGAGGGATTTATTTGGGATAGACCCAGTTGTGCAATGGATGCAGATGAATTTGTCTGTTCCTCTGGCACTCAGGTGAAGGATCGATGAAAATCTAAAGTTTAATAACAGGAAAGTCCTGAATTCCCCCATCTGCCCGTTTCCTTCCCTCTCTCTCCTACTAGTTAAGTGAAATAAATCTGCAGAGTATTGGCTTATTGAAAATAAACAAATGCGTAAGTTTTTACCCCACTAAGTTGTGTCAAGATTTTTTTTTATGCAAAGCAAACACTTGTAAAATACCTGTAAAAAAAGTCTGACTCAAAGAAACGTGTTTGGCTTCTCTTCTGCCCCTTTTCATTAGGAGATCTGTGGGCTTCCAATATTCGAAGGACTCCTTGACCTGTCAGTGACATCTGCTAACATATTACATTTCAGCCTTGCACACAAACTGCTTGCAAGACAGTCTGAATCCAAACCTCTGAAGCAGAGCAGCAGCTGTAAATGAGTCTTTCATACAAAATAGAAAAGAACTAACCCTATTACTGTACACATCCAAAAAATGTAGGCTGTAACCCTTTGATGTCTGCAACTTGATTTTCCCTTTCTTCCCTCACTGCATGCACTGTCAAGCATCACTTGCTGACACCAAGAGAATTGAATGCCCAGAGAAAGACAAGCAGAAAGGCACCTGATCCAGTCATTTACAGCATAGAGTATATACTGCTGTACAGTGAATTATTTTTACATAGGTAATTAATAATGGAGAAACAATGTAGTGACAGTGTAAGTCCCAGGGGAGAAAATTGTCAGCCTATTTATTCATTTATTCTTTGCTAACTAAATTGATGGGATAGTCTGATGCCTTTCTGGATTCCACACGGATGATGAAACTGCAAACAAGTTTCATTTAAATAACAGGCAAATCTTCCAATTAGTCAAAGCCTAATTCTTCTGCCTTGAAATGATGAACTGCATGTACTGTGACCTCTGTCAGTTTGAAGGGGAGAAAGCTGTCGACCAAAAACCCAAGACATTGATCTGAATGTTTTAGGCACCAATTCAAATACATTAATCTAGTGTGATTTGCTAAGATTCTGTAACTGTCTTCTGGATTCCTAGGTTCATGTTAAATGGGATATCATTAATTCTTTCATATAAACTCATCTTTTAGCTATTGAAGGGTTTAGTGGAACTAAAGCACAGTTCTCTAGTATGTGGAGGATAGCACTGAATTCTCCTCTCCAACGCGTGGCTGTGTCCACTCTTCTGTGTGGTTTATGCTTCCAGAAATTGCACCTTGCACAGCAGCCGAAACCCCAGTTTCAGTAGGGGAAGGATTTTGATAGTAATGAAGTGTTACTAACCTAAAAACAGGTTAATGGCCAAAGACCACAAACACAAAACAAATATCCCATGGCCATTTCTGTCATGAGGCAGGTATTTCTGCAGGAAAAAAAGTGAGCTCCCAAAATGCGTTTTTTAAGTAAAAAAGGTTGCATTTTTTTTCTGACTTAACCTTTCTCTCAGATTTTTTCTGCTTTTGCACTTGTTTATTTTCCAACCTTTGTAAGTTAAGGATCACTTCTACTTCAATATTCTTGCATTTTTAAAATGCAAGCTATTGGCTAGCATACATGCGGAGCAAAAACTCCCAGAGCACAGTGAGTAAAGAATGATTTTTGGTACAACTAGCTACAGCTGAATCATGATAGATCATGCTATTTCATTGAATTTATCTTCTGAATATTAGATTTAAGAAGCTGTGTCATGTTGAAATATTGAAATATCTCCAATGTAATCCACTGTAATACATTGTTGGAGGTTTTGAGGGGAAGAGGGCAGTGAGAGAAAGGGTTGGCTGGTGTTAGATAACCAATGAACTGCACAAACTCTTGGAGCTGGCAGCAGAGCTGCAGTCTCAACACTAGTTTCAGCCTGGGAGCGATTGACACTCCTTGTACCAGCTATTTGGCTGGAACTTAAATATGTCACTTGGCACTGAGAGTCGATAAAAGCCCTGTTATTTTCCAGGCTGAGAACTAAACGAGACTGTAGCCTTCCTAAACCGTTGCACAGTGCTTATAAGGAATTGCTGGTTTATCTGAAGTAATTTAATCAACCTGATCATTAGATGAATCTGCTACTTCCACACTTTATTCTAATTGTGTTTGCTTATATGCATATTACGCTTTTGCCCAGTTGTTTAGTTCTAATTAATAAATTGGAAACAAGCATGCTGTGAGTGCTTCCCAAAGAGGATCTTCCTGAAATGGAGGAGTCTGCAGGGAAAATGAGCAGGATAGCAAGACCGGAAGGTGTTCTCCAGAGCCATCCTTGCAGACCACTGAAATCTGGGGCTGGAGCTGGAAAATCCACCATCCATTGAAGGCCTGGCATCTAAAGCTAGTACATTTCCTCTCCTAAGTCTGCGTGTATTGCATAACTTCTGTGTTATTTGTAGGGAGATTGTTAATGTTTGGGACATAAGCGCTGTTGAGAACAGTAAAACACTTATTGTTAAACCAAAGGAATATGTCAAGCAGACCTAACATGTGCCCCTTCACTGTACTTATTCTCAGGGTCCTTTTCTTTCCACATTCCTCTATTGCGGTGCTCTTTGTGGTTGCACTGTCCATCACATCCCACTTCACTTACAAGCTGGTGGATAAAGCGAGCCCTTCCTGCAGAGCAACACTAGAGCTCATGGTACAAAGCTTTCACTGTGACAGCTGCAAACTCAATGCTTTTTTAAGAGGGAAAAGTGGTTTTTATAGACTAGGTCTTTTAGGCTGAAGTAAATAATAATCTTACTTTTGTTCTATTCAAGTACCTTTTATATGTGCTCGTCTTTTGTCATCTTCCTGAGTATGGAGATATTCTGTTTCTGAGAGACGGAATGAGTGTTGTCATCTCTCTCTATTGCCAAGCCAGTAGCATTTTATGTGCTGTGTATTGAAGTAAGACTGATGCTTGGCACAGCTTTGCAGTGCAGTGATCTTGTGTAGCTGCTGTCAGGAGTAAGGTGCTGACTTTGAAGGAAGCCAGACTGGAGATTAAATGCACCATAGTGTTTATGCAGGAGCACATTACTAAATATGACCAAGAAAACGTATCCTCAAAGTTTTAGAGTGTGTACTTCTCCCCCACTTCTTTTGTATTGGGATGAAGTCAAAATGTTTTGTAACAAAAGTCTGGGTACTGCACATAGACACAGTCTTTGGAAATAGCATCTGGTCGTTGAGATACTCTTATACAAAGCACTTGAGAAAGATGTACCCTTCCTCTTTGGGGTGAACCACCATGCAGCGTATAAAGAGCGGGATGCATGCATCAGACAAAGGGTCTCAGACTCACTGGCTGATAGGAGAGGCCAAGTCAGAGTTAGGGTAGTGGTGTGTTGTTGTTGTTGTCCACACTGGTGGATTATGAGTGTGCTCCCAGCCCTCTTTAGGCTTGTGTCACCTACTCCTCTGAAGTTATGCCCAGGCAGGTTTGGAGGATGGAACTGGTGAGCATCTGTACCCATAGGCATGCAGATGAAGTTGTGTGAAACCCAGGGAGGCAGAACAAGGGGAGAGAGACCAGTGGGAACCAATCATGCTGTGCTACTTCTCCTGCCCACTCAGGGCTGGAGAAGTGCCAGGGAAGCATGCAACAACTCATGGTGTTGGCTGTGCCCCAGTGCATCTCATACTGGGTTTCAGCCTCTTCTGCAGGAGCTCTTGCATTCTAAACAGGTCCTTATCACTGGAGCAGGGCTGGAGCTGCCTTATCTTGTACATACATGAATCCTCTGGTACTGGCCTGGTGGCTCTTCTGAGGAGGGAGCTTTGGTCTCCTATTATCTTGCTTGACTGAATGTTTCATGCTGCTTGGAACTTGGACATTTGTTCCCATTAAACATTTTAATGTTGAATTTGTGGAGAAAAACTTCTACTAGAAAATATTCTGATCAAGTCAAGTTTCAGTCTTATTGATTCTACAAGCTTTCTCTGTTTTAGCAGATGCTGGGTTTTTTTAATGCCTCTGGGAACATTGTATTTTGAGCTTTTTTAATTTGGAGAAAAACATGACTGGCAGGGAATTGTGTCTGTCAGAGAGGAAGAGGTTATATGGAAGCTGAAGCAGTAAAGTTCTCAGAGAAGAAGAAGAAAAGAAAGGCAATATGTAGTTTAGGAAGTCTGAAAATGAAAGGGAAGATAAGTTCATGAAAAACTGTGTGTGCATTCAAAATAGTTGAACTAAAATATCCTCTGCATTACAGCATGAATTGTGCACCAGCCTCTCTGGATTTTAGTAACTTGAGAGCTCAAGGAGTTAATTTTTTTTCTGCCTTGTTTACTGTTTTTCTGCCCCACTGTGAGTTATTTTTTTAATGTCAGATCTACATTGACACTTATATCAAAAAGCCTGTGATTTAACTTGATAGATCAGCTACTGTGAGGGGGTAGGGGTGGGTAACTGACCCTACTATTGAGATATATGATGCTTATTTAGAGAAATGACATATATTCTTGATGAGATATACAGACACAAACTGCAAGTTTCTGATTCAAGGTTACTTACAAAAAAAGAAGGACAAAAATAAGCTGGTTTTTTTAGTTCTGCCCTCCTTTCTCTTACTTAACATAGAAAATAGAGAGTTTTCAACATTAGAAATACTATATACTGAGGATGACTCAGAGAGCAGATGAACTGTGACACCACTTGACACTTACATGGGAACAATTCAGCAGGGGTAATGGTTTTAGCTAGGTGATGGTGGAATTTGAAGTTCTTGTTTATGTCTACACAAGCACAGCTTCAGTTCATGCCTACAGAGGATGTCACTCCTGAGATTAGGAGATTCTCCATTGCTTCATGTAATATTTCAGAAAGGTGATTTGTGGGAAATAATGCTCTCCTGATGTTTGTCTGATTCTTAACTATTTGAAAGAGAGTCAAGAAAGAGAACCATAAGCTTCAATAGGTGAAAAGGTGAAATAGGTGTCTTAGGTGAAAAGTCAATGCTTTTTAAGCCATGCCTGAAGATAGAGGAACATTCTTCAGTGTGGTTGAATGGGAATTCTACATTATCTCTTTCAAGGGAAAATGCTGATTTGTTGTAAGAATTTCAGAAAATGACCAGTTTCATTTAAGCAAATTATTTGCTAATAAATCCCAAATGCAATAAGAAATATCTACTTTACTATGAACAAAATTATAAACGTTGATTTTTTCAGTCAGAAACAACATTTTATTTTGTGTAGTAATGATAAACTACATCAAATGAAACATGTCAATTGAACACAACTGAATTTTTGGCTGTTTCTTTTTGCGGAAAAAGATCCTTTGCCTCTTAAACCTTCCTCTGATTCTATGAGATTTTATTTTTGAGGCTGGAAAAATAAGTTCATTGTCAAATCTTTATGGGTGCCTAGTGCCTCTTTCCAACAGTGTCTTAATGTCTCTCTCAGAAAGTTTACAAATAGGCAAATTTCTCTGCATTTCTTTGTGACAGAGAGAAGTTTGGTAATCTGACTAGAGATTTCTAATTTGCTGATTTTTTTTCCCCCACAGGCTCCTTTGTGAAGAACTGTGGCATGATGCTTAGCTTACAGTTTTCAATAGCAAAAAATAAAAAAACCCCACAAATGCTGGAAGTATGCATTACAACTCTGCATGGTAGCTGAAAGAGTCTCAAAATCTGTGGCCCATTCCGTTTTCCAGTTGTGATTATTTTGTGTATTATTTTTTCTTTTTGTCTATTCATGACAGTTTTTAAATGGCTCACATAAAAGGTCTTCTTTAAATCCCTTGCCTTTTACTAGACCAAAGCCTCTCAACCATCAGAAAATGGATTATTTTGGGAAGAGTTCTTAATGAACTGAAAATTGAGAACTAGGCCATTAATCCTTAACATCAGGTGAAAATTCTTCACATTACTCTTTATTGTCTTAGTGTCATTGGAAATTAAGATAGGAGAATCTTTCATGAAAAGCACCGAAACCAGCCACAGCAGAAGAAAACAAATTTAAGAAAAGATGCTTGGATACCAGAAAACTGGAGTGATGAGTGAATCTTCATCAGACTCTGGGGTTTGGGTGAGACTACCTATGTAAATCAGGTACTGAGAATTTTTTTTCTGAAAGAACAGACTGTAACAGTAGGGTTTTTTGGTCTCCAGTTAGTCTTTCACACTTATCCAAGCTGTGTGAAGAGGTTTTGGCTATTTCTGGTAGAAGCTGAATGGACTTCTCCTCATTAACCACCATCTCAAAAATTCGAAGAAAGCTCCTCAGGGAGTGGAAATCTAAAGAAACCTCTAGGCATGATAGATAATTTGGGGAGGGGTGCTTTTTGTTTTGTTTTTTCCCCCTTGCTATCAAGATGGTACTTCCAACCCCATTGTTTAGCTAGAAACAGTTGATTTCCAGGAAGGAATCACATGGTAATACTTTATTAATGAATTATGCAGCCATCACACCAGGCCATTGGAGGGATTAACTCTGATTGCACTGTAGCTTTCCAATATGACTAAATGAAACAAGGGGACATAAAACAGGTTGATGTGGCCTCCTCTAAAACGACTCAGGTCATTTGCAAGTCCTTTGCAGTTTCAGTTGCAGTCCTGCAACTACCTATGGTTATTCATTAATCAGATGCTTATAAATATGCAAGGAATTGAGAGGGAGCTTCAATCTGTAAGCAACCCACCTGCAAGGACCTGTAATTAGGGCTGCTGTATTTCTAAAGGTGTCAGACCTGCTGAGCATGTGCACCCCAGTGGATGTGTGTTAGAGATACTAGATGACTGCAAACCCTAGGCAAATAAAATATAATCTTGAAATACGTCCAGAACAAACAGACCATGTCTGGGAAAACTCATGTATCTAAAGTGGCCCTAACAACGTTTCACATCAGGAATTACAGGCAAATCTAGTAGTATTGTACTAGATTTTTGAATCCTGCCATTTCATGCAATGAGATGAAGAGGTTGTGAATCAGACAAGTGAATCACTGTTGTTATGTGTGAATTCAAATTGGTCTTCTTAGCCACTGGGTTAACAGGAAACCACATGGCAGTTTCCAGGAGAGTGACAGGTCCTACACCTAGACAGTGAGAACGAAGAAATGCCTTGGATTCTGTCTGTTTTGAATTCTGCATTTGTAAAAATTGAAATGGTTCTTCAAAACTTGACAGTAGCTTTTAGTGTTCATTTTATCCCCAAACTGCTAATTGTGACTGCTTAGCAGGTATGTATTAATATCAATGTAATGCTTCTGTAGTTGCTTTGAATGTCCCTATTGTAGGCAATGTTGAACAGGTTGTACCTTGGTTTTGATATTTAAGTCCCCTTTCCGATTCTTCAGCAGAATAGAAATTGGGCTGGTGATTTCTTCCACAGCACTTCTGCAATACAGTTTTTATTACAAATGATGCCACTTTAGGCAGGATAGACACAAGCAAACTGTAAGCTCAGAATTGCCCATTGTAATAAAATTGGCTATTTTCCAAACAATTCACAGTCTCTCTCCCAGTCTGACCTTTCAGAGCCCTGCACTCAGCAAAATAAGGGTATATTACCTTTCATGCACTAGTGTTCATTTTCAGGATAAAGCCAGGATTATTGTTCAAATTCTGTACAATTACACCTGAGCACCTCATTGTTTTTGGGGGGTGGGGGGGGGCACACAAAAAAGATTTGGGTTGGCATTTGGTACAGAGATGTGTCTGGCCTTACACACAGCAGGGCAGACACAGAAAGCACTAAAAGCACACTCTGCAATAAATATGTGAAAAACTGAATGCCTCGAAAGAGAATGGATGTCACCGCCCAGTTTGTCCGGTTATTCTCACCAAGCTGTGCTGATGCTTTCCAGAGGTGTAATTGGACACAATGCATATGTTGAGCAGGCAGTGGGGGCAAATGGGACAAAGATTACTTATTTTAGGAGTTACCTAAACAGGTAAAAGAGCAAATGAGATCTGGAGTTAGGGGGATCTTTAAATTTGGACATTTGGGTTCTAGACTGTTTCCCACTTTCCTGTTTTCTCCCCCAGCATTATAGCTGCTCTTAGAAACCTTTGGGTTTATATAAATACTTTAGGAAAAATCCAAACAACGATAGATTGCCCAGCAGAAAATTATTTACGTGAAAACTCCTGCCTAAGCATAATTTTTCCTAAGATGACATCTGCTTTGAAAATACAACACAATTTCATCTCAGATGTAAAAGTAACACCCTCGCCCTTTTTTTTTTTGCTGACACCAAGAGATGCATAACTTGCTGACAGTATGTGGTTGATAGCTGTATCAGTCAATCCTAAATAGTCTATAAATCCATGTACAGTGTAAAATATCATTGATTTATGTAATTGGGAATTTTTAACAATACAATTTTGTGTAACTATGTTTGTTTTTCCCTATTCAGAACCATCTTCCCTGTGAATCTGGAAGCAGTCTCTGATTGTACAGAACCGCTATGCATCCCATCCTTGTGCTTCCCTGGAGTATAAGTTATGATATATCAGCATTGTCTTTGAGGTCTACCAAATCTCTGGATATGCAATATGCTGAAGTGTGGAGATGGAATGAAGTTGAAAGCGCTCATGAATAAAATGTAAGTGGATGATACTTCAAACTAAAATGCAAATACTGCATTGTCTAAATCGAAAGAAATAGCTCCTTTTGCTCAAGTAGGAGCAGTAGAAATAACAAAAAGCTAGGATTATTGTCTCCTTTGGTCTGGGGCTCAGCTGTTATCTGAGAGTGGCACACAGACCTGCTGGAATACTTTCTTTCCACGTGATGGTTGCAGATGAACTTTGCTGAAGAGAGTAAATACTGTACTGGGTAGAGAGTCTTACAGATCTGTGTGAGAAACTTTGCCAACTCTAAGCACTCCCCCACAACCTGCAGCACCTACAGAAATAAATAAGGTTTTCAATCCAAAATTAATGATAAACGGAAATTGCTATTCTGCCCCTGGCATTGTCAATTTTCTCTTCCTTTTCAGGGAACCTGATTATTCATACTTAGTATATAAACATACTGCATGAGGCAAATAGGTACCAAGGCTAGTGCTGGTTTTCAACATAGATCATCATTTTACTTACTCCCTTGCATCATTTAACTCTGTTCTGGTGACCCTGGGACCTGGTAATACACACTGCAACCAATAACCATAACTCCATGATCCGTATAGAATACGTGAAGGATGGTGGCAAGTATGTAATTTATTACCTTCTGTAGTGCTGTGTTATTATTATGTGACTGTTATAGCATTCATAGTTTGACAGATTCCTATTAGCCAGTCAGTCAGAGCATGTAGTGTATTATTTTACCAATACCTGATGCATATCAATAAAGTGGGTGAACACTGCTATAAAAGAACAGCTGAATTGGCTTGGATGTTGTAATCTCCCATTCTGAGTTCTCACCTGAAATATCAGTTTGAGCTGACTGATACTTTTGTAAGGCTTAGAAAAGTCTGGGTAACTTTCTTCCTTGTCTGTCCTGAATCCTTGAAACGAAGTGTCAAAACAGTACAAGAGGTTATTTTCACCATACTACCATTCCAACAGGAGAAGCAAAATTTACGAGAAATCCTGTACTGTGAGACAACCTGTTCTCACAAGATTTCCAGCCCATTAACTCAAGAATCAGATTGTTTGGATTAGGTTTGCACAAACAGCCAAGCTTTTCAGGTGCTTATCCAAAAGGCATTCAACCAAATCTTTTGAGGTTTCCCCACATACTTAATATATTATGCAAATATTTACTATATGCGGAGAGGAGAGAAAGATGGGAAAAAATCTCCTTGTCCAGGACAAGCAGAATTAGTTATTTCTGGATGAGTAAAGATGTCATGATTTCTGCTGGCTGGACAAAAACATCAAGAAGGAAAGGAAGCACAGACAGAAAGTGTCACAGGACTGAGGGTGACTAAGAGGAAGCCTGGAGCTGGAAAGCAGTGAGTTGCTGGAAGGTGGGGAGAGGAGATGGATCTGTATGGATCATACAGCCGTGAAACAATCTCTCAAATTATGGGGAACACAGAGCTAATAAAAAAAAAGGATATGAGCAGGGTTAGCTGTGATTCTGGGGAGGGGAGCTGGATAACACAACCCCTGTGCCTGCACATGGCCAGAGCTCAGGTCACAGCTAGTGGCCTCGTGGGGGCCATAGCAGAGCTGAGCTTGGGGGTGTCAGTCCTCCAAGGGACCCATGCTGCTGCTGCTGCTCTCCTGGGGGCAGAATAGCTGCCTAGAGACTGTTACATCTCTGCTTGTACGCTTCATCCTCCTGCATTTCTAAGAGACAAAGCTGAAATCAGCCAGTAATGTTTATTTCAGGATTGTGAAGTATAATGTTCTGATTAGATGAAATACATCTGAAGAGTATTGATCAAAATTTAAGAAAATACATAGGAAAAAATGCAAGCTATCCAGATTTTTTTTCTGTTATTTCCATTGCACAGGCAACCTGACGCAACATGTTTTATATAATTCAACCATGCTGTCAGTTTTTACTAGGAATGTAATCAATATGATCTTACAAATTTTAATCAAGGTCTCTGAAACAAAGCACTTGTTATTCTGTAGATTCTTACCTAATGCTTTGCAGCAGTATGTTAACAAGCTTATAGGGAGTGTAAATCTTTAGGAAGAAAGCGTCTGACTGTGAAAAGACCATGATTTCTGCCTCACCCAAAGTATGATTGGCAGTAGCATAGACAGAAGGGACTGTGTATAAGGTAGTCCTGCTTCTCCTGCTCCTGAGCGGTAATGTAATAATAAAGTACCAGCACAGCTGTGTCCCTTCACAATTTCATTAATGGTCAAGCAAATAAAGTATGATACTTTGCGTTACTTCATGATGAACTGCTAAGCAAAGATGTAATCATCAAGGGCTGTAGAGAGGCTCTTTTTTGACACAACCAACAGAAATTCCTGCAGACATTGAAACTGCAGATGGAAAGAGAATAGAATTGTATGAAGTCATGGGAGGGAGTCAAACTGCTGCTTGCAATTCTGGTTAGCTGACCTGAGCTAAAACAAAGGTGAGCTTCTCTCCACCTAGCTTTAGACATTTATATGGTAATAATTTAGGGATTACAGTCACTGTAGAATTTCTTTATACTCTATGAAGAGAAAAAGGCATTTTTAGAGAGAGATTCTTTTTATTGGTTTTAGCTGTCTTCTGTAGGATAAGCTGATTTGGGACCTCATATTTATTATTCTCATAAATGAATATGAGGTTCAGCAAAAGTGACTACACTTATGGTGATGTCTAATCATAAAAATATTTCCATCTCCCTCAGCAATGATGTTAACATTTTATTCGTTGTATCTTGCATCAGCTATGGCATCACAATACGTTTTGCTTGAAGGTACGCGCATTTTTGAAATAAACTCACAAGAGGTGCTTTGTTTTCTGGTCAGCTTAACAAACTGTCCAAGGAAGTGGTGGAATCACCATCCCTGGAAGCGTTCAAAAAATGTATAGATATGATACTTGGGGATGTGGTCTACTGGTGAACATGGTGTGCTAGATTAATGGTTGGACTTAATGATCTTACAGGTGTTTTCTAACCTTAACTGTTCTATGAATCGACGATTCTGTTATTTTTTGTAAGGTCTATCGACTTTGGGTGACTGGGAGAAAATATGCAAGTTACCCTGTCTTCCACAGAGTGTTTGAAAATGTCTTTGAGAGGAACATGCATGGGATGTTCCTCTACATAATTTTCTTCCACATGTTTGATACAAATCAAAATGTTGTTCCTCAGCAGCACACCATTGGGTTTGTACTTGATCCCCCTCTAGGCAAACTAAGGGGATATGTGGAAAGAAGAGTGGAAGATCATTGTCACGGTGTCTCCAGTGAATCCACGTGCAAGACGAGGCACCACTGGGTGGGACAGTGCTGTCCATGGAATTGGTGGTGCCACTCCAGAGAGGCTGCCCTGCCTCTTCCATAGACGTGGTAGCTCACAGACATTACTTTCAGAAAGCATTTCAGCACAGACTACCTACTGGAGTAGCTATTCCAAGGCCCTGGAGGTCCTGTACATTGGATGGCTTCAGTGACAGCTCTGCTGTTTCTATGGAGCGTGCTAAGTTCTATCTCTCTGCTCTGCAGCTGCCCCTCCACAGACAGCTGACACAAATTCTTCAAAGTGAAACTGAGCTAGATAGACTAGGGAGGTGGACAGACTTTAGGGTACTAAATTTTGTCCCAGTGACATGTCATTAATATTAAGTGTGCCTCACAAAGTACAAGCCCACAGTAAATAGAAAGAGGTCTGCTGCATCATCAAATGAAGTCCTCCAAAATCTCCAAAATATTATAATATTTCCATTACAGAAAGAACCAGCTCCATCTTAAAAGTATGGTCTTCTGCTGTTTCCCCCCCCCCCCCCTTTTTTTTTTTTTTTTAACACAGAAGGTGCAGGTGCCTGTAAAGAGGCATCAGGAAGTGCAGTTACTCAGAAAATTTCCCACTTCTGGCTCATGATCCCTAAATGTCACCACTGCTGAGTGCTTAGAGGAGTTTTCAGGTCTGGGTAAACTCTATCTGGAATTATCTGGAAGCACATAATTAAAACAGCCTTAAATCATATATCAAATATCCTCAGCCAAACAGAAGATACTCCTCCTCTCACTATTTTTTACTGACCATTTTATTCAACTCCATCACTTTATCCACTGAGCACTAGGCTTTTGAGTTTCTCTTTGAAGGTGCCTGAACCTCTTCCCTGACTGCATGGAGATGCTAATTTAGGATTAGTTAATGCTGAGGCTAAGAATCTGTTTGTAGATAATGTGATATTTAACACAGACATCTAGAGTAGGCTCTCTGATTCTTGCTCTTTTTCATTTAGTACTCTTCATAAATGTTGAGGAAACCAAGGATGGAGAAACTGAATCTAGATTTTTCAGTCTTTATCAGAGAGATTAACGTTTCAACCAAGCCAGAACTGGCGCACAGAAATAAGCTGGTGCTTAATTACTTGTTCCTATTGCAAAACGTATGTCTTAGATCTAAGGACATATTTTTCCTCTGTGTGGAAAAATGCACCTCAAAAGCAAAAACTAAAAAATGTAGTTTTCTCCAAAATAGTTCTTTATACTTTTCTTCCCCCAAGAAATTTTCTGTGTTGAGCAGTTCAGCTGAAAGTGAAACTTTGTTTTTGTCGAAGGAGCCAGCAATATTTATTCTGAATCAGTACAACAGCCCTTCTCTCATGGGATGCATTCAGGGCCAAATGTCGTGTCCATGATACGATACTGAGTAGAAATTACAGGGCTGTGGCTCATATAACATACCCTTTCCACTAACCAAAATGAAACATGTCATTGTGGAAGGATAAATGGCAATCTCTGGCTGTCATGCACTAGGATCTTATTATAGACACAGAGATAATGAAACTAATGTATCCTGAGGCAGTGTTGCTTAAAAGGGTATCAGAACAGGAGAATGTGTGCTGAATTTCATTTACTGAAACTTTTTCTGATGTGTTTGTGGCTAAATTATGGCAAACTGTATAGAGCCTTAGTCCTTCAGAAGTGAAGAGGTGTTTGGACAGCTGGAGAAAGGATAACTCTTCACAGGGTTTGCCCACCTGTTTCTGAAGATTTTTTTTTCTGTCAGGAACTGTAGGCGTACATATGTGACCCCTTTTATCATCGATCAGTCCTTCACTGAGATAAGCAAAGTAGAAGGTAGTCTGGGAGGAATTGAACCCCATACAAGTTTTCCACAAAATAATTATATCTGTTAAGCAAGTGGTAGAGAGGATGGCAACAGCTGATCCAGGAGCTAATAAGGTCAACTGATGCAATTTTTGAAGATGATCAGATGTGACAGAAATGAAGCTCCTCTTACAACTTATCGAGAGTATATATGTTTGGTTTTAGATACATTCTTGGATATGAGCTGTTGCCTTGTGCCTGTTCCCTCCTGATAGACTGGTGTTTTCACTGTGCCAGTTAGGACACCTGCATTTATTTCATGACTCCATGTGCAAGCAATCTGTAGGCTGGACTTTGATGTCTGAGTGGGCACACCATCTCTCTCCAGCAGCTGAAATAACCTATTGTAGTGTGCAGGAAGCATGTTAATCCGCATAATTAGCACGATTCTGCGGTCAATACAGGTGAAGAGATTTCAAACACCTTTTAAGTCTATCTGTGATATTTTATTCATTTTCTGTCCACCTTTATTTCCTCTCACAGTAGCTACTCAACATAACTTCCTCCTCATGCTTCAAATGCTGTGGTGTCACTGGCAGTTGTAAAGGGAACAAAACAATCTGAAAGGAAAATTTTGATATGGAAAAGCTATCTTAGCAGGGTATTTTTTTTTTTATTAATCCAGGAAAATATCTTGAGACATTTAGAAGAGGCCACACCCTATTTTGTTGAATCTGTGCTATTTTTCTGATCCCAAGAGTTTTTTTTTAAAAACTGTATAAAGCCCCATGCCCATTGGTCTCTATGGCATTTACTATCTACATTAGGCTGCTACTCAGAAACATCAGCAAGGACTGAATGCTGTTATGCTGGGCACACTTCAAATATATAAAAGGTGACTTCTGTCTCCAGAGTTTAAGCTTTCAATCTGACTAGCTTACTAGCATGTTATAACAGTCCTGTCTCTGGCATGCTGATTTGTGGCCTTGATCAAATCACTTAGCCTTTTACTTGCTTAAAAAACTCTACTCCTGCACTTGAATGCATGATAAGTCAATAGAGTCACTCATACATGCAGAGGAGGGGTGTAGGACTGAAACCTTTGGCCATGCAAGCACCATCCTCCTCCTGAGGAGCTTATTGTGCTTTACCTCCTGGCTGAGCTCCTCGGGTGAGAGCTTTTTCATCCATTTATATCAAAATGATTCATCCTAGAAGTCTCCACCTCTGAACCCCAGGGTTTAAGATACCTGGTTGCTTTGGATTGATTCAGATTTGGGAGAAAGCATAAAGAAGAGTTCAAGCAGCATATTTGACTGGATGATAAATTTGATTAGATGGCATGGCTGTCAGCAAGGTTGGAGCAGAGTGAGCTGCAAACATTTGCAGTCAGCCTATCTGTACCTAAAGAGACCTATTGAGACAAACTACCTTAATCCTTTTATTTCTGGAGTCTGAGCTACATTCTTGGCACTGAAAACTAGAGTATGCTGGTTCTTATCTCTGCAGACTGATACCCTTAAAAATTTCATAAAAATACACTGACTCTTCCAGGTGAAAGGTTAAAACTGGGCTATTGCTGTCACCCCTATGTTGTCTTTAAAAGAGATTTCAAGAAAGGAGGATATTGGGTAGAGGTGAGGAGTAGAATAGTGGAGCAGAATGAAGGACTGGAAACATAAGGAGCAAAAAGTATTTGGTTTGAGTAGCAAATGCTCACCTAGAATGAGCAGCAGTGGAAATGGTGATCGTGGAAGACAATCTTGTATTTGATGAGGGAGGAACATATGTGATGGGAAGATGTGAGCCATGGAGCTGATCAGATGACTGCAGCAGCTGAGCTGTGAATAAGGTGGAGTTGAGGAAGAGAGCTGCTGGGAATCCTAGGTGGAAGAAAATATAGTGCCAGAGCTCCAGAGGAGTCTCTGGATGAGAATGCATAAACATTTAGAAATGAGAGAATAAAAGATGGAATAGGAGTCAGTGAACACTTGGATGTTGGAAAGAGTAAGAATACTACAATAAGTAAAAAAAAGTCTTGCTTCTTTAGGAAAAGCTTCTCATAAATACACCTGTCCACAGAGTTGTTAGTTACTTACATATTTTATCTCTGTGTTTTTCAGGGTTGGCCTTGTAATCCATTTTTCTTCACAACCCAGTGAAGACCTGACTTCTGCAGCAGTTCAGCATAGTTTGAAAGAGGCCTCTGAGGACAGAGGCTAGAAGCATCTCCTATGAATTTCAGGACAAGAGGTACTTGTAGGCACCTCTCATCCTTCACAGATATTTGTCTAATTGCAGTTATTTATTAATCTGAAATGTGAAGTGTCCAAGAAGACATTGGACATTGGCAATTTAAGCTGTTCTCTCAACCTTCCCTGAAGGTTCATCCAAAACAGACCCTGAATGTTTGTCATTTGTCAAGGATTCAATAATTGGCAGGAAAGGATGGCTTTGGGCACATATGTTCCTTTCCTCCCTCTCTCTCCCAAACATTGTGATCTTGTTTAGCTTTGTACTGTCATCTCAGCTTCTTCTGTACTTGCTAGGGTTCATCTTGTATCTTGTGATGGCGCTGCAGAAGGTATTCTTGTCACCTTGAGCACTTTCCACTCTTTCCTCATGCTAACTGCTGTTTCCATGGAAGTCTGTGATGTGTTTTATTCAGAGTATAAGTTGTAGAATGTTTGCTTAGAACAGAGGAAGGGAAAAATAACTTCTTCAAGGCAGAGTGAAAGAAGATAGACTCTAAATTAAAAAAAAAAAAAAGAAAATCACCCTCTCTCTAAACCTTAATCCTCAGCTCTACTGTATCCCCAATTAATACCATTGGGTTTAGGACTGAAGTGTTCAATGACAACACGAAGGAAGACATGTCAGGTCACAAACCCAGAACATCAAATATTTCCACTTTTCCTAATTATCACCCAGCCTTACCAAAAAACAGATGGAACTACTTTCAAAGCTTTGTGTGTGTGCCTGTGTGTGTGCATATGTATGTCTGTCTTACAAATGGCTAATTCAAATCAAACTTGGGATTCTAGTCAAGACAACAGCTTCACTGCCTGAACCAGCTTGTTTCTGTACACTTATCATTACCAAAAAGAAGAAAAACCGCAATCAAGTTGCATTCAACTCCAAAGAAAAAGAATAGACCCCACACTTTCCAATAACAGCCCACAATGCCATGCTTGCCTGTGTAACAAACATATGGAGTGGCGCATACTCTGGTCTTGATTCTGATTGAATTTTCACAACTAACTGTAGCATCTATAGCTGGACTAATGCAGCTAAAAGCTCAATTAACCTCTTCCCTTTCCCCTTATTCTTATTGCAGGGATACAGGATGAAACTTTAGGCACAATAGGCAGAGAGATCCATCTGCTTATGCAGGTGTGTGCAACACAAGCTATAGGTGCCCAGGAGCACCACTGTACTCCACGTCCTCACCAGCTGTAGTGGATTGTCCAAAAGACAGTGCTGCCTACACTCATTCCTTCAGCTCAGCCATGCTGAGAGCATTTTAAATATTGCAGAAGCATAATTCTGGTCTTTTCTGAGACCTTGCAGTGTTGTTAATTACTATGAAGTGTCAGGAATTCAAAGGGAGAAACATGTGAGAACAAAAGTAGGTGCCTCTAGCTTGTAGCAGCAGTGCTGCTAATTGGCACACTTGCAAAACAATGTCATATGTGTCGTTGACTTTTACTAACCACCAGAAACACCTCCAGAAAAATAAAAAATGCTAATCTGATTTTTTCCCCCAGCTTACAGCTGTTTTATAGTGGCTGCCTCTCTTGTCCCTCAGAACGGGTATTGTCCAAAAGTATTTACAGACAAAAACGATCTTCTAGGACCCCTCACACTGGAACACGGGCATTAAGGAAAAATAAAACAAAGGAATGCCAGATGCAATGGAATGAACAGTTAAAAGGCAGGAAGGTAACATATGTGTTTCTCTGCCTTGCTCCAACTGGGTGACACACTAATAGGTTTCTTATTCTGCTTTCTCCTGCTAAGAGGCTGGAAGACATATGTCAGTTTTCCACCTTAACTGTGCATTTTCTAGTTTGTTTGGATTTATGTCATAACCTTAATGGGATTTAAATGGAATTTTTATATGTGAATAATACTCTGCATTAATGCAAGAACTTTAGGTTGCTGTGCTACCAGCTTGATTTGCATAAAGGTTTTTAAATATGAAAGAAGAATAGCCAGGCTATTGTAGATGGCAAAATGAAAAAAACTCCACTGGCATAATAGTAAGAGGAAAAGACAACTCCCCAAAACATTGGCTTGTGAAAGGGTTAATTCTCTGACTCTTAGGTACAACTGGGTGTGAGAAAAGAGCCCAGAGGTCATGCTAGTCATGAATATTTAGTTGCTGGAGGGTCAAGGCTGGATTAAATGGCGAAGCTGGAAGGTCAATGTCATAGGTTTATACTCCACCATAAAACATTTTCTGTTCTATTGTACTGTATGTGTTCTGTAAATGTAAATTGTCCGTCAATGCGTAGCTCACGTTATACACACCCCACACACTGGGGTGCAGAAGTGTCTGTTTCCTTTAAGTATGGTGTAGATTTTGAGATATCATCTATATACAATTAACACAGTAAGGTGTCTCACACTGAAAAACATGCCATTATGCAATTACATATTACATATGTTTAATATACATTATGTTGTCCTCCTATTTCCAAGTCCTTGTTTACCCTTAAGTATATCAAGTAGAAGAAGGAGAATACTTGCGCATTTGGTATTGTTATTTCTTCAGAACATGAATTTGGGGCATAGAGAGTTCTGAAGATTTTTCCTGACAATTTTTTGGGAGTAGCACTGCAGCTCTTACTCTTAGTTCTTTGCCTTAAACCTTTGCCTTTACCATCCGTTTGGTTTTCCAAGCCTCAGCTGTGTGTGAGCAGTTCTGAGTTACTGATGGTTGTGCAGTCAGGGAACTTTCCTGCTGGCATGTTATTCATTCTTAGTGTACCATTATTATTTTTAAATGAATTATGTATATAACACACTTGGTGTACAGACTACTCTGCATGTGAATAATAAAGTACAGTCTTTGCTCAGAAGAGCTGACAGTCTAAGGGATTGATCCAGTAAACACTCATTCATGGGTGATTTGCTTAGCCTAGTGTTGTGAGTAATCTGTTGATCTGGCCCCAAACTAATTAGATAACTTGATGAAAAACGCAATCGGACATGCTAGGTAGTGCAGGCGGGAAGGGATGAAACACAACAGTACATAAAGGCCTTGGAAGAAAGGATAACCACAGGCTGGTTTGGATTTGATTCACTTCTCTGTGGCAGTGTCTGCATGGAAATGCTGTAAAGGATGGAGCTGGGGCCCTGGAATGAAATGTCAGGTTTCCTCCAAGCCTTACATTTTGCTGTGTCTTCAGCCTGCATTCATGGGAGACAATAGCCTTGTCTTGACCTAATTATTTTTTTTATGGCCCATCTCCTCAGTCAGGTCCAGAGGAGTCTTCTCAATATTTTTTTTAAGAGTAGGTGAGATTGAATATACACACACAGGTCTGAAGAGCATTGGAATGGGCTGAGCTAAACCATTGCAGGCAATTGGTGATGGCAAGGATGGTCAGTGGCTCAGTTTCTTGTGAGTTAGTTCCTTGCCCATGGGAACCAGGACTGTAGCAGCCAGGTGTGTGTATGACTGTCATGTGAAAAAAGCTTGATCATGGGATGATACTACTTTGGAGTTGAGACCTGGCTCTTTATCTCATGCAGAAGCATAACATGCAGTGCCGGTGCGCCAGAACACTGGTCTTGTGTCATTTCCTGGGATTCCTGCAGGGCTGGGGGTCAAGCACTAAATTTGAGTTGTGAGATTTCATGCGTTGTTACAAATTAGTTTAAAGCACTTTATCAGGATTGAGGCCTGGAAAATCAGTGTTTGAGTATAGTTAATTTCTGTTGAAAAGAGTTTGTACTTAAAGGTTCTGTTTGTACTGCTGCAAGCAATGCTTGGATTTGCAGAGACCCTGTCTGCATGGGTTCTGTGTTTAAAAGCTGCAGTAAGGTATGAAGACTGCGGCAGAAAGAAACCAAACCCAAACCTGTGCATTTTTGCCTGGGAGGTGACCCAGAACAGATTATCAGTGGAGCTGGGGCAGTGAAGGGCAGAATGGAAGTACCTGTCACTGGCTTTGGAAGCCCCTGGCTGGTGCAGCTGGTAACACACCACTTATAGGCACCCTTGAAGCAGTTTCCTGGAACCTGGCTTCTGCTTGCATTTTCCGTGTGATCTAGGTTAAAGGATCTTGACAAGAAAAGTCCACTTATAATTATGGACAAAATGATTGTCTCAAATGATTATCCAAGATGCTCATTCCACCAACTGGTGTTGTTTGCAGCATGGAAAGGGTCACAGGTGGCTCAGAAATGATAATGTGGTATTTATGCAGCTGACCATTGTGCTGGAAAAGGGATAGATGTATTTCACTAAGTTGGTCCCAGATGGAAAACTTCTCTTTAATGCAGAAGCAGATCAATTCTATTCTTACTCTAATGTAGAAGTAAGTGGGAAAATGAAGCAAAATGTGGGAAAACATCAAGGTGTTATGCAAAATAAAATATTGATTGTAAAAATCCCAAAACAAAACTTGCTTGCTGTCTTAATTTTTATCTCTCATATCTAGTACTTATACAAAAATATTTCTTCCTTCTCCTACATCAAATGAAAGTAAAACTTCCCACTATAGAAAACTATTTTGTTTCCTTTAATTTTTTTTAGCAGGAAATATATATCTCTCAAAATCTGCAGGGATAAAAGTTTAATTATGTCTTAGTTGCTTGCTGTGATTTTGAAATCAGTGCTTTAGTCTGAATAAGCACTTGGTGGGTTATAAAATGACATGATGAATATTTCTATTTCTCATGTTAAAATCTAGATTTTGTAAGGTAATTGACAATAATGGAGTTGACACTGGATTAACAGTTTTGACCTGAAGTTGACACCAAGAAGGGTTTTATAAGAAATGAATGAATGAAATTTTTTTAAAAAGGACCATACTGTGGGAGAAAATATACCTGCAGCAGTAAGGATTCATCCACTTAAGTTTTGCATGACAATCAAGCTGCAGATAAAGATATGTGAATAAGCTAAAACTCACATAAGCACTTTTTATCTTGGTAGAATTTCATGAAGTCTTGCTTGTTGGACTGCATAGAAGTAAACTTTAAAAAAGAAACTGGTACAGAAATAAAAGTTTAGACCCAGCTCATGTGAATAGGTCAGTCCTAAGAACAGCAGTCTTGACTCCATGATGAAAATGATGGATGAAGCTGGAGGTCAGCACTGAAATACTGGGGAGCCTCTGGACCATGCCAGGGTGAGGGACAGAATGCAGGGACAGCTCTGAGGAGAGACAGTGACATTGTTAATGGGTGGTGGTTGGACAGGTAAAATGAGGCCTGATGCAGGTGACTTGGGCAGAAATTGGCTGGAGGAGTCTTGGTGGAACTTGCTTTTTGGCGTGCAACTAATTGATGGCCGGGTTTGTCATTAGAAATGTTCTTGTTTCGTGGCCTCCCAGCTGGGGCCGATAGGGTCTGTAGTTCAGAGTATATGTGTTTGTGTTTCTGCCATGTTACATGAGAGTGTTGTTCCACAGTGCACCCAAATCCTGCAGAGTGCCCCCACTTCTAATGCCAAATTTGCAGTAAATTAATCTGCAGTCTTTCTCTGAATGTGAATGTTGTAAAAGATGCTTGTGGGCTTGCGAATAGGCCACTTACTTTGCCTCCCTTACAGATACCCTCCTCGAGGAGACAGAAATATGAATGAGTGTGTCCAGAAAGATTTCTTTTACCCTGAGAAATGGTATTTCCATGTCACGAATCAGACAAACTTTTTCCCTATGAGTTTCCAGCCCCTTTCAGCCCTGGACATCACTAAAAATGTACTTTAAAGATGGAAATAATCTCTATGACTCCGCAATCTGAAAATCAGAGTCTCTAGGAATGAAATTATGAACCCCTGCCCAGAAAGGATGGGAATCAGCTGTACCACACTCTGCAAGTCTTGTCCCAGTTCCAGATAAAAACTGGAGAAATACAAGGGCTATGCATGCCCTGGTGCAGCCGTTTGATTTGTCTCTGATTCTTCGTCACAGTAACTGGTGTTTGGCACATCCCTTTTACTGCGTTCCTTTGTATGATACGGGTTTTCTCAGAGAGACTGGGAAATGCAAAGATCGAAGGCTGGGACTTGCTTCTGACCAGAAAGCTTTTAGAGTTTAGCTTCCTGTTGGGCAATACCGATACATGAAGAATCAATTGTGCTAACTGCTTTAGGGAAAAATATCTAATCACTACCTAAAAATATTTCCCTCTTGGCTGCGTTAGAGCCTTTCTTGTAAAAACTGAGGGGGGAAACAGGAGGGTGAGCAAGATAGTAGCATTCTAAAAAATATTTTAAAGGGAAGAGTTGTTTGCTAGTTGTGTTAAGTGCTGTAAAACTTTTCTCAGATCTCTGTAACTCGCTTCTCTGTAACACAAACAAATTCAAATCCATCTTTACTAGACGGAAACTGGTTTTCTTGTAATGTCCTGTGTGTCTGATCTCCAGTTTATTTATAAAAACAGATTTCTTGCATCTTCTCTTTTGATCTTTAAGACTCACTGACAGCCACTTACCTAATGAGTGTGTATGAGCCATGTAGCACAACATTCATGGCGGGCTGATCCTTATGGTGTGTGTGTTTCCATCCTGCCCCCTCAGACAAAGTAATTGATGACAGCGTGAAAGTCCCAAATGTCCTTTTGTTAAGGCATGTTTATTTAGATTTTTTTTTTTAATAGTGTTTTACAAGAACAGCTTTGGGAATTTTTCTTTGTTTGTTTTTCTTTTTTTTTTTTTTTTAAGGAGTTTGACAAAGATATGATAGCAATGAAATGAGTAGAAGTGAGAGAGTGCTGGGGGATACCAGGGCCACTTGACTGCTAGAGTAGAAACATAGAGTTGGCTCATCCACCAGCATAAAGTGACTTCAGTCAAGCAATGGTGATTTGTGCCAGCTGGTAATTTCTTATTTCCTGGTAGCCTTTTGTTTTAAGATCTGCATTTACATATTTGGATTTTGTGTGTTTACTGAACATGGCAGGATGTGTAAACTGGGCAGAGAAGTAGAGAAATCACTTGATGAAGGTCATGGGAGCAGGCATCAGAGGGTGACAGAGCAGTTTTCATCTCTGCTTGCATTTTCTCACAGAATACTCTGCAGTTCTTTCCCTTCCTTGCTGATTTCTCTAGTTGAGCTGTAGGTTTATAATGTCTATTTTAGGGCTGATTAAGTGCTAGTAACAGGAAGTTTTGTGTGCTTATGGAGTTTGAATGGATCTTGGGATTTTGTACAGAATTACTGTAACAGCCATAAAGAAGAAGTATCATAAATAATATATTCAGAACAGTTCATGTATCAGTCTATAAAATAAGATTCTTTTTTTTTCATCAGTTTCTCTTGCTGCTCATAGGAAGGTCTTAAAGTGGAAGAAAACTCCATCCTTTGACCAGTGGGTTATGCCCAGATTTCTTTCTCATTTGGTATTTCAGTGCCATACATAATTATATTTATTGTTAACAATTTCTTATTGACTCCTCTTACTTCATCTCCTCTGTGTACGCATTTCTGGAATGTTGTATGGTCTCCTTTCTAACACACTGATGAACCTGCAGACATATTGGAATTTCAAATAATCTTTTTGAGCTCGGTGATTATGTCATGATCTTAGAAATGGATACACTGAGAATATAGAAATAGAAGTAAAAAATGTGAAAGTAAAGGCAAAAATAAAAGGAAAAGCAGAGACATTTTGGCACTGAGGCATATAGTTTCTGGGGTATATTTAGTAGTTTGATTTGAGCATGGATTCCTTGAACACAGGATTTTTTCTACCTGATTACTGTGAATCAGTGCTGAAACAAGTGGGATAAACTACTTGCCCTAGGGGTTGTGAATATGCTGGTGTTTAAAGAACTTTTAATAAGGATTCAATTCAGGCCTCAATGGATGCATAGATAAGAAGTGAGGTATGCTAAATGTTAATCCGTTTGGCCCTCCCAATGAGGTCAGGTTAACCCAAATTCACATGCTTCTCAAAGAAACTTTGGGCCAAATGGTGTACACTGACCTACACTGTTTTGGTTTGGCTTGGGTCAAATGATTCCTGTGGTTTATAATCAGTTTAAATTCTGATAGTTGCATCTTGCTTTCTAAAAAAATTTCATTTATTTTTAGTTTGCAATTTTTGCAGAGCTACCAAGTTAAAGCAAGAATGCTCTGGCCAGAACATTTTTTGTGACTAAAACCAGTAGGAAAACGGTGCTTTCATAACTGAAACAGCAATTAAATAGATAGTGAAAGAAATCAGAGTTTATGTTTGAATTCTGGTAACCCAGTATCAAAAGGATAGGTCCTAATGTTGTTGATAAAAATTAAACAAGAAATATATCTTCTTTTCAAATTCCTAGAAGTCAATTATGTGATTTCTTACAATCATGTCAGGTACTGTTACAGAAAGCTGAGCTCTTGTGACTGTTCCAGACCTGTTTGATGTTACTGGGCAGCCTGCCAAAGTCTCTTTTTTGTATGCCAAGATGGTAATTATTGACACTTCATAGGGAAAGGGTTTCAAGGAACTCACATCAATATTTCTTCCACAGTCAGAAACTGGAAATGCTGCTATAGTAAAGAGATCTTGAAATCCTTGGGGATTATACTCCTGCACTGAATGAATACTAGAGAGTACTAAGAAAGTTAACCTCAGGCAGACAAAACAGAGCCAGTGTGCAGAAGCCTGGAGTGGAACTCAGGCAGAACTATTTGAAGACAACAAATCTGGTGAGGAGTGGGAGTGGCTGAGAAAACCTTGTATGTGCAACATGCTGTCTTTCAGGTTTGAAGGTATATTATAAATCAAAACTAGCGCTCAGGAAAGGACTGAGAGGCTTGACTTTACAACTCAGGAGTAAGTCACAGAGCTCAGGGGGAAGAAGCACCACACACTACGAAGGCTGAAGCTGTCACTTTCTGTGCTTTCAAGGTTTTATACCACATTTGTGTGTGGCATTTGACTATTTGTCTTGGGTTTTCCTCACAGTCTCAGAAGGCAAATTAATTTGGTTCTGTAAGTGAGGTTTTTAGGGTGAAGGAGGGATGTCTCACCAAGTGAGCAGATTTTAGACCAGAATGTGAAGTTTCTGGTCATTATGATCCCTTTCAGGTGTGGATTTTATCACTGGCACTAGCTGCTATGCTGAGCTCCTCTCCTGCTTGTGTGAAATGGATGTGCTTCCCTATGAGACTGACAGCTTCACAGAGGGGTGCAAAAGTTTATGTAGATTGCCTTTAAGAGTTCATACTTGGCCAGCCCTTATCCACAGTGATTCTAAAGGCAGGCTGAGAGCATTGGGATTGTTCATCCTGGAGAAGAGAAGGCATCAGGGATACATCATAGCATCTTCCAGTACCTAAAAAGGCCTACAAGAGACCTGAAGAGGGACTTTTTACAAGGACATGTAGTGCTAGGACAAAGGGTGATGGCTTTAAACTGAAAGAGAGTAGATTTAGCATAGAATGAAATTTTCCCTATAGGAATGGTGAGGAACAGGTTGCCCAGAGATGCTGTGGCAGTGGAAGTGTTCAAGACCAGTTTGGATGAGGCTTTAAGCAATCTGGCCTAGTGGTAGGTGTCCCTGCCCATGGCAGAGGGGTTGTAATGACATCATCTTTAAGGTGCCTCCCAACACAAATCATTCTATGCTTCTATGATTTCTCTCCTGCACTGTTATTTGAATGCTTTAGATACTTGCATATGGTTATCACATCCTGCCCCCTGCTCGCTGCTTTGTCAAACTCCATATGCTTAAGAAGATGCTTAACTCATGTTAATCATTCCCTGCATGTCCCAATGTGTGTCACTTGTAATGCTAGCAAGTAATCCATAAAAAGCAAAAATTATGAAGTTTGAATTCCTGCTGATATTTGCACTTGGGTCTGCTGATTTCTGTTTAAAATGAAACTCTGATTTCAGTCTCTTCCTTGGTTAGAACTGCAAGAAGATCTCTCTTAACTTGCTTGAAAATACCGAAGACACTTAAGCAATTTTCGAATTTGTTTGAAGTTACACAGTAGAAGTTATTGGGGAAGGGAAACAGACTGACAGACAGGAGGCTGAAGAGATAAGGTGAGTTGTGTAAGTCATACTTATTTAAGAAACCCTTGAAAAAGTTAGAAGGAAAAGTTTATATGGTAACTGTTACATAGTTAAATTTATATGATGGATGTTACATTCTCTGTATCTGTGCTAAACAGATTCATTGCACTGCTAACCCAAGTAGCCAAGCTGAAGCCATACCATTTCAGGACATTTTAACTCAAAGCTCAGCCCAAGGAATAAGAAAGGCTTAATATAAATAATTAACAACTTCCTGTTTTAAGGCAAGCTATAACTGATTATGATTTAGCCCGGAAAGTGCACCCTTACCCCTGGAGGCTCAGGAACTGACTGCCATGCAGCTCAGAGGCCTGTGCAGTGCGATGGTGAGGGTCAGGCAGGGACAGGGACCCTGTCAGCACCCAAGCCAAGCCATCTCCTGCTTTTGCAGATGTATGCCAGCCGCTCTGGTCATGTGCTGTCAGCAGGAGTGTTTGTATTAGCACAGGATAGTCAGGTCTTCGCTGCTTTATGAGCTGGAAGGTCAGCTACACTTGAGCTTCAATCTGCCATCCCTTGCCCTCCATTAAGTCAGCTGCCTGAAGCTTAAAGCACAGTTTAGTCTGTGATAGAAACTTATGGGAGTCTGCTCAGGGGCAACACTCAAGCTATACCTCAAACTAATTCGACAATCCCCACGAGACAGCAGGGGTTTCTTGAGGAAGATACTCGATGCCAAGAATGTGTCTGTGCAGTCCAGAATATCTCTTTATGGTGCCGTAGTAGGAGGCTGAAAAATTCGTACAACTAGCCCAGGGATGTCTGTGATGAGGACAAACTGTTTTAATGAAAGGGACCATGCATTTTGTTATTGGGGAGTAACAAATGAGTGTGTAGTGATCATTCTTATTAATACTAAGAGCAACTATATTACTGTATTTTAAAAAATTTGCTCACCAGCCCTGTGAAAAACTCTAAGAAAGAAGTAGACAAGGAGGAGAGAAAGGTGATGATGCTGTCCCTACAGAAATAATAGGCTGTTTTAGGTCCTTGGCGACAGCCTAACTGAGCTGCTGGACTTGGCACCAAACCAGGGAAGGGTTGGCACCCAATCTGGTGAAGGGGAGGAACTATTTCAGAAAGTGCTTTCTGCTCAACTCTCAGCCTGCCCTGGGCTGTTTGCCTGTGCTGCAGATTTGCCCTGCTTTCCTGGGAGCTCCAGGGGCTGCAACTCTGGGGAGAGGACATCTCCTCCCAGACAAGGAGTTTTGGTGTGGTGGGCACTGAGTTACCATGCAAGCCTTGGCCAGGTTGCCACCAGAGGTGGCACGGGACATGTTGCACCCCGTGCTATGCCTCCTTCTCCTCCCTCCTGTTTTTTATTCTTTCCTTTAAAATACACTAGCCTGGTTTTCCAAACAGAGAACAGCAAAATATTTCTGCTCCTAAGTCTTTCCTAGACTTCTGGCTCTGCACTGAGTTTAGGAAGAAGTTCATAGCCTAGCGAAGGGACAGAGGCCTAAGTATTTGGTTTGGAACTTCATGTTTGTGACTTTCTACCAACCACAGTAAAATCTAGTGGGGTTTTATGCTGTACATTACATTGCCATACTGTTCTTGTTAAAGTAATTAAAAGTGTTTGCACATTAAACAACTAAATAAATTTTAAAAAAAAAGGTGCTAATCAGCTGTGTTTCAAAAAAATACAGACAGAAAAATGATGCTGTCTATGTGGTTTGGAATAGTCAGGCCTGTTCTATTACATGTCTATACCAGCAGGATATAACAAAGGTAAAGATTTAAGGCAATTTTGACACCTTAAAGCAGAACTGTTAGCACTGCATAGACTTTCAAATCCAAAGAGGATTCAGCCTGCTCACTTACTGCCTTCCACATCTTCAAAGGACCATGACTCTTTTTTAATCTTTCCGCTTTGCTGTGAAGCCATAGGAAGTTATTGACTTTACAGGCAGTTTTAGTACACAATCAAGCAAGAAAAAATGGTGGTGTACTCTGAGGCTGAGTTCAAATCTTCTTTTCTTTGTGTCACGCCCCTCTCTGTGCTGAGGCATAATTTAAAAGTGCGGAACAGATGGTGAGATGTTATACAATGTTTTGTTTTTTGACCCCCTTGTTGAGCCAAGATTCTCTTTCTTTCAGGGATGCTTTGGCTACCACACAGATTTTCCAAATGTAGTTGGAAGAAATTTTCCCCAATAATATCGCTTGATTATAGTTAGATAGTTTGAACTCTGAATCTGAGCTCTGACATTGCTCTTCTTGGAACAGCTTTGGGGTAAGTGTAGGCTGGAGGTCTGCCAGGGAGTGTGTTTGCTCACTGCTCAGTGTCTAAATGAAGTGCTGCCTACTTTCCTTTCAGGCCAAGTGTAAGAGTACTTAAATTTCCCTTTGTTTAATGCCAGAAGGTGCTATTAGAACTGATGCTTAAATCACCAGCCTCCTTGGAAAAACTGGAAGAGGAACTGAGACCTTGTGTTTGAATGGGTTTTCCCGGAACTCTGGGAGCACAGACCTTTGCCCAATTTCACTGGGGTGAAGAGCTCAAGTTTCTCTGCCCACTGAGAAAGAGATAGAAGCTGAAAAGGAATAGAAAGCCAAGACTCCAGAAAGGCAACTGCTGGGACTGTGGCCCCAGGTGAGTACTCCTGGAGGCCTTTCTGCCCACAGTGGGCCTTGACTTGAGGCTGAAGTTGTCCTTTACCATGTCCAGTGTGAGGGAAGGAGGACTTGGTGTCCATCCTCACATTTGCATCTGTATGAAACAAGCTTTCACCAATGTCCCTTCCTCAGAAATCCTGAATATTAGCAAACACTTTGGACTAATGTCCAATTAATGTAGATTCCAAAATAATGTAAAGGAAGTATGATGAAAATCCCACACCAAACTATGCAAAGATCAGGAATTCAGTTTTGCATCCTGACTGTACTTCAGTGATGTAACAAATCAATTTGCTCATGTCCTGCAGCTCTTGGGGTGACACTAGACAAACTTTCCTCCCAAGACTACATGTGGCATTATTTTTTTTCAACTGTATGAGATACCCAGAGGAAGGAGTTCAGCTGGATATTTTTTCTCATTCTCTTATTTTTCTTGTTGTCTTAGCACCTGAATGGTTCCTTGAAGAACACCTTGAAAATCTTCTGTACTACATTGATAGAAGTGCTGCCCTTTAGCAGAAGCTTTTGATGAACTCTAAATAATAAGACATGAAAGTATATTAACATAATTTAAAGGCATAAGGTCCTAAAAATATACCAGTGATGACAAGTAGTCACTTGTTTTGGATGTCCCCATTTTGGGACATCTAACCTGAAACATTTAGAATTGTCTTGATTATACAGATGAGCTAGGTGCTCTTGTAAAATTTATATAGTGAGAGGTTTTAAAATGGAAATATTTTAAACCTCTCAATATTTTGAAATTCTTGAACTATAGATTTGAGAAATTTATGAACAGAAATATACAGAATAACTGAAAAGTAAGGGTTCTGTTTTATCTAGGTCTTATTTAGCATTTGTCTTCTCTATTTAGAAGTCAGGACAAGCAGCATTAATTCTATTTCCAAATGTTTCTAAATTTGGAGGACTTTTGTATACCAGTCAAAAATAATACGAATGAAGGACTAAAAGCCTGTCTAAACATGTTCTAGGGATAAAA
Source organism: Falcunculus frontatus (assembly GCA_013398115.1). NCBI lineage: Eukaryota > Metazoa > Chordata > Aves > Passeriformes > Falcunculus > Falcunculus frontatus. The sequence goes on along the minus strand of VZRV01005300.1, from coordinate 825,751 downwards.
GTGTTAGTATCTACCTGAGCTTTACTTAATGTTGGAGAAAAATCATTGTGAAATTAAAAATAGTCTAATGAAAAGAAAACACTTGGGAAGCACAGGTGCTTACAGAATCTACTGACGATAGCTCTATTTTCATGGGCTGGAATTATACTCTGCCCTCTATAAAAATGAAAAAAAAGCCCTAACTCTGCAACAAGAAGACAGAATTTTTTTTTTTTTTTGTGTCGTGCTAGCTAAGCACTGCAAAGGGGAAGTTCTAGAGAAGAAAGTTTAATACACAGCTGATTTGGGCCAAAAGATTTGCTGTCATATCAAAGACCTTTGGAATCTTATTTTTGGAATTCTCTGACATGCCATGAGAAAGTCAGAGGAAGGGGTTCTGTTAGACCTTTTATTTTCTTTCTCTTGTAGTTTTTCCAACTGAATGTGTCAGCCTCAAAGGACTGAATTTGAGGAGGATTTGAATGAGAACAGAATAGTGCTTGGCTTTATAAGGTCAAAGAGATTGCATTTAGTGAGCAGCAAATTAAAGATTTTGCTGTAAGAAATTGTAATCCAAAATAATGTTTTAAACGCCATCAGGATGGATGCAGGCTCAGTTGGAATGAGGTAAGAAGCTGTATGGCTGTGGTATTGTTGCATATTGAGTACAGGGAGCACATGTGAAAGCTATGGAGCACTGCTAAATGGAGATGAGTAGAGTTTCATTGGTCCCACAGAAAATGCTTATTTGTTTACTTGTATTTTTATAGCTCTTTTATAGACCAAGACATGCTTTCTTTTAACTCAATGATTCTCTGCCTCACATCTTTAAATACCTAGGATTTCTGGAGTCCAATTGTCAAAAAAATTAAATAATTTTCCCCCTTAATTGAAAGCAGCAGAAGCCAGGAGAGTAATACAATATGCTCATGTTTGGATTTCTGATAATTCAGCTTAGGATATCAAAACTCCATCAGCCTTTGCCATCCTGAAGAAAGAGCACCAGCTGTGGGCTTCTGCCCTCTTTTACTGTTAGCCTTGCATCCTAGTGCTTTTCTCACTTGCATCCATGCCATCATCCTCCTGTACCACGCAGTCTGGGGCGAGCTGGTAAAATTTTGCATTTATTTCTAGAATTCTAGTTTCTGTCTGTTACTTTTCAGCGAGAGACCTGGGGAGAATTCATTTAGTTCAGCTGAGGCGTTAGCAGCCTCCTCTCTGACAGCCATTGCACTATCATGACCTGTCCTGCACCTCTAACACTGATCTATTCATAGTTCTCATATCAGCATGCTGGGCAGGTTTTTATGCTAAATCATCTTTCTTCACTGGTCCCTACTTATACTGCAGCAAATAAAAAGGCTTAGATTAGTGCAATGGGCAAATGGGTCTCTTTACGTCCTACCGTCTCAATGTGATTTTCTGAGTGAATTAAATGGATGGACTAGCAAGGCTGGCCCTGACACAGACACATGCTGTGGGTAAGCTATCCTACAGAGGGAACCTTACTCTGCCAGATTGTTTGGTGTTTTGTGATATTGACTATGTGAGGTCAATGAAATAACTTCCACTGGTGACCGTGAGCAGCGTTTGAACACAAGGCACCAGAATAAATGATCACTTACGGCAGCGGCCATCCCGAGAGCAGCCTGGCCAAAACTCCCAGTGCACGGGGCAGGCAGATCCTCGGTGAGGCACGGGCCCGGTTATCCCGTGTGGTCTGTGGAAGCAGAGATCCTACGGGCACAAGCCTCGGCCAGGGAGCGCAGGCTGCAGCAGCTGCGCCGGCAGGGAGCAGCGAGGCAGCCCCGCCTCCGAGCAGCTTACCAGGATGAGCAAGGAAACAACAGATGGAGACAGGCAGACGGAGGAACACCAGGAAACACAGAAAATATTAGTCAGCATCATAGGCAGTGACCTCAGCATACCAGAGGTCTAAATGTTGTCAAGTCTTTTGTAGGCAGCCCAAAAATGGAGGGCTTTAAAGATGACGCTGAAGGGAAATAATGAATTGTTTCATAGAAATTTACGGACAGTGACTCCTGAGCATCTGGGAGAGTGGAAGACAAAACATAAATGTGTTTGAAAATTTATTCTGAGAACCTTTCAAGCTGCCTAGTGAAAGATTTTATGGGTGGGAGCCTTTTAAGAGGCTTACTCTTGGTCCAGGGTATGAAGAGATGGTAGAAGGCCTGGAGATAACCCAAGAAAACCTTCTTCTAAAAATGAAAGAGATGACCTTTAAAACATTGGTCTGGATAGATATGGGTGAAGAAAATGCTACATGTGAGGGCTAAAGAAAGAGAAGATACGCTTCTTGGAAATACTGAAGGAAAAGGGGAAGGAAGGCATTATAGGACTTATTGGTGAAAAAACGGGGAGAACTGCTGTGTGCACAGACAGAAGGTACCACCCAAGCAGCCAGTGTTTCTTCTGGCACTGTTCAGATCACAAACCCGCTCTCTTGTTTTAATGAGAAGGGAAAGAAAGTAAGATATAGCTATATAAAACCCAGCAAGAGTTAATGTCTTGTCTGAGTAAAAGAGAATCTCTCAAAGAAATGGCACAGCTGACAACTTTCCTCATGGGATGAAAAAGAATTGGAAGTCCCAGAAAAACTGGGTGACATGGTGAATTTCTGAAGCACTGGTGGATGATGTTGAAAGAGACCTGAAAATGATGGAGAACAAGACCAGAGCTTGGGGAATCTTAAGCAAAGAGGGTAGACTGATGTAGGTGGTAGAAACGTAGAGGAAGAGAAGCAAAAAGAACTCATTGGCAGCCCATTGAAAGGAGGAAGAGTGGGGAAAGAGGAACAGCTAGAAGTGGAATCAGATAAGATCTCCACAAGGAGTGAAGTAGGAGAGGCTGTTGGCAATGCAGCATTAGACTTGGAGAAATCCTTGTTTGTGTGAGAGTCATGATCTAGACGGACTGAAATTTGGAAGATAAAGAAGAGATGCACTCCTGGAACAGCGGTGGCTGGAGGTGATGAGAGAGAAGAGCAACAGATAGGAGATGAGGGATGACAGAATGGTAAAAACTAAGAGCAGTGATGGCGTGTGAGAGTGGGGAGTGAGGGTAGGCAAGCACTGCGGATGGGTGTGTGGGCAGGCAATTAAACCAGTGCATCTTATGATTCAATTTCAGTTTGGATTCTGTGGCAACAGAAACCATTCTGGTTTGACACTGTTTTGAGCTTGATAATATTTCAAAATACTTGTGTAGGCTCAGCTCCTAGTCAAGAAAAGTAAAATATTCAAATCAATTTATTGCTAGTTGTAGTTCAACTTCCTGGAGGTAAAAATTGATGTGATACTCCAAAAAGATGGTGTTAGAGAAGGGTGGTGATAATGTAAACGGGGAAATGTAGGCAATGGAGGGAGAGGGATAAAAATGGAAAGGAGAGGAGGAAGAGACTGAGATGACATCCTTGGGTGGTAGCAAATAGATTGGGTTAAAAAAGAAGGAAGATAAAAAAAGCCTTTGAAAAAGTGCTGTGAAGATTTAAGATAAATAATGTTTGGGAAAAATCCCATTCACAAAGAGTGCAAGGGATGTATGCACCTTTTATGCAGCCGAGTAAAATGCAAAACAATGGAGCTGAAAATCAAGTCTGAGAAAAAAAGAAAAGCAACTGCTGGAAGAATTGTTAAATAGAAAAGCACAAAAAAGCAAATGTCATCATAGATAAAGTCACAGAGGTAAAAGTGACAGAGCTGCTAGTTCAAGCAAGCACAGGCTCTTATTTTTACATATTTTGTAATTTAATATAACCTAATGATGTCTCAAACTCAAAACAATTCAGGTAATTCAAAGCTAAGACTTTGAAGACTGTTCGAATACAGTATATGCATACATTCTCCAAAGCATTCATTTGGCAGGGAGCCTGGAAAACCCTGGTGTTTTGTGAATGCTCACATGTAGCAGTGCACTGCCAAAATTTCAACAAGATGGTCTGACACAAATTTGCCATTGAATTGATGGCACACCTAGCTGTCAGGCAGGATTGATTGGAAAGGAGAAATTATTTTCAACAGGGAATTCTGAAAAAAACCATCCCAAACACCTCAAACCCAACACCTTTTACTCAGATTTTCTCACAATTTAAGCAAGCAAACAAACAAAACCTTGAACCAAGAGCTAAAGTGCTTGGGGATTTTGAGAAATGAATTATGTTTATGTTTTCCCAGTTTTTATTAATGTGGATGTGAGTGGTGTTTCCCTGGTGCTCCTGAAGCATGTGATGAAGGAAGGGCCTGACACCTTAAATCTGAAAACCAGATGAGCTTTTGATATTTCCGGGTTTTGACTTGTTTATATTCTTTTTATTTACTGTCTTGAAAATTTTTGTTTAAAAGTTCAAGCATTCAACTGAATGATGGCCACTGATAAGTTTTGCAAGTCATGTGTTTCAGAGGAAGGGTAGGGGGTAGATGAGAAAGCAGAAGAGGGTTTTATGGGGTTAGAGAGAAGATGGCTCTTGGAGGGAGCACAGGAGAACTTGTGAAGGAGCTGCTGTAAATTATTTTCTATTTTAAGTCTATAGGATTTGGTCGTCTTGTTACCAAATGTCTGAAATATTGGAATATTGTGAGATATTTTGAGCCAGCAGCTACGTTTGGCATGTCAGAAATCTTCATTAGACATGACACAGATTTATAAGTTCAGCTGGATATAGACATGTATTATCAAAAAATACTATGCATGGTTGATTTGACCGGGCTACCATAGTGAAATGAAATGTATTTTTCTCCTACTGGCTTTAGAAAGGCAAGAAAATTGTGTAGCTCTCTTTCCTAATTCTCTCACTGTGGCTACTTACTCAATTTGTCAAAAGATGTTGCAGGCTCAGGAGACACCTGCATGCCCTTGCAAAGTGGATTCCTGTCCATTTCTTCTGAAGAACAGTAGTGTCTGAAAAACAGGGCCTCCCATGAGAGGATGGTCTGATGGAGGCACTGGTACCTGTGAGATTGTCTCCCAAGGCAGTGTCACGGAGGAGAGACCTGAGGGACATCTCTCTCTGGTAAATATGAGGTGGGGAGGTAGCAGCAAGCTGGAGGCTGGAGTATCACTTCTGAAGGGTAATGTAAATGCTTTGAGGAGACTATGGAGCTTAGTGGATTCAAGACTGAAAAGCTATTCATATTTTCATACTATAAATAATGTAGAATATTTAACAATGCCTTAATATTGATGTTGGTAGCATAGTGGTAAGCATTACTTAGCAAGTCAATGAGAATAATGTCAGACAAAGAGGTAGAAATCTTTTATCATAGATATATAATAATATTTTGCTATCACTGTTGAGGGCTCTTGCTAGCCTCTAGAAGGCAAGTTATTTTCCATGCTGATTTCCTCAGGATTAGTGTCAAGTGTTGTTATTGTCTTGTATCTCTGCATATACTTATGCAAGTAGATGCATTAATGCAGTATTATATTGTATTGTTTAAAAATGTACAGAGATGCCATCTGGTCCAGCTGCTGTGTGGGCCAGTAACTGTTGTATTGCTTTATTTATATCATTCTGGGACATGCTTGCTTTTAGAATTTGGTGCTAATAACATTTGACAATGAAAAGATGTAGCTCTCTAGAAATTGAATAGGATAGGATTCCTTGGATAGGAACTGGGCATTGAAATTTGGAAAAGTTCATTTTCTATATTGATGCCACGTTCTGTTTAAGACCTTGGGCTTGAAAGCACCCCCAGAAGTTCTGTGTTTGTGTATTATTTTGATAATATTGTCTTCAATTTAGTTCTAATGTGATTAGCCTTTGCCTTTTAAGAAATTTGACTAGACTAGCACATTAAGAGAAATGTTGAATTCCTCTATAGTTGAAGCAAGTATTTTTGGGATTGTGTGTGCATGTTTCAGAACTGTAAGTGTAAACACATTCACTCACATAACATACATGGCTGGCCTGGTCCCATATAGCTGCTTGTGGTGTATCCATCCTGACAGTCTGTGTCTTCTTGCAGTGCAAAGGCAATTGGAGGCCAAAGAGTAACAGCTGAAAGAGGAATCGAGGGAGCTGGGTCCTGATTACTGCAGAGCTATTGAGCAGGGCCAAATCTTTTAATCTGTCCCCCTTTTCAATTGCTGCCACCCTGTTCAGCTGGACTGTAAACTGAGGCAACTGTCTCTTATCATGTTGTTCTATATCACAAGATCCCTATCTCAAGTAGAGCCTCTGGCACTGTCACATTCTAGATAATCAAATATACCTCATGCTTTAAAATTTTTTCCAATCAAATTTTGTGTTCAAGAATTATTTTTTTTTAATTCAGGCTGTATATGGGATAATAATTACTTACAATTATACTTGCTATTATTCCTCCAGAAGACAAGGTGTTATGTTGGTGTCACAGAGCCCATTTAACTGTTTTATATTAGCTTTTTGTGAAAATTTTAAAGAATGGATGATTTGGAATGTAAATAGGAAACCCTCATTTTAAGGTAGGAGATTTTAACATGAGGACGGCTGTGCTGCATGGGCAGGGATGTAAGTGGAACTCCGGTGATACGTATTAGAGATGAGCTATCTCTGTCAACAAACCATCTCTTTCCATCTTCCTTCCCTTTCTCTCCTCTAGAATAAAATAGAATTTGAACTTCAGAAAGGACCAAGGTTCTCCTTTGGCGGGTCAAATCTGTAAGAACAAAAAGAGTCTTTATTACCACATACAAGAGCTACCAAACATCAGTAGCTTGTGATTGTTTTTATAGGACAGTAAGGATCAAGTACTTTCCTTGCACAGCCACAGTGGTGGCCTGAGATAAACCAAATACTCTGTACTTTAGCTAAGGTGCTCATTGTGTTAGTAGTTCTTTTGAGACCTGAAGGCCTGAAAATACCCAGACATTGCCACATGTCCTGTGCAGGGCAGTCATTTGGAAGACTGGGATTGGCTGCTATGAAGAGGGCAACAGTTCTGCACAAACACAGGTGAGAAGGGCTGTGCAGCAAGTAAAAAGCAAAATTTCTCACTCACAGATCATAGAAGGGAGCCAGTTCTGTTCCACCACTGTCTACGTACAGGTAGATAAAATCTTCCACATTTGGACTCCACTGAGTGAATTAGAACTTCTCTTTCAGTTTTACGGTGCTGTTGTTTTCTTTATTTTGACAATGAAATGTAAATTGTTCCTAGTGTAAGGTGACTCCAACTCTACCAGAGACCTTTTGTCTAAAGCTGGTGGAATACAGCCTCTCATTTTTGAAAAAAAAAAATGAATTTAACTTACTCTGTGGAAGTAAAAATGTATTCTCCAGCCAACTGATAGACAAAGTGCTGATTCAATGGGTCTGCAGAAGATGATTAGGGGAGAATATATGCATCACATTAAACCAGTAGAAGACAAATTGAATCTGAACTAAGGCTGATGGAATAGGCTTGCAGATCAGGTTTTCTGAAGGAGGATATTCAGAATCAAACAGAGACAGTAAAGAACTGAGGTGTTCATTTCCCACTGTTCCTCTCATGGCATACGTGATCATTGGAAGGTAATGAATGTTACTAACCTTCAGGTGAAGAGTCACTGAAGAAAGCTTCCTCTGCAGACGTTTTAACTGTACAAAACCAAAAGCCAGCATTGTTTTCTTCCCTGTTGATATGAACTGGATTCTTGTGGTAAAGAGGGTTGCACTGCTCCCAAGTGCAAGGTACACAGCCCCAGAAAGGAGCAGGATACACCTCTGTGAATCTCACATCTCATGGGCACGACATAAGGAAGGAGAAAATAAAACAGGTTGCAGACCAGTGCAGACACAAGACAGATCTAATCTTGGGCAGTGGTATGTGTCTGAGAATCTGCTAGAAATCGGTGAACAGAAATAAGAAACTAATTTTCATTCAACTACAAATGGTGACATCTGTAGCCTCATTACGTAGCCCAGCTGGTTTTAGAGTGTTTAGTCCAGTCTGGTTTGGGTGTGGAGGTGGGAAGAGAAAGAGAAAAGAAAAAATTCCCACCTATCTAGCATCTGTGGAAACTCTGGAAATGCCTGAGCAGACAAGCATGTTGTCCTGAGATATTGCTGGGTGTGCAATAGCTGATGAAAACTTTACTTCATGGCTTTTAAAATCTACAGATGTCATTGTTTCCAATACAAACATCTACAGGAAAGACTTGCAAAACTGTCAATGTCACAGTCAGTTAACAGACAGAAGAAGAGAAAAGTATCTAAATCTGAGCTAACACCCTCAGCCCCTTTGTATTTCTCCTCATTTCAAGCACGTCACCTAGTGATGAAAGTGTGACTTAAATCTGAATCAAAGATTTGCAGAAGAGAGCTTTGGAAAGCAATGAACTCAGACATACTCAAGATGTTCAGATAACATTGGCCCTTCTTTCTCAATTTTTCAGGTTTCAGACTAATAGGAATGCTTGCATTTTCTAAAAGGATGGGAGTTTTGGATGGGGGTGGAAGGGGGAGATGACAATATTAGCAGACCTGTGGCTTGTCAGAGTGGAAAAATTTCAGTGGTTTTTGGGATATATTTTTATTTTTTAAGAAAAGATCCTCTCTACAAATTGTATGGATTTTTAGTAGAGACCCAATTCTTACATTGTTCTTTTTATTTGTGCTTGAGGAGTATTCCCTTTAGTGTGATTAAGGAATAATTGGATTAATTTTGTATTGTGGTAAATGGCATGGCACTCTTTTCATGGAGTTTCTGGTTCTGCAATTACATTTGTGCAGCACTGTCTAGCAGTCATGAAAGATTAGCTGTGTTTTCTTCTTCTTCTGCCACGCAGTTCTCTAATCTGTCTGGAACAAAAATAGATCAAGAAGTGCAGCTTTGTAGATTGTATCAAATACTTCTGTGTGTTGCTTTGTGACTGTTGGGTCATTCTTGGATACATAGGGTTGACATATATCTCTATAAGAATTATTTCCGGAAATATGTACTGTGCACTGTCACAGGGGTGTTCTCTTTCTTCCTTTTAAGTTCAAATTTCATAATTAGAACGAGATGAACAATAGCATCCTCTCACAGAAGAATAAAGATGTGCTCGACTCCTTTTCTACTGCCTTTGAAAGATGAATAAATGGGTATTTTCTGCAGCCTTGCTTAATCTTCTGTTCCTCTTCACACCTTGCTCCATTTTTGAGTATTTCAATAGGGATGCGTGAACAGCTTAGATAAGAGTCAATTCCAGAAAGAACTTCAAAAGAAAAAGGATGAGGCTAGGCAGCCTGGTGAATTCCTTTGGAAAACAAAATGCAGGTGTATTTGAGAACGTATTTGTAGTGGCCTTTGTTTTGCTATAATTTTACTTTTCCTGTGTATGCATCTTCCTTCCTTGCTTCCCTGTTTTGTCCCTTTTCCTGTCCCTTTCCTTCCCTTCCCTTCCCTTCCTTTCCTTTCCCTCTCTTCCCTTCCCTCCAGGAGGTTGTATGATACTTTAAGATCATGCATCTGTGGCAAAAGAAGTTGTTTCCCTTCTATCTGATGTCTATGCCTGCTCAGAGGAGTACAAACTTGCACGTTTCTTACACAGTTGTTTCCTTTCGGGGGCGGGGGGGATTTAGCAGAGTGACTTTCGTTGCTGTTAATGGGATTTGTTCAGCTAAAGTCTTATGCAAGACAAACCTTTTCAAAAGAGAGACTTTCTTCAGAAGTACAGATAGACCTGGTTAAAGATTCTTTTTATGAGATATTAGGCAAGATCTGAGAGCGTATCTAACAGTTAAAGATTGTGAACACCTTTTCACCAGTGAAAAGTCTTAATCTCACCATTATAACCATATTTCCATTTGGCTAATTACTTCCTGCTGTGTAAAATTCTTCCTATAATTTCACTTAAAGGTATTTTTTATGCTTGTCTAAAATGACTATGCAATGTTATTGTATGATTTTTAAAGCTGAGCTCCTCGATTATCTAAAAAAATATTTGCCAAGTAAATGTTTCTCTGAAAATCGTCATTACCCATCAAGTGATTTACTCCATGAACAGTATTTGCAGAGCTATGCAGCTGGTTGATTACTACAAAAAGAAAAATTACTCTAATAAATTAGTCAAGAAAAAAAGGTAAAAATTAATTAAGATAATGTATATGTTGGATAATATTTGTCCAGCTGTTGTTCAAAGGCTATCAACTTTCATTTTGGTGGGCTTGCATACTGGTAAAGCAATTCTTCTATAAATAGTTTTGAGTTTATCCTGTGATCTGCCATCCCTACTTGAAAAATGCTGTATAAATGATCATTATTATGATTGTAAATCATACCCTATTTTAATTAGGAGTAAAATATAGTGGCATTTGAACAAGTAGGGCAGTGGGGCTGTAGATGAATTGAATGTCACATAGTATGATGTGTGTACTTTGAGATAAAGTCTAAGTTGTTCGGAGTCTGGGAATAATGTCTAGCTTCTGGATGCAGTTATTTGCTTGTTCTTTTGTAAAGATGCTAAGTTTCTCCAAAACTGGGGATAGTTCAAATAGAAATCATTACAAGAAATTTGTCAAGTTCAATAGACGGTATTTCCAACCATCACATATCTCAAGATTTATGAGTTGTTTTGTTGCATTGGCCACAGTATAAATTAGATTACAAGACTTGTTCATTCTGTCCTAAAACATGCTATATGACTTATTTTATCACCATTAAATAGTGTAGTAATAGAGAAAGATTTTGCTCTGAGTCTTCAGAAGTTTTACCAATTACAGGTGAGTAGAAATCAGAATGTAACTGAACATTCTTTTATGTAAATTTAAGAATACTACTTTTTTTTAATTTTTAAAAAATCAAAGTACTCAGCACCTTCAGGGCTCATAGTCCTGAACATAACAAATACCTCAGATATATAAGCCGAAACATTTTTAAATTGTTGAAATATGCTGAATTTATTTAACACAGAGACAAGTGTTTCCTATTCTGTGATCTTCTCTTCCTTCAGCCTTTTGAAGGAGAGAAGAGAAACATTTGGGAAATTTTTTTTAAATCTAAATGGGCAAAGGTTAAAAAAAGGTAAAGGTGAAAGTAAAAAGAACTAGTGGAGAGGGAAAAAAAAAGAGTAATTGCACTCACAATTTTCAGGTCTTTTTCTTTTCTTAGAAACTTGTTTGAAACAATTGACCTGAAATAATGGTGAAGTGATTAAATTGAGAGATGCTGCAGACATTAATGTCTGTTTGCATTAAAGGAGAATGATTCAGAGCCCTTACAAATATGTGGGTAATCAGAAGAGGAATGGCTGAATTTCAGGGTTGATAAATGCAAGCTAGTACACATTCAAAATGCTCACAGACAGTGCTGGATTCACGAACATCACTTGGATAAAAGAGCAGGGAATTATGGTAGACAGCCCTGTAAAACATCTGCTTAGGGTGATGTGATATCCGGAAATGCAAATAAAACATTAGAGCAATACACAGAAATAGAAAAACTACTGTACGTGTCAGTGGCATGTTCTCAGCTAGGCTACTGCATTCATTTATTGTCATTCCATGTGAGAAAGGTAACAGAAGAAGCTTAGACACGTGAAATATGGGCAAAGCAAATTTATAAAACACTAACAAATTAACAAAAAAGATGAAAATACAAAAAATTTTTAAAGGAACACAATCTTTGAAACTACACCTTGTGGAGAGACTTTTGGAATAAAGCTCATGTTAAAAGAAAGCAAACATCTGACCAGCCGGCTGACGGCGGCAGTGGTTGCAGACTGGGGCAACTGAGTGAATGAATGGTTTGCCAAGTGGAATATCAGGATGGTTACCAGTCCTCAGGTATTGGTGAAGCCTCTATTTTTTCTTTTCAAAAAGAGAAACAAAAAGCAACAAATAATAAAGAACCCCCACTGCAAATATTGTTGCTTTCCCCTATGTGTTTTACAGGAGATTGTTCTCCAAAACCACTGCAGCGTTCAGCTTGCTGGAGGCTGGGACAAAACCATAGCAAGACGTACTCTTTCTCCTTCAGACTGATGGAAACCCGATGAAGAATATTTTCCATAAATCTCCCACCGCCCCTCATCCCTTATGTGCAGATGTCAGAGAAATTAGGGGCTAAAATATCTTCCTATGAAAATAGAGGATTTTTAGAGTGAAGGTTTTGTTTCCCTCCACTTATCCTTGGACTTGATCCCACTTCATCTGATTGCAGTTATGTGTTTGCAGATGACTGAAATAGGAATAAATTCTGTCTGTTGAGTAAAACTTTTCCATCAATGTGAAATTCTCTAATGACAGAACTTCACAGAATTATATGAGAAAATTTAATTCCAGATCAGTGAACTCAATCAGCCTGTTGTTTGCCTCTTTTTCTTCTGATAGTAAAGGGCCGAAGTATTTGTATGTGCTATTCAGTCTTGCATTTGGTAACTCATTTTCTTTTTGTATGGAAATAACTGTAATGGTTTGTGTGTTTATTCAGCTCGCGGCTAACATACTTGCCTTAGCATGTCCAACCTTTTATAGGGATGACAGTATCTTCTCAAGCATTGAAATGTTAATTCATGTGTGATACCAGGTACTAATATGAAATAGAGTTGATGTGTGGAATTTTCTGCCACCTTTCTTCCTACCTGGAGTTACAAACTTTTGCTCCAAGGGCCTGACATAGCAATACACCTGAGAATATTTCAGAATTTCCAGCATGAAATACGAAACTTCTGTATTTGATGTCTTCCAAAGATTCAAATCTGGTGACACTGAAAGCTTATGTCCCCAAAGTTAGGGCATGTACTGAAACACAGTACAGCAATATTCAAGCACAATAGCAGCAGTATTCAAAATTTATTAATAATCATTTGGAGAGTAAAAGTTTTTTGAATGGTTTGTTTTGAAATTATTGTTCTCTTTCCCTCAGCCTTAAAACATCCAAACCCATCATATCCTGGTGAAGAGTATGAAATAAAACAGCTCAATTGAAAACAGAACAGGTATGAAAAGAAGGGAAGAACCAGGATGTGAGAGGTGGGGTTTTTTGTTTGTTTGGGATTTTTGGTTTTTGAGGTGTTTTGGTTTTAGAGATTTGTTTGGAATTTTTTTGTAAGAGATGTGTGTTTATTTGTTTTGGTTGGGTTTCTTACCCTCCATTTTGGGCATATATTTGTTACGATAAAATCAGTTTACTGAACACAAAGATAGAAGAACTTCTCATGCACCAGCCATTCTAATATTGAACAGTTCTCAAAAGTAGGTCTCTGGTAGATGATATCTTTTTATACACTCTGATTTTCTATGGCACAGCTACAGAATCATTGTCTCTAGGCTACTGCTTTATCACTAGCACATTAATCCTGCCAAATGCCTGTTATATATTGTGCCATGGAAACTCTGATGAGAGAAAGCACAGTGAGCACAACTTTTTGCATCCTTTTTCTAAGCTCTTGACCCTGGTAGCCTATGAGTTAGTTGAAATGATTGAAGCATACAGGTAAAGAAAATAGAGATTCTGAGCACCTCCTGAGGGCTGTCAGTGAGACATACAATCTTTTATTTTCTGTTAAAATCCAGCTTATTGTTATTTTCTTATAAGCTACTAAATAAGTGGTGATATAGGGAAGATACAAAACCCATTTATCAGGATTCATGCATGCAATTTCCTCAAAAACTGCTAAACTAGGAGAGAAGCCTTCTGCACCCAGTCTATAAAGAGCCTTGTGATAGAATGGTCAAGGAGAGGGTGATGGAGTCTCCAGAGAAGGGGGTGCAGCTCAGATGCCACTCTTTGGGTTCCAGTTTTTTCTCTCAGTCACATCAGATGTATGACAGAGGTTATTTTGTCCTGTCCATGTGACCTTCTCACTATATTCAGTGAAGCTGCAGTGGCTGGATAGCTGTGTGGCCACACTGTGTGGTGCTGCCAGTAGAGAAGAGAGCAGCTGGTCACCAACCCAGGGCTCAGCCCAGTACATAAAATGCCACAGGTTTACAAATGGAGGTTCTGTTGCTTGTTTGCTGTGATGACAGAAAGTCTTGAATTTATTTTACACGCACACAGGCACACAGACACACACACAGAGGCTCTTCAGTAAGGAGGTGCTTGAGGAAACAGCTGTGGGGTTGTCAGGAGTCCCTTACAGCCAAACTGAAAAATGGGTAGGTGTTTTCTCTGCTTCTGAGGATGCTTGCTCTCCTTTCTGAATCCTGCTAAATCTTCCTGTCTTATAAAGAATATTCTCCCTTGAGACCATAAAGATACTTCAGAAGAAAGTGCTTTCCTCCCCCCCATTTTCAATGCAGTACATTTCACCAAGGATGAGGAATTTTCTAAAGACCTTCTCTCCTTTTACATTCAAATTGCTCAGCAGTTGAACTGTGAGCTATGCTAGCAATATAGCCAGTGTAGATTTGCTTTCAGATAGAAAGTAGTGCTTTCCATCAAAAACATTTTGTTTATTTGCCAAGTGTAATTGCCCCTTCCTAGCCTAGGGTTATGAGAAAATATTTTTGTTTAAATGGGGAGTCAAATGAATAGTTTCCATAGATCTTACCTCACAGAATCCCAGTTTAAGGTTTAGCACAAATGTAGAGACAAAGTGGTGTTTGCTGAATTCCCCTTGTTAAAACATTGGCAGCTCATCGCAAATTCAGGAAGATGCCAGATGTCTGACTTAGTGTAAAAACACAGTGAGTCTGAGAATTATGGATAATTTCCAGCATGAGTTCTTAGACAGTGAGAAGATATTATTATTATTATTATTATTATTATTATTATTATTATTATTATTATTATTATTATTATTATTATTATTATCATTATCATCATCATCATCATCACTACTACTACTACTATTAGTTATGATTTATTTTTTATTAAAGCATACATTTGAAAATCAGAAATAAAGGTACAGAGGCAAGCTTGAAACAGAGGTTGTCTTCCTCTACTGGTATTTTCCTCTTTAAAACCAGCCCACAGTGATTGTTATATCCCTTCAGAAGTCAATGATGTGGTTTGTGCTTCTGGGAAGTGGCATTCCCATTCACACATGATCTGAAAGGCAGATCTGAATTCAGACCCTCGCTTTGTATGTTTTGCACAAATACAGCTTCGGTTTTCTCCCACATGGGAAAAATCATGTTTTGGTAAAACTGACCCTGTAGCATTCATTGTGGCTGATACCCACTGACCAGGACACTGGGTATTAACTCAAGGATGAAAGAAAGGCAAAGCACAATTACACTCTGAGTGATTTTTTTTGTTCTATTATTGCCTGTCAAGGAAGTGGTAACCAATGTAAGCACGAGCAGTCTCAGGACTGACAGGTTTTTCAGAGATCAAGGTGATGTTATTCTACCATTGACTCTTTGATCAGGGTCTGATACTACTGAACTTCAACCTGACTCAAGGAAATATGCAAACGTTTCACTACTGAATCTTGAGTGTGGTCAGGAAAACAGATCTTGCAAATTGGTGTGTATATCTAACTATATCTGCATTGAGAATATAAAGAGTATATCTGCTCTAAAAGGTAAACTTGGGGAATTTTCAATAGTAGAGATGCTATAAAATAATATAAAATTGGGAAATGCTTTGAAATTGGCTGACACAAACGACATAATGCTTCAAATCTGGCTGGGTTACTCTGGACAAAATTATTTTGTCTCGTATATACAGAACCCAGTTTAGAAGGAAAAATAATTATCAATCATTTATTGCAGATTTTCTTTTTTCTTTTCTTCTTAGTGGATATTACCTTTTTGGCTGCCAGCTAGGTAACTGAGAGCTAATATTTTGGATACTGCCTAGTTAAGCCTGTCTGCATGTGAATGTGCTTATTCTATTAATGTGTCTGCAGTGAACACAGTAAGACACCTGCAGCTTTAAGAGACTTACCGGTTTTCCTTTGGAGAAGGAAAAGGGACTCTGATAATACAATTAATGTGATTTTCACTGATTTTTTTTTTTTACACTATTATTTTGAATGCTCTAAGTCTGACTTTTGAGAGAGGGTCCAAATTTTGCAGCAAAGCGTATGAAAACTGAGCACAGAAACTTAGTTGACATTACTGTTGACTACTCATACCTCGAAAGGTTATGGTTTTTTCCAGCTCCAATACTTCCAGACCTGTCTTTGGAAAAGTCTCTGATGCTTTTGTGTGGTGCAATGGTCACACCCAGTGGCCAGTTGGGTTAATCACATATGTGTATTCCCTGTGGATATCTGAGGCAGTTTGTTACAGGAATTTCTTCTTATATACTATGACAGCTTGGAATCTAACTCGATAGCAGGAAAACAATGTATGTCCACCTTCACCTCAAGGTTTGTTCCCAAAAGACCCTGGCTGATAAAAAAGAAGGTCTGGACCATTCATGAAATGAATAGCAAAGAGGTGGTGAATCCCCCATGGAGACATTCTTAAAATTAGGACCTTTGACTATAATGAGCTGGTGTTTTAAAAGAATGATTCAAGGACAGGCTGAAATAAAAAACCCTGTACTTTTCTTTAGTTTAAATTCAGCTTTCTTTTAACTATGGAAAGCCTGAAACATTTGCCTGATTCTTCTTTTTTGGCATTATCAAGGTAATTTGAAAAAAAGAGAGATCATTTTTCTTTTCCATAAATGAAAAATGTATGGAAGCACCATGGATAAATCAAAAGAGGTGCATACAGATAACCCCCCCCCTCCTCCCAGTCTAACTATAGCATCCTCTATTAGCATCACAATGACACTAATGTTTTCTTTCTCCCAATGTAGACCATTTTGTCAAGGTCCCTGTTTTCAATTAGTGTCACCAAATGACACATGGGTGGGAATGCTACAGACATGTTCAGTGGAGGTAGCACTGCGGTCGCTGATTTTGGTGTGGGGGATGGGAGAACCAAGTTCCAATGGGAAAGAAAGGCAGGAGCTACCATTCATGTAAAGCCTTGCCTTAATGCTCCCAAGGACACGTATGTTAGCTCCCTTGCCTACATCACACTTGTGCAAGTGGTCTCCTCTAAAGCCCTGCATGGCATGGTAGGGTTTATTTACACAGTGGCGACCCAAATAACAATCAAATCGCAGAATTACAGAATCATTTAGGTTGGAAAAGACCTCAAAGATCATCAAGTCCAATCTTTGACCAATCACCACCTTGTTAAATAGACCAGGGCAGTAAGTGTCACAGCTAGTTTCTTGAGCGCCTCTGGGGACAGTGACCTCCCTGGGCACTCTGTTCCAATGTTTAAAAATCCTTTCCATGAAAAATTCCTCCTAATGTCCAGCCTGAACCTCCCCTGGTTCAGCTTGGGGCTATGTCCCCTCATCATGTGACTGGTTCCCTGGGAGAAGAGGCTGATCCCCACCTGGCAACAACTTCCTTACACATAGTTCTAAAGAGTGGTAAGGTCTCCTCTGAGCCTCCTCTTCTCCAGGCTCAGCACCCTCAGCTCCCTCAGTTGCCCTTCGTAGGACTTGTGCTCCAGAGCCTTCACCAGCTTCATTGGCCTTCTCTGGACTTGCTGCAGCATCTCAATGTCCTTGGAGTGAGGGCTCCGGAACTGGATGCAGTACTTGAGCTGCAACCTCACCAGTACTGCATACACAGGGAATAGTGAAATATTTATTTGAATAATTTTTAATTGCTGAATCTTCATTACTTAATTTTGCCAGTCTCCTCCTAGATGTTTTAAAACATTGCCTCAAAGCCATAAATGAGTGGGATTTTTTTCAGCTTCTTACCAAAACTGTCACCTCCTTTAGAACAGAAAGTACCTGTAAATTTCTGTGCATTTCTCTTATTTTACCTACGGCATCTGCTACTTGATTCTTCTTGCATTTTCTTTTTCCATTTTTTTGATGTAAAAGTTGCTCCTTTCTGATATGAAGTGTTCTGCTACAGCTTCTGCATTGTTGACTGGGTGCTGGCACTTGAAGGAACTATAACAAGGCTTTTATGATCTTTTTCTACTGAGAAGCTTCTGTACATTTCCTGGTTGAGATGCAGACTTTGGATAGTGAATTTGAATATAATGACAGTAGTCTTGCTTTACTTAATTTCCCCTCACACACATATAATCCATAGTCTCCCAGCGCTCCACAGACCATGTGTTAGACAAAGCAGAAGAGGCACTCATCCGAGATTTTTAAAAATAGCTATGAATTCCTTTTTCTTGATGAAATTTTCTTTTGTGCTTAGATTACTGAAAAAAATCCCAGCATGTGACACTGTGAACACTGAGAGAATGATGCCACTAGTTCTCATTTCAGTTGAGGCAGTCAGTCTGGAAACAACATAGGATGAATTCTTGGATCTCTGGAGTGGGCTGAGAGGCCTTATGTCAGGAAACTCCCCCAAAACCCCATGCACTAACATATTACAGCTGTTTTTCTGTACTGGATGGGTTTTCTTGCACCCCACAGCATGGAGATATTCAGTGCAGAAGTTTGTGCTCGCTCTTCATTTTTGCTTTGCAGGTCTCATTCAAATGAAGCTTCCACATGGGATCAAACTTGGGAAAAAAGAGCAATTATACTTTAAGAGGGAGAGTTGGCCAGCTTTGTGTGTCAGTTCCCTTGTGGTTGTTTCAGTATGCAGGTGATACAAAGGGACTCTGTCACGTCCAGTTTGTCCCCCAGTTCAGCTTAGATTCAAGAATCAACAATTCCCCTAAATTTGGTGAAAGTTTTTGTCATTTAATAAAAATAGGAAAGTCAAAATACTTTTCTGTGCTGTAAAATAGCTCTGGTGCATGGGAATCATATAGGAAAACTTCGTGTAAACAAAATAAAACCATTGATGCTGCTTTCTCTGACTAAATTGGTGGAAGCTAAAAAAATGTTTCCCTACTTTTACTGTATTGATATAATCCCATTTCAACTCCAGTTGACACATAGGTCTATTTATGTGAAGTGCCAACTGTTATTTGATGATTAATAAGCAATTGAGAAATATGAAATGTTTTGTAAAGTTCTTTCTGGCTTCAGAGACTTCATGTTGGAGTAAATAAATAAAAAAGGAGTAAATAGGAGACATGCCTATATGTGTTGCACTGTTAAATAAAGTCTGTTGTGCTTTATGTTCCCAAAAGAGATATGATGTGTTCTTTCAAATGGGACTGACCCATTCCTATAGCAAGTATGAAATCAGATTTAGTGGAGAAATACCCAGTTACTTGAGCCCCTACACTTTGTGATGCAGATGGAAAGAGGAGTCATTCTGATCTGCCATTATTTTCAGATATGACAAGGTCAAGCTGCACACGCTGTAACATCTGGGGTCAGCCCATGGAGCTGTGCATACCCTCACTTTTCATCTCTCTTCTCTGTGCCCACCCCACAGTAATTCTTCCTTTTAAGGAGGAGAAACTGGACCAGAAGTCCTATAGCAAAGAGTATTTGCTTCATGTTTTCCCGGGACTGACAAGTGGGCACAAGGAGTTACTGTCTGTGCAGAGATTCCCCAGCATGGGCTTTCTGCATGTGCAGTGACAGGATCGATGCTGTTATGGTCTGTGAAGCTGAAGGTCCACCAATAATGAGAGAGTATTACTTCTGCTGAGAGCAGAGCCATCGTGATGGCAGGAGGGATTAAAATCCTGTCAGGTCTGAATCCAAAATGAGGTCAGTGGGAGATTTCTGAGGCATACCCTTCGATCCATGCTTCAAGGTCTGTCGAGGGTGTATTCAGGTGTGCCAAGGCTTGATGCACTCTGGTGCCTCCTAAAGTAGTAATGCCACAGCCAAGGAAGGGCCACTGGGATGGTATTAAATATCCCATCCGGAAGCACTTTTGCCACCTCATCCCCAGAATTATACAGGGTGCAGAAGATGCAGCACAAGGTTTGTAGCAGGCTGTAAGAACACAATACCTTTATATAGGCATCGAGTCTCTAAATATCCCTGGGAAACCCTGGGCAATTTACTTTAGTTCTGTCTGCCACTCAGACCAGGCTCATCATGTTTGTGCTAAGGGCATGACAGTGCATCACTGACATTAATGGTGTCAAACATGTGACGTGATGCATAAGCATGATTGCTTGAATTAATTAAATGGTTAAATCCCCGAACTCATTTAGATTTTTCCTCTGCAACATATTGGTAAATAGATGTTGCACATACTGCACGAACCTTCAACAGAGGATCCAAACCAAAGCAAAGGAAGCGACCTAACCCCCCACAAACTAATTAATCCACCCAATGCTCCTGTGCTGTTTGTTACACAGCAGCTTCTCTTACTTGGATCAAGTTTGTTCCTATCACTTTGAATGCAAAAAGCAGTTGATCATTTCATCCATGTGACTACAAGGGTGACTGTCACAGCTTGCAAAGCATATGGTAGCTCTTGCAACATCAATAATAATCTCTAAGTAATGCAACTTTGGGTTATAGTCATCTTTTATTATCACTCCAGTCTTCCAGTAGCTTCTTCCTGTCTCTCTGTTTTAAAATTTTTGTCTTTCATTATTAAATGAAACCTTCTATACCCAGTGATTACATTATCAAGGATTACCTGCTGAAAGGGATCAAAATTGATCAAGATAAAGGCTGTGTTATTCTGAATAAATTGTACTTATTTTGAGGGGCTTAATCAAATTAATTAGAGAATGAAATTAAACAATAAGCAAGTAATGTTTTAGGCATTTTGCAGCTGGGGACACTGAAATTCAAAGAGGAAAAAGGGACTTGCCACAGGTTTGCTGTACAGAATGAAATGGAACTGTATTTTCTCCTTGAAGGCTAAATGCATCCTTTACAGATTCCACATGGAGTGGAGCTTATAAAGTGTTTATGTAAAATCTGTGGAGGGCAATGAAATACTTTTTGGTTGTCATTTTAAAGTTAAATTCTATTACATACGGAATAAAATCCACTGCAAATATAGAAGATAATTTTTCTTTAGACATATCATAGTTTTCCATTCCCACACTGAAATGAATTCAAGATTGGGCATATTCACAGCATTCCTTGCAATCTCTGTAAGATTTATTTGAATCATTCTAAATGAGATGCCTTGCACACTCTGCCTGTTATGGGGTATTGATAACATCTGTTTACTAATATGAGAGCAACATCCCATGACTCCATAGAACAGGACAGATTTGAATGGCTGTCATGTTAAGTCAGGTGTCAGAGTGAGTGACTGGTCAGCTAATGGAAATAACAGGGGTTTAGAGGCAAAATGAAATGGGACAGCAAATGTGGGGAACAAGCTACTTATGATGCTCATTATTTGGGGAATGAAAGAGTGAACTTGAAGGTAAAGGAATTGAAACATGTTCATATGTTTTTCCAGTGACTCAGAAACTGGGTTTATGAGTCTCTGAGTAAAACAACTCATTGACTTGTGCAAAAAAGGAATAGAGTGCTGCCATATTTAGTTAGCAAAGCCCATTCCATTTGTTTCCTGGACAGGTGAGTTTCATGGCCTTGTGTCTAGTTGAGCACTGCTGGTAGAGACACAGACCTTGTGTTCTGCTGCCTTGTGGGACTGTAATCAGAGCACTTTCACTGTGAAAGAATGAGATTAAAACCATCTCCAAGGGAGCTAGTTCTCAGGTCTGCTTTCACATGGGTCCATCAACACAAATACCCCATTTCAACTTGCCAGGGCAGTTCTGCCACAACGTGATGTCAGAGTGGATGCTTTGCAAGGAAAGTTACAGGGTTTTTAGGGATGGTGAAAGCAAAGGGTTGCTCATCCTGCCTGATCACACAGGATGTCTCTGTGAGCCTAGAAAAGTTGAGCTTGAGGGGTACCCACACTCTCCTTTGCAAAGGATGGGAAGCGATCTTTTATCTTTGCATGATCTTTCAGTCTAAAGGCAGGATAAAACTGAGTAAAACTGCATTTCTGGCTAAAATAACTTTTGAAGGAGTCTGATTGTGCCCAGCTCTTGTGTGGGTACAAATGAGGAGGAAAGGCATAATGTGTTTTCCCTGTGCTCTTCCCACAGAATCAGACTTATTACACCTCTCTTAGGTATCTCAAAGTGATGTCTGTTCAGATCTGAAAGCTATCTTGGGCTCCTTTTATAGTCCATGAAAAGAAATTAGGGGGTGCTTTTTTCCTTTAGATGAAGCACATCATCCTAGCAGGTGGTCTGAGACAGGCAATACAAATCACCCCGTGAAGCTGAGTCCTTCTTGCCATTGAGTATAAAGACTAGATTAACTCAGATTTAGATAACTTCTTTTTAAGAACAAAAGTTAGATGAACTAAAGACCAGGAATGAGGACCAACTCTTGCCCTGTTTCATTATTCTGGAAAGTGGAGGTCTCCAGGAGGGCTCAGTTTAATGGAGTAATCTTTCCTAACCTGTACTGTATTTTTGTTGATATGTAGCTGGTTCACAGTCCAAGGGATAGATCTTTGCTGTGGACAGGCAAGTTGAGACACAAGTCAACAAAGCGAAGTGCATAGGCTTGCAAGAAAACCTTTGTGGAAGACAGGTTCAGGGGTTCTGAGCTCAACAGTCATGTGGCCACAAATCCAGCTCTTGGTAATTTTGTAATTTTTCTAGTAATACCAGAGTGATTTGTAAAGATAAACTGAGTCATAAAAGCTTCCTCATGTAGCTGAGAAGAGATAACACAACTGAATTCATAGAGCCCCAGAATATTTTCCTACCCAGAAAGGACACATTTCTTTGTCCAACTTTAAAAATAGGTGCTAAGATACCCATCTTTCTTTTTCCCCCTTGCTATTGTTCACTCGTGAATATGTAACACAGCATAACATTCTCAAACTATAATCTGCTCAACATTATCTAATTGCATCTGTCATTTTACTCTGCAATAAAATACTTCTGGGGAAAAAGAAATATGGAACTTAGCACTTGAGCTACTTTTTAAAAAATTGCTTCTGATTTTAAACGTGTAGCAATGACATTTACCTGCTAAAATTTAAAAAGCAAAAACAATCTGCATGTTATCAAGCTCATATGTAGTTATCATCTGTAGCTCATATGCTACAGTGCAGGTATACCTTGTTCAAGTGATTCTTAGGGCAGAGAGGTTCTTGTACAAGAACTGAGCTGAGGCCTATATCTCTATTTTTATTGTATGCTTTAATCAGCCTATGGACCGCCTGTTTGGTATTGTGTAATTATTGTTCCTCTGAATGTGCTAATTGCACTTTGGCTGTATAACTTGTCAATGGGAGGGGAGCCAACACATTCACTAAGAAACATCTTTGTGCTATCCATGCCAGCTTCTCAGAAAATACATCCAAGATGGTTATTGATCCTTTTTCTTGTGCTTTTACAGCTTAATCTCCCTTCATTTCCCCCCCCCCCCCCTTTTTTTTTTGATTCTCAAATTGATACCCTGTGAAAGCGATTTCCTTCATCAAATCCCACGCCAGCAGTGGGCCACCTTCTTGCAGCCTTGCATGTCACTCTCAGTTTCTACTTTCTCACCTTTCTTCTCTCTGTTCTTTCTCCTTAGTATATCTCCTTCCTGCTGCCACTGAATGAGGATAGGAAAAGTCTATTATTGCTGCTTGATGGTTGGCATTCTCGAGTTGCACAGAAAGTATTAGGCATGAATTTGTTACTGCCTTCAAAAACCATGGGAGCCTCTACACAGACTTGTCTCCTAAAATTCAAGTACAAAGACAGTCTTGCCTTGTATGTGCTTACATAAAAAGGAAACAGCAGGGATTAATTACTTTAGACAGCTAAATAAATATTTATTTCCCCATAATAGTCTTCAAAAATATCTGTCACTGCTTCACTGCCTAACAATGGCTGGTAGCGACAAGTAGGATCTTTTTCAATGGAAGTCGCTTTTTAATGAGTGTTTTTCGAGTAGGAGGTTTAATCTGATGCTGCTTTTGGAGCAATGCCTGGCCTATCCCAATACAAACTCTCTCTGATTAACAAAAGCCTGCCTTTTTAAACTGATCTAGCTCAGCTGATGCTAGTAGATTCTTTTATTTAACTCAGGCTTGTTTATGAGTCAATTAGCATTTAAACTGAGCTCCCAGCCTTCATATAAACTCTCAGCCACCTAAACCAAACAAAACAGCATTTTCTCCTGCTTTTAGGGGCCACTAACCACCTATACAATATCCTACTGTAGCATTTTTAGGTTGCCAGGGCTTAGAGAATTCATCTAGTGATTTTCACTGAGATTCATTCAGGCCAAAATTAGATTAGGTACCATCCTCAGAATAGGAGTCTGCGCTTCCATTTCTCTCTCAGTGTCTCTGCTGCCTTCCCTGGGAGAAACGTCCTACTGGGAGTGGTGGAGCAGGTGGTTAGGTGAGATTCAGTGCAGCTAAAATGGCCTGAAAATGCTGAAATATGTCCATTCATTCACCTTTTCCCACCATTCGCCTCTCCTCCTTCTGCTGTGTCAAGCAGTAAATTCCTTTTCAATTTTGCTTATACTCTCTGCCACACTTGGTGTGCAGGACTTTTTGCAGATTTTATGTCCACAAAGTGGATCTGTGGCCCACAAATTGGAGCCATTGCCTGTGACATTCATGGCCTCATGTTCTGCTCTGTTGTTTCTGCATAGTTTTAAGACTAGAATTAAAGATGCTATTAATTTTGGGAAATGAGCTTTCAAGCAGAAGCCATGCATAGTTCAATTCTGGACCTCAGGCCATAGGTAAAGTGCATGAATTGTTCTGTTGATTTTCCAGTGGCTCTGATGAGCTGCTTCAGGGTGCAGCAAGCACTCTACTGGCTCTTTCCAGGTGCCAAAATCCTCACACATGCATAGAAGATTGTGGTGACACTGAAAGCACGTGGAAGGATGTTCCTGTCCTTGACCCCAGCAGCAGAGAGAGAACACAGCCTGGTCTTTCAAGAGATAATGTGCCACCTTTTTACTTCACATGTCTTTCAGAAATCTTTCAAACCTCTCACTTTGAATTAACAGCAGAAATTTGAAGACACTTCATCCGATGTTGGCAATGGTCCTGATTTCAGAGGAGGTTTGACCCTATGGCCTTCAGAGGTTCCTTCCAACCACCATCTCTTGGGCCATACAAACCAGGCAATATTTAATGCCTTGGATTCCGGTCACTGGATGCAAGCATTGAAAGCTCAGCCTGTGTTTGTTGGGACAACAAGGCTCTTTTTAGGCCATAGATAAAACTGAGCTGCTGAACTTACGCAAGAATCATTTGGTACAAGTTTTCTCTGGCATTAGTAGGAGGAAGAGACGCCTTTTTGAGAGCTGCATAAAAGGCATGTCAGGGAGAGAGACCACAGGTCACATCACCAGAAAGAGCAGCTGTTCTGCAGTAGTGCCCAGGCACCTCCTGCTTGTGGCAGAGGGACATGCCCAGAAAGGAGAGGGTGCTTTGGCTTGTCCTGGGCTCTCACAACAATGCCCTCTCTTCCTAGGGGTAGGTTTGGGCCGTGTTTTCCTGGGACAGAGGTGAAAGATAGAGAGAAGGAGAGTGACGGCACACGGATGTGAGCAGGCAAGTAGAGATGGGTGGCATAGGAAAATGAGAGAAAAAGAGTCTCAGAGCCCATGTCAAGTGGAGTCTGGAGCAGGAGGGGAGCTGCCATGTGAGTAGGGAGAGTAGGGAGAGTAGTAGAGGGCAGTGGTGCATCCTCCTCCCCTTGTCCTCAAGGGAGGGAGTGTGCTGTGGGGGGAAGGCATGCATGTGCTACAGGATGGGGCACTACACAGAGATGTGGGGCGAGAGAGGAGGCAGCAAGAGGTGGTGTGGGGAATTCCTGAACCAGAGACAGGGCAGAGGGACTGTTGGGGATCAAGTGTGATGAGCAGTGCCTCTTGCACTCAGACCTATGGAAGCAGCAAAGTGTATAAACCCACAGGATGCTCAAGGGAAGGCTGGATGAGCAGGTGTTGTAGTGGTGCAGCCTGACACCTTCTCCAGCTTTGGGCAAGGGGTGAAGAGACGAGAGTGTTTTCACAAAGAAGAGATCTAATTCAAGAGTCACCTCTCTTCTTCTCCCTTCCCCCATTCTTTATGTTTATTTGTTCAGTCAGGTACTTGATGGGTGGTTTAATATATTCATTTTATGTATGCCAGGGTAGCTCCATCCCTGATTGAACTCCACTGAATCTAGATCATTATTAGAAAATTGCTTTATAAATAAGCCTGGACTGAGAGACACTTTCTATGTTAAATAGAAAGCATTGTGCTTCTAGGCTGCTGCCTGTTTTCTTGAAACGCAAACACAGGCAGCAGGCACATCATTGTTAAACTAATTAAAATTTAAAGAGAGACCTTTGTACATACTAGTCTAGCTAATTTGTTGTCACAGGATCATAATTCATTAAATATATTTTCTATTGTTAGTTAAATCAATAATAAGCAAAACAGAGCATATGGAATATGTCAGCTGATGAGTCAAGATGGAAGGAAACATCTTTACTGAGTCTTTAAGTCATGCCTTCTTCTCCAGGTCCCTTTTTGGATAAATGGCTAGAAGGTTGCAGTGTAAATAAATATGATGGACTTTGCCTGCAGACATCCTGTTATGCTGAGCGGTGGTACTTCCATTTTACAAAACCACTGGAAAACAATGTTAAAGCAACCACTGCTTAGTGGTAATTCAGGCCTCTATATTGGAGACAAAATTTGGGTATGTAAATGGAGGACAAACTGATCGTATGCTATGTAAGTTATGACAGGTTTAAAATAGATGTGTGAACTGATTCATCCCAGGACACCATCCCTGTTTTCATCTCTGCATGTCTGTCCCATTCGTCTTGCAGGGATGGCTCAGCTGCTCCAGCAGCATCAGCTGAACTCCTGCACAATAGAACACAGTATTTAGGAAAAAACAAAACAGATGCCAGCTGTGCTGCTCCACCCCAGATACTGCTTCATCAGCACAGGAGCCATCTATGCTCTGGCAGCAGAAATATTGAAGACAGAGGCAGGGCAGATGGCTGAAGGCAGAAGCTACAGTGCAGTAGCAGGTGAATCAGAGTTGTCAGGCCAGTGTGGCATCCTTGAGCTCTAAATTCACTTCACTTTGGCAGTAGTTTATTGGTTGTGTCAGCCTGCTGCATGGGGAAATGCTTCTTGGTGTGCTGTATCTTCTAATTTTCCTGGGAACCAGGTGGACCTTTGCCCTGGGATTGGAAGAAAATGGAAATTATCATCCCGGGAGTACAGATTTTTGAAAGTAATTTTTATTCCTACACAAAGTCAAATTCCTATGAAAAGCCATCTCGTAGGTACTGGATACTGGTACTTCAGAAAGCACTGGTATGACATGGATTTGGAGGAAGCTGAAGCTCCAGAGTTTTCTTGTATTTGTATTTCACCTCTGGCCAACCTACTGTCTTTTCCTTGGCATGAATGGTTTTCTGGATTCCTTCAGAGATTCTTGCTTTTGAGTTTGAATGCCTGTCAGTAGCAGGGAAGAGAACATTCAGAGTCCAAATGCTCTTGGTCCTAGCAGGGGCAGACTTACAACTTCCCTTTGACTGAGGCTGAATTAAGCTACCTGTACTCTTCTGAACATTTGCTTGATAGGGGAACTCTCCCTGAGCCATCCTTTCAGAGCATGTGGCTGCCTATCTCACCTCCTTTCCTTATCAAATTAAAACAAGTGGTTCCGTGACTGTGGTGCTAATCAAGATGAAGGTCCTTGTGGATTTGTTCTCAACAACTCATGCTCTCTCTTTCTTTTCAACAGCCCTGGTTGTCCTTCCTGTGCCCCTTCTGCCACTGTTACTGCAATCAATGCTTTAGGTTCTCCCAGAATCTTCTAAATGTCCTTTGTCTCCTTTCTTTCCTCCCATGGTCTTAAGCAATTTCTCCCATCCAGTCTTTACACACTGTCTGCATTTCTATCCCATACTTACTTCCACTCCTTGGGACAGGGCAGGATTTGACAGCTCCAGCAGTTGGGCTGCAGCAGTATGAAGGGTGCTACCAGAAAAACTGGTTGCCAAACAAGACAGATAATGGAGAAGCTCTGCCTATACTCTACAGCAGAAGGATGGAAATGACCTCTTTTCCTTCCCCAGCTTTGTGATTTCCCAAAGTTGTAAGATTTTAATATGTGTTTGATGCTGCCTTTTTGTCAGTTTTGTCTGGAATCACACATGTCCTTTCATGTTTCTGGCAGAAAGGTGGGCAGATAGGCAGCCAGACAGCTTGAGGGTTTAAGCTTCTAGACCGCCTAAGACTTTGGGCTGCATAGGAGCTTCACTTCTTTCTCTTATTGGTATTTTGTATGTTGTACTGGTGTTTTGCCAGCCTCCAGAAATCCTGATGAAGCCATGGAGGACTCAGTGCTCTATGCCTGGGGTATCCAAGAGTTTGTGTTTTTCCTCCTGATCCATCTTTCTGACTTTTTTTTGCTGAAATGGCCAAACCATGTGTTTCTACATGGCAAAAACTCGTGGAAAGTTTATAAAGTGAAATAACTTAAAAGGCTACCAAATAGAGCCTTGTTTTCTCAGTCTGAATCATGTTTTCTCTGCTCGGTGAATGCCTGAGACTAGACATTGGCACAAATATATCTAGCCAGTAACTGTTGCTGGTCTGTGCCAAATAATGGAAGTTTAAAAGACTAGCAAGTGTTAGAACAAATAAAGCAATGACTTCATTTCATTCCAGTTTAGTTTCTAGGGTATAGTTAGAGATACAACATGCTTCTTAACAATCACAATGGTGAGTTCTAAAAGCTGGAATAGAAGAGATGACTCCTCTTCAAAGATCTTGGAGAGTGTGCTATAAGACCTGGAAGCTGTTGGTGAAAAGAACATTTTTTCACTAAAAAAGATGTAAAAGGTGTACTAAAGAGAGCATCTGATTCCTGATACTGATAGCTCTGTCTCACCTGTACATGATGGATGTGATTAGTACTGTCAAATACAGGCACTGGGTAATGCTCTCTTTAATTAGCACTGAAGTGTGCCTCCCATTAGCATGAACCAGAGCTATGCCTCTTAGGGGTAGAGGAGCAGAAGATGGCCAAATGGAGGCCGTAAATGTGTGTCCAGCAGTAGAAGAACCTTCTCACTGCTTTTAAGACACTTGAACAATAAAATACCGTAAGATTGACTGGACTTGTGGGTCCTAGTAAAATGGGAGAAAGAAGGAGAAGTGCTCCTATCAGAGGAAGGATACCTCATATTGGTAAATTTATCCACCTCATGTTGTAGGAACAGAACAAACAAGGAGACCTGAATGTTAGCTTTGATTGGAAGAAGCAGGGATGAATGTAAATTGCCAATAGAGGCTATGATCCAGTTTCACAGTATTTGTTCTTTTGCCTGCATTGAGCACACCAACGCAGCCAACCAGAGCAATGTCAGCAGACCTTCTGTGGTCCCGCAGCACTCGCAGTGCTGCCCTGGGTGCTGGCCTGTGTGTGATGGAAAGCACCCACAGCAGCTCTGTGCTGTGAACACAGCTACTGCTCTGCTGTTGGCACAGGGATTTTGTCTGCCTGGGGGGTTGCTGTCTTCCTCTTTGTAAGAGCCAGTGCCTTCTCCTGGGAATGCAGCTGTCTCCTACCCTAACTCATGGGTTCTCCTTTAAAGCAACCATTCAGCGGAGCTGGAGCTAAAAAAACCATTTAATGAGAGCAGAGCTTGAACAGAGCTAAACGTGCTGTGCCACTGCTGTCCTTGCAACACCTCTTGCTTTTTAGATAAAAAGGGTTGAGAAATTTTGCACAAAATATTTTGCATGGCATTTAAAAGCAAACAAACATGGTTTGAATTTGAAGTTGGTGAAAAACAAGAAATGTAAATTAAAACTTAACTTACTTTCCTCATAGACCTTGTCACTGAAAAATGAAGAGAAAAATAGATTAAGTTGTATTTTTTCACAAAAAACCCACATTTTTTGACAAAACCTCATTCTTTGGCGAAAATTATTTTTCAACCAACATTTTTGACCAGCTGAAGTTTCAGAATAAAAAGCAAAATATACAGACCTACAGTTCATTGTTTGATGCCCAGTAGCATATACTTCAAACGAAAAGTAAAAGCAACCTGAAGCATGTAGAATAGAAGGATGGAACAAAAACCAGAAGAAACTGGCAGACACAGATTGAAGAGTAATTCATCTTTCAGCAACATAAGCTGGCAGATTTGTTGTGTAGTTTACCAGTATCCAAAGCCTTTTGTATCTCCGTTTCTGCCCACAGTCTTTCATTCCAAATATTGCAAATTGGCAAATGCACTGTCTATTTTGAAATTGTTGTTCCTCATACTTGTGAGAGACTTAGAAGGTCATGGAATGATTTCATGGTCTCCCATGATTCATGGTAGTTACAGAGGTGTTTTAGAAATTCAAATCAATAAGGTTGTGTTTCACTATAGAGGGGCAATCAAAAAAGGTCATTACCCTGAAAAAGAGCACCATTTATTAATAAAGGTGTTCCTTGACTCGACAAAAATTTCTCTTTCATCTTCTGGAGTTATATTTCAGTTAAGAGCTTCATTAGCTATTTCAAGATTAAAATTATTTTTCGTTAGGTTATTATGTTCATGTATATCATTAGCTTGGAGTAAAGGAGAGAAACCTTTTTGCCTGTTCCTCTCCAAAACACAGACTCCTCTGTACCACCAGCACTAAAAGGACAGGAAACATACAATGCAAACTCAGAAGAAGAAGATAAAAAATGCTGCAGCTAGTTGTGTCTTCTCAGAAATTCAGAGCAGTGGAAAAGAATCTCCAGGCAACTATTTTGTTAAAAGAGCAAACCTTGAAGTT
This sequence comes from Falcunculus frontatus, assembly GCA_013398115.1. NCBI lineage: Eukaryota > Metazoa > Chordata > Aves > Passeriformes > Falcunculus > Falcunculus frontatus. The sequence goes on along the minus strand of VZRV01005300.1, from coordinate 795,199 downwards.
GCTTCTGCATGTAAGGATGAAAAGTCACATCTGTTGTTAATTGATTAGCAGCCAAAGAAAGATGCAGAGCTCTTTCTTTTTCATTTTTGAGCCTTTCTGTATAATGGTTGCTCACCTACCACGTGAATGGCTTGTATTTTTTAAGTTCTTGCACAGAGTCCTCTATTAATCATCATCTCCATTTGGAATAAAAGATGGAAGGAGAAAGAGAAGAAGGAGAAGGAAAAGGAAAAGTAGCAAAAGAGTAATATGGAACTAAGAACTCCAAAACAGCTTAATCTCTCAAAAATGAAATCATCAAAAAAAGAGATATATTTAATTCATGATAGCAGGTGGAAGAGAAAGGTGAGCAAAGGGTTGCTATGTGTTCAACACAGCAAAGTAGGAAAGATGAGATTTCTTTTAAAACCCACAGCTGATTTAGGAATAGCAGCCTGCTTAAGAAGTTTAAACCCTAGGAAACATGAGGCTTCTGAGAGATTAGCAACATGTGGAGAAAAATGAAAACAGGAAAAATACTCTACAAAATTCTAATAGTGAGTTTGGGAGAAATAATATGAGTAATTGCAAACAATGTGAAAGGAAACAGAAATTCAAAAAAATTGTTAGTTATGTTGGGCAGACACATGTAACTGCTATTCCAGGGATGAGAAAATTGTGCTTTTTCCCTATGAGCTTCTTGTAAGCAGCAACTTTAGTAGCACCTTGTATAACAGCTGTCAGAAATGGAGCACCAACTCTTGTGCTGCAAACATCTCCGACCTACTGATGGTTCAGGGAGTACATTCCTTGGAAGGACAGCAGCTCATAAGTTGGCAGATTGTTTTCCAGATGTTTTAAAATATTGCCAAAGAAAGCCAACAAAAACATAAAGTAAGAACAACTGAATCAGTTGTCCTGTCATAGATGTTCCTAGAAATCTCTCTCTGGAGCTGAAATGAAAATTTGGAAGAGTTATTCTGGCTGAGTTAGATACAATGAAAACTAACAGAGCTTCCAAAATTAATTTATTCCACAATAATTATGCAAAAGAAAACTGAGTACTTCACTGTGGCTGGTAGTCTGAGCTAAAAAGCATGTAAAATGGGGAAACCTATCCCTAGTAGGGAAATTGTTTCTGGGGACAACTGGATGTTTCAGCTGTTTTCTGACAGGGTCCTCTAGAAAAAAAAAGCTCACATCTGTGCAATTTTAATGCACCATTTAGAGGGCCTCAGTTTACCACATTATTTGGAAAATGCTTTTTAAAATCTCTAATATTTCCCACAAATACATAATAAATGACAAGAAACCATGGAGAAGAAAAATAATAGAAAAATGTTGCAATCAGGGGCTCTGGTAAGCTCCTGGAATGGATTCAAATTAGGAGGTTGAAATGCAGAAGACAAAAATGTGAGTTCAAGGTTAAAGAAATAACCAGTCTAGGAAAATGTAGCAGGGGGAAAAAAAAAAGCTTGGAAGAGGATGAAAATAAGTCTGATTACTAACATATCCTTATATATACATAACAAACATATAGAAACTTAAAGAAAAGGCAAATTTTTGGGGGGACTTTGTATTCAAACAGCTTTAAACCATTTAAGCTGCCATCTGAAGGTCTTCAGTGTGTAAAAATGCATAATGGGCATGGACTGGTAATCACAACAGGGACTTCCTGAATCTCAAATAGTTGATAAAGAAGGAACCTGTCCTCAGAGTGTATGATAATCAGCACCAAACAAAGCTGGCAGTTGATGCTTCTAAGCAAGGCCTTGGGGCAACACTTTTAACAAGGAATGGTGATCACTGGAGACCCATGGCATATGCTTCTGGATACCTAACTGGAACAGCATGTCAGCATGCACAAAAAGAATCAGAGGCTCTGTCTGTAGTCTATGCATGCAAAAAACCTCCATTTTTTTTTATATGGAATGCCAGTGCTAGCAGGAACCGATCAGAAGCCATTAGTGACAATTGCTGAAAAGGGTTTTGCAGACGGATCTCCTAGATTGTAAATATGGTATGATTTACAACTCAAGTATATAGAGCAGGCATTCTGTCCAGAGCTTTCAACAGAACTGAACTTGTACAGAAACAGAGTCTTATGTGCATGCAAAAATTGTTGACAATGTTTTCTTCTTTTCAAACAGGATGTCACTGTGGAGACCTGTCACTGCAGAAAGCCAAAATACTGGATCAAATATTGCAGAAGGTAATACAAGCTATCAGTCTCACTAACTGGACAGCACTTACTGGTCCTTAAACAGTTTAGAAGAGGATTTTATATAATATGCAGTTTATTTTCTGACCATTAGTCCACTGCTAATAAACAGAATGCATGCATGATACCAATGTATGCAGAAAACACAAAATGTTTTATATTACAATTATAAATATTAACTATGGGTCAGTGTTGGTGAAATAGCCAAAGAATGAAAAGAAAAACAGTTAATTTCAGAAATATTGGTAAATTAAAAAGAACCATCAATGATGGTAGTTCTTGAAACTTAAGATTCATGCTCCACATCGAAAAGGAATTTATTTATGTTTGCTGTAAAAAAATTTCACATTCTTTCCAGATCATTATTCCTGGTATCCAGAAATAACATTGATGCAGAAGTCATCTGTTGAATGTGTGATCTCACGTACAAAGCTGGTATTTGTCTGCCATAGCACAAATCCCATGGTAATGTCAGATAATGAGCCATAATTCAATTATTAGGAATTTAAATATTTTCCAACAGAGTTTTAAACACATTACTTGTTTTTCAGGTTATCCAAAGTCTAATGGTAGTGAGGGAAGACCGCTTACACAATCTGCTGAGTTCCACTCGTATCCCATTTAAGAATTATTTAATTCCAGAGCAGTGCTGTGGATACTGAAACATGTTCAGCAGCAAACTTAGATTAAGACTATCCAGCAGTGTAGTCAATGATGGTAAAGTGAGGGATGTCTGACTGCTGTGAAAAAATAAATAGAGAATGAACTGTATTAATGAATGGCAGGAACAAAATCTTGGCAAACCAAGTCAGCTGGCCTGCATTTAAAGGTAGTATATGTAATGTCAGTAAAGACTGCTTTCATGAGCAGTTGCTCTTCTCTCTGATGAGCAAGCACTGATCTCTTGGGCAAAGAAGAGGCAGGCACTTCCCCTTCTTCCCTTGGTGGGAAGAGACAGACACCAAATCTTAAAAGCAAGTGAAAAAGAGCCCACGAGCCAGACAACATCACTGGACTGGAAACAACAGAAACATGGGGAGTAAAAAACTGTGGGATGTCTCAAAGAAGCATCAACTAAAGGGCGCCAGCTCAGATACAATTTATAACTGTGGATGTATGTGATGTACTTTAAGGAGTCACTTTCTTTTTTTTTTTTTCTCCTTTGTTCCTTTGGAAATGAGAAAAAAAAATGAAGGTAACTGATCCTTAATGAGTTTGGAGTGCAGCATGCTCTGGAGGGGTCTGATTTAGAATAGAGGTTTTTACCTGCCTATAAACTTGAGAGAGGTAGTGAAAGATGCAGACACAGACCCATTTTAGTAGTCTTAGAAAAGACCAATCATATTATAAGCTCTGACAGAGTGGCTATGCATGTACTGCTGTAATTATGTCTGTTAATTTGCAATGAGATTATTAATAGTAGGAAGGACTAACATTAGTAATATATTTTTCAGGTTTACACTGCGCAGAAGGGTATCAAAACTACAGTGATCTTCTTGGTGGTAGAAGATGAAAAAGCTGCCCTGGACTTTGGCTGATACGTGATCAGGAAATCTGGAGTGAGCAGATTTACAGAAATGGACTCCATGTTCTGAGAGAAGGGGTGGGTAGAAAAAAGAGCTCAAAATATATTTCAAGAAATGGTAATTTTGGGGAAAATTTTGAGAGAAATTGTGGGGATTTTACTGTCGATCTATGCTGGGCTTAAAACCAGCAAAGTTAAACTCCAGGTCCTTGAGAAATGGCAAGGACATGACTAAAAGCAAGTCAGGTGGCCCTTTGTGTTTTGGAGCAACTGTTGTGAGGTTGGAAGGCATTAGTAATCTGTACCTATAGCTCTCTTTTTATCTTTGGGAAACTTGTAGAAGGCAGCAGTCTGGATGCATCTCTAGAGACAGCTTAACTTTCACAATGAACAGTTTAACAGAAGTGACAGCTTAGGTAAAATAGTGGGGGAAAATAAACCCAGAAAGGAAAGTGTCTGCATTTTGTGAGTGGAAAAGAGCACAGAATTTTCCCAGTGTCTGTCTCTTTTAGCCATGAAATGTCTGCAGTCATTGGTGTTTTGTCTTCAAATCAATGGATTTTGCTCTTTTGTCAGGCAGGTTTTAACCTCCCAGTTTTACTGGCATTGCTTCTGATTTACAGAGATGTAGGAAGACACAGAAGGCACTTTCCTGACTCATTCCTGACTGATAATGGAGAAAAGCACTCTATATCATGGCCAAGAAACAGAAGATGAATTTTTTAGTAGCATTGCTTTTTCTTTAAATTACAACAAATAAGAGTAGCCACAGCTTTTCATATAGGTATTGCACTTTTTTTTAAAGTTGATTTGCATCTTGGGGTGCAATTTGTAATTTCTAATCAGAGAAAGGAAAAATAAGTGAACTTATTATGTGGTGCTTGTGAGAGCTAAGCAAACTTTTCCTACAGAGATGACATAGCAGTGCTGCAAAACATTCAGTAACTCAACAGAAATCCTAGTCTGTTGTGCACAGATCTTTGTGTCTCAGGCTTTTAGTGTGTGCGTGTGCATATACATATATAGATATCTGTCTGTGTACCTATTTATTTTGTTTTACCTGTATTACTCTTCTGGTATGTATAATTAAATGGAAGTAGGACACCCAATATGGTATTTCCTGAAAACACCTACAAACAATAGTGGGCAAATTTCAAGGCTATTGTTTTGCAAGGGATGAGTTAATTTCCTTTTCTTTCTGCCATAGTTTTAAGTTTATTCATGTGTTTTAATGACATCTTACCCTTTAAAAATAATTTAACCTACATGAGATGCTAGATTAACCCTCAGTGCTTCTAGTCATGCTGCTTTGACCAAAGTGGATCTCCTCATCACAGTGGGATAGTTTTCATGCCTATTTCCGAGAGAGGGAAGTGAACACATCTGTTCTTCACACCAAAAAAATACTAATATTTCTTTCTCCAATGCTGGGATCCCTGAAAAGCAACTCTCAATAAATAGTGTACCCATAAAATGGTTCCTTGTCTCTTCATTTGCGTGCCCAAACAAAATACAAAGGTACCACAAACCAAAGAGAAGATGGCGACACATACCTCCACTCTCTTTTCTTCTGAATGTGGCAAACAAACTTTGCAACTCCTATCTACAGTTCAAGATGGAGATATTCCAGCCATCACTTGAAAATTTTAAAATTGTAATCCAGTGTTGGAGGGGAGCAGAAGCACATCTGTGTCCTTGGTGCTAAAAGATATATGAAAGGGCTGTATCTGGCATCTTCATGCCTACTGTGCTGTACCTTGCTTTAAACAGTAATTTCGGAAGAGCAAAGCAGGAGCCTTCCTTGGACTCTTTATGTACGTCTTTCTCCTGTCCACAGAGCAGCTCTCTGCATGCTAACTAACACCACGAAGGAGGCGGGGGCTCTGTAAAGATCAGTCTGGTTTCTATTGTTCTCTGTAGTCACAGGAAAATGAACACAGCCTCTCAAAAAGTTCCCTCCCACGGGAAGATACTCAAGGAGAGAAAATTGCTATGAATTTGCCCTCTGCTTCAGACACTTACTTGCTCACACATTTCTAAAGTTGTCAAATGTATTTATACATATAAAATAACAAATGTTTGATAGTGCCTTTTGTCCCCTGGGACAAGATCATCTGCATATTGCCGACGGGGCTTTAGGCACTGTGTAAGCCTGAGTGTTACATGACAACAGCAGGCACATCTATCCTGCCCTGGGCCCAAGCACGTTAGTCCACCTGTGACAGGATGGAATTGGACAGAGCTATGACTTCACGGCCAGCAGCCAAGGAGTTGAACTGCCCCACAGATGTTATGGTCTGAGGTATTTAGGGAGTGTCTGTACCCTGCTCTGTATTCTGTGACTCCCAGGAAGCTGGCACAGCAACGCCTGTCTTTCTGGGGGAAGTAAGTGAAAAAAGTCATCTTTGAATTTTAAGTGGCTGGAGAAAGGAGCGAGTTAATTTTCTGTCCATCGTTCTTTTTTTTTTTAATTCTCTGAAACTGACATAATGTACTTAGAAACTGCCTGGGCAAAGAAATGCTACTTAAAGTTACAATTTGATGAGGTGGGAGAAAGGGAGAAATTCTGTCCTTAGATATTTGCCAAAGCTTTGCCCCTTCCTATTTCCATTAGGGCCCGACATTTCTCTCTAAAGCCACAGGAAAGTTCTGTAGGACTCACTAGTCACAATGTGTTTTGTGTCACACTTACCTGGTAGGTACCCTGCCACCATGGGGGATGCGGAGATCTGCCAGAGGCTCCTGGTTCTATTCATGGGCTTGGAGGAAGTGGTCCAGCAAGGAGAACTGTTCAGGAGATAGCCCTGGCACCAGTCCCATGACATCCTAGGGGTGACTGGACAGGAATGCTCCTTTTAAATGCAACAGGAAGCTGACTGCCTCCATATATTAATGGGACCAGAGACCTTTGCAGATTAAGCAGCACAGTTTAGTTAATTTTATTGTTGCTACCCTAATTTTCAGCAGAAATTTTAGTCTTGAAAATTATTTTCTTGTAGTTGTGTAAAGTCTAAAGTAAAATATGTTTTCTGCCTTGAAGAAATATGAAGGAAATAAGGAGAAAAGGCTGGATTATAGGATTCTATACAGGATAAATTTGCACCCAGCAAAAAATGAAAACCCAGGAGTCTGCAATAAAGCAAACACCTGCCTAACAAGAGTGTGCTGAAGAAGGATATTTTAGACAGCATCAAGTACATCAGTGAAGCTCCAAAAGAGAAGAAGCAAAAACCTCAGTCCTACCTGGCAGCAAATAAAAGGTTGTTAACCACATGGAGATCTGTCTTTGGACACTGCCAAATTGAAAACTGAACGGAACATAATTTTGAAGATTATAACTGGAGAGATGATTAGAGGCATGGGGGAAGCTTTTTCAAGGACTTACTAAGGAAATGGGATTGTAATTAGAAAAGGAAATGGAATCAAGAGAAGATTTCTAAAAGGTGAAGAGAAAAGGCTTTTGTAAATAGTAAAAACACATGTTAAGAAGCCAAATTAACAACACAATGTTAGTGTGAGTTCACTTGTAATTTTTAGCCTGAAAATGATAGGGAAGTGCATTTTCAATCTAATTACTTGAAAATTTATTTCACTTTTACAGCTCTATCAGAAATGACTTATAAGATTCCACACTTGTCACGAGAAAATGGAAATGATCTCTCAGTCCTGGAGTGGCCTGATCCAGCTGATACTGCAGATGTGCTTATTTCTGTGTGTGCATTTCCCCACTGATTTCGCTGATTTGCATATGAACTTTGGAAAGACTAGAACACGGAGTAAGTGCTGGGGTCTCTTCTAAGTCCTGTGGTTTTTTTTTTTTTTCCCATAAAAACAATTTAAAGAGAAGAAAACACATCTGATTAGATATTAGGAAGGAGTTCTTTACTGTGAGGGTGGTGAGGCACTGGCACAAGTCGCCTGGAGAAGCTGTGGATGCTCCATCTCTGGAAGTATTCAAGGCCAGGGTGGATGGGGCTCTAGTGGAAGGTGTTCCTGCCCACATCTGGGAACAAAATGATCTTTATCATCCCTTCCAACCCAAGCCATTCTATGATTTTTAATTAATTATTTCATGTATAGTTCCTTAGACAACAGCCACCCAGAATATCAGCTCACTCTGGAAGTCTAAATGGAGAGGTAATGAAGAGAGGTAAGTGAAAACCACAGTTCCTGAGCAGCTCAAGAGCTGATTTTGCACAAGACCTCCATCACATGGGTATCACAGGGCCCCTCCTCCATGGAATTTCCTAGCTGAAGGGGAAAGCAGACCATAGAGGAAGCTGAAATCCCCACTGTCATTTGAGGTGCAACATAGCCCCCACCCATCTCTGTCTGGTGTGACCCTTGGGTTGTTCCAGCAGTCTCTTCTAGTCTGTAGTAAAGACCAGTGGCTTGGGGAATCAAAAGCTGGCCCTCATAGTTGTCTGGGTAGTTAGAAAAAAGAGCAAATGGATTTCCCTGACTCTCATCTGGCAAATTTCACTTCTAGAACATGGCCTTAGTGGTCCATGGAGTCTGTGTGGGCTGCCTGCCCTGAAACAAACCCAACTTTAGGGATCTGGAAGCTGGAGAATTATTGACTTTACTCCTGAAGAAGTCAGAGTGAATGCAGTCCATGTTCTTGTGAAAGCTGGGATCAGTACTGGTCATGAGAGAACTTGTTACAGGGACACCACGCAGAAAGCAAGAAGTGAGGGTAGGCAAACCCCATCGATAAAATCCCAAGAGCATCTACAGTTCATAATTTGTGAACGTCCATGGCCTCATCCCAAACTTGGCTCTTCAGGTAATGCTGGTGTAATGTTTCTTATCAGAGAGTATGATTCACCCAGGTACATCTCACAGAATCCTTTTCCCAAACAGCCATAGAAACCTGTTGTTTCACTGCACAATGAAAAGGTGGCAGGAAAAGGGGATTTTATGCTTGATGGGTTCAGCTGATGTGTCTCCATATCAGCTCGCTGCAGATTACTAAGGTACACTTGGGATAAATTAAGTGGCTGAAGTGAAGTGTGTAAACCCATCCACAGCAAACACATTGCCTTGTGGGGGATATTTGCAGAAATTATGATTATTGTTTGAGTTTAAAAAAATAAATAAAGGAATACTTTTCTCTATGCTGTATCCTGCCTTTGAGGTGGAGAAAACTTCATAATCCAGTGCGTTGAACTCAAGAGCAAATGTTGGGAGACTTAGGATCTACATGGCCTTACTGATGGCCTATCTCGGGCACGTCTGGCCATGAATGCTGATCCTGGCTGGCGGTATCAGAGCAGCTCTGAACAGGCTGCGTGTCTACATCGTCTAGTGCTGTACCTCACAGAGATACTAATTGGGTCCTGGAAGCAATATAGGCATGGCAGCATGTTGCTGTGTCAAGCTAATTAGTGGTGCTTCTAACAAGCACAGGTGCAGCAGCAGGTTGACATGGCTCTCGTGCTGCCTGTTCAGAACTACCCTGGCTGCCCCTGCCCTGAGCTCTGCACGATGGCAGAGCTGTCACCTTTCTCACACCGTTAACCTCCCTGGGCAAAAATGAGGTGGATTTGAAGTGAGAGGAAGATTTTGTTATATACATATGTGCAATGCCCTAGATTCTCCATCTGTGAAGCTGGGCATAATAAAATGCATCTGCCTTTGCAAATCACTGAAAATCTACAAATGAAGAGTGCTGCATGTTGTCAGTGTTAGGATCTCTTAATTCTTACTCTTCATTATGCTCTTTTCCTTGCTTTATAACATATGTGCTGAGACAGAGGTCGCGAATTTCAACCTGCCAAAAAAAAAAAAAAAAAAGAAAAACGTTGGAAGGGGAAGTAAAAAGCCACTGAGCACTGAACAAAATACTAGCTGAATTTGTATTATTTATACAGTTTTGTATTCTGCCTACTGCCGAGCACATGAAAGTTGAATATTCCCTGTGCTTTGGAACACAGAGAAAGTAACAGCAGAAACTGAAGCAGGATGGTTGGAAGTGCAGGTGGGAGAATAATTTATAATGGATAATTTATTCAACAAAATTTTCCTCTTATCTCTTCACAAATTATTCTAAAACAGATTGCTGTTTTCTCAGATTCACTTGTTATGTGAAATTATTTACTGAACAATTCTTTTAAGTTGTTTGTGAATTTAAATTGTAGAAAGTGGGTATGCTTTTGATTTGACAAAAAAGCTCCACAGAGCATGCTTTCGTGAGCTGATTGGAGTGATGCTGCCTTCTCTGGCCTCCATCTGCCTCCACATAGCTCCATGAAGGTTTGGGTCCTTCTCTAGTGGGACAGCTACTCAGAAAGGAGCCTTGTACTTGGCACCAGTGAGGCTGCACCTGGAGTACTGTGTCCAGTTCTGGGCCCCTCAGTTCAGGAAGGATGTTGAGACACTTGAACATATCCAAAGGAGAGCAACAAGGCTGGTGAAGGGCTTGGAACACAAGCCCTATGAGGAATGGCTGAGGGAGCTGGGGTTGTTTAGCCTGGAGAAAAGAAGACTCAGAGGTGACCTCATCACTCTCTACAACTTCCTGAAAGGTGGTTGTAGTCAGGTGGGAGTTGATCTCTTTCTCCAGGCAATAACTGCCAGAACAAGAGGGCACAGTCTTAAGCTGTGCCAAGAGAAATTTAGACTGGATGTTAGGAAGAGGTTTTTTACTGTAAGAGTGATAAAGTTCTGGAATTGTCTGCCTGCATAGGTGGTGGAGTCACCATCCCTGAATGTGTTTAAAAAAAGATTGGATGTGGCACTCAGTGCCATGGTTTAGTTGAGGTGGGGTTAGGGCATGGGTTGGACTCGGTGATTTTGAAGGTCTCTTCCAACCTGGTGATTCTGTGATTAAGTCAGCATTTTTGGCACCAAGTCCAAATTCCTGACCATTTGGTTTCTTAATGTTTGTACAACACAGGGATAAAATACTCCTTTAACCTTTCACAAGAGTGACGCAAAGATCCACCTGCCTGAAAGGTGGTTTATTTTTCCAGCCATTTCATTTGCTCGGACAGAAGTGTAACCTCCCTTTCCCCAATCTATGCCTTCTTAAAGTTCTTCTCTCAGCCTTTGCAGCCACAGCCACATCATCCCTGTTCACCTCTGGTCTCCTTCATCAATCTGTTTACCCTTACCATGAAAAATTGTTTAGGGAGGTTTCTGAGACTCTTGAGGACCAGATACTTGTTTGTGTTGGATGTGGGGGGTGTGAACACACTGACCTGATGATCCTGGAGAAAACATTTGAATAAAAACCTTTTCCTCATCAGCTGAGCTAAAGTTGTTCCTTCCCTTATGGTACAATATGAGGGAAGATGCAGAGGCATTAGCCATGTGGCTATCCCACATGCCAGGTGGCTATTTTGTCACCATGTCATCAGTGCTAGTGTCCCCTTTCCCTAAAAAACAGAATAGGTATCCCCGTGCTGGCCTGTGAGTGAACCCGATTTTCAGCAGTTTTGGGGAGGGGTAGAAAGGTTTTCCTGTGTATGAGCTGGTAATGATCCATGTGCAGAACGTGCCAGTTGCTTTCCTTTGCGTGGGATGGTAAGAGATCAATTAGAGCAAGAAAGTTCACAGCCCACTTAAGAAGCAATATTCCCCTTTTATCTCATTTCCTTCTCAGGTTTCTACCCTTTTACAGCTGTGTGGCTGGTGTGCTAAATGCTAATGTGAAGGTACTTTATACAGTGCCAAGCAGACATTCTTGTGAAAATGAATTCTCCCTTCTCACATTTGTCTCTTGCTTTCTCACTTCCCTACCCGGCTGATCTGATAGTCCCTTGGTATTTAGGGACAATCCTTGAGGTGCTTGGCCAGCCGCCCATGCCTGCAGACAGCCTGATGCTTGCTTAGTTCAGAGCAGGTTTGCTGCAGTCTCCTTATTTTTCCAGGCAGGCAAGGATTAAATAGTCTTTGGGGTTTTTTTGATCACAAAAAGAGGTAACTGGTATTTGATCAGCAGCTTAAATGACTGAACAGACTTTGCTGGATAAAATATTCAGCAAGTTTTTTGTGGTTTTGTTTTGTTTTTTTTTCCTTTCAGTAATTCACATTTGTTTGTGATTTCCCTCTGCCCTTTTAAGCTACCTCTTCTCGGTGATTATTGGTCTAATTGTATCTAGTCTATTTAGGTTCTTGTATTAAGCTCATCACTGTGGTGTCTGAACATCAGATCAATGCTATGTAATTACAGTCACACAGAGCACAATCAACAATTATCAGTGATCACTTTTCAGATCTTGCAACAAAGAAACGCTATCTGAGACATTGCTGCAGGATTTCAGATTTCCAAATATTTGCACTTCTAATTAAGCAGATGGAAGACCTGCTGGTAATGAGAAAACAGGTCTCAGAACTTCTTCCACAGCTAATTTCTGCCCAGACCAAAATAAATTATGCTGCAACAATTCTTTTCCAAGGTAAATAACACAACACACCACTTGGCAAAATGCCTCACAACAACAAAAAAACCCAGAGAAGTGTTTAAAGGTATTGCACTCAGTGGGAGATTTTCACACCACAGTAATAAATGCAACACAGCAAAAACCTACAGCTAGCAGAAGGGAATGCCTTCTTATCTAACTGCTCTGGAGGATATTTGCTGATCAATCCTATGAAAGGATGATATGCTTCTCTGTGTGTCCAGGGGATGAAATAACAAGCCTGAAGGCAATAATGCTCTCATATCATGTTTGAGAATTTTACAAATACAGCATGAGGCTTTGTGACTCAGTCTGAATGGAATTTTTCTTAGCACATGAATTTTACATGATATTTCGATACTAGCTCTTCTGGGCAGTTTTTGTAGCACAGTGCAATGTTAGTTTTAGGTGCTTTTTTATCATATTGGTAAATACCGTGACACATTTTGTGATATGTGTGAGGAAGGGTAGCAAACCTGAAAATTTGAAAATTACCAGGATATTTGATTTGTCTCTTTTATTACTTCTGCAAAGTTTCCAATGCTTCTTTTGTTTGGAAGGAAGAAATAAAAAGCAGCAAAGAAAAAGGAGTTTAGTGGAATCTTCACGTGCGTTTTGCTTTTATTTTCTTTTTCCTCCCATGATCTCTCCTTAGACTTTAAATTCTGCTTCTTGTTAAACAAATACCCTTATGTTCCAAATTAATTAAAAAGAAAAATCAAATAGATATGTAGAGGGTTTTTGTTTGTTTATTTTTTGGCAACAACAGCAACAAAAAATCCACGTCTTTTTGTTATTCCCAAACCTCTAAAAGCAACAATTCTTGTCATTATCAAATTTCCATATAGAAAACTGGTATGCATGTGGGGATGTAATAGCACAATCTGATATTCTTGTAATACCAGTTTTCTATAAATAGGGAAATCTGCTATTTATCATTGGAACTATTCATTAAAATAAAAAAAAATATATATACAGTATGGACATCTGTTACTAGATTTTTAGTTGACTGACAGTTTTTAATCCATTTAGTGAATGCTAAGTGGAACTTCCTGGAATATAAGACTTTTCAAGAAGTCTTTCAGATTATTTCTGATGTGTTCTTATGCCCTTTCTCATGATCCTTGGAAATTTATTTGTTTTTTAAAGATTGACTCCCGGAGTCAGGTGAGTACATGAAAATTGCAGCTTTTATTAAAAAACAAAAGTTTTCATTGTACAGAAGAAAGCTGAAAATTAGACTCTTTTAGGGTTCAAAAGGAGTGTAAGCAGAATACAAAAAAAATTTTTTTAAATAAAGGCATATTTTTCAAGCTAGTCCCAAGGCTTTAGGAGGTCAGGCCAAAAGGTTTTGACTCTTAGGATTTTGTAACAATTTTAATAATATACTATTTTTAAAATTTGCAGTACTGTTGAAATCTTACTGACCCATGCTGTAGGATTACATATTAGTAGTTCTTTACCACAGGGGCTGCCTCACTTCAGCACATTTACTACACTGTTATTTTAAGCATAAAGCATCCACTCTTGGCAATGAAGTACATAAGGTCAATGTGTATAAGCTACCTATGTGATGGCATTTGTGTTTTACCTCCACATCTTAAATTCCCATATTAATATTTTGTCCCAGATCTCCACTGCTACTGTCTCAAAAAAATAGCCAACCTCCCAGCAGTGGAGCACCACTTACATAGCAGCCAAATCCAGGTGAAAACTGACAAAGTATTATAGAACCTTTTTATACCCTGTAATTGCTTGTATTGATAATTTTAAGGTTTCCACTCTAAATTTGTCCTTTTAGATTTTTCAAAGAAGCTTTTGAAAAGTGCCTGCTCTAATGCTGGTTTTCACTGGTGTGAATTTCCAGACAGACTGGGAGAGAATTTTTCCCTCAGTCTCTCTCCTGCTCATGGATGGGAGTTTGATCACTTTCTGTTGTCAACATTTGTTTTCTTTTCTACTTGATGCACATGTTCTGTGTAATAAATAACATAATTCCAGCTCTTATGGCTTCAGATGGCACAGTGCCCTCTGCTCGAACTCTTTGGAGAGGGAAATACTCCAGCTTACCGTCAGAGTTTCATTTGCAAGCTTTACTTTACCTTAGCCTTATTTTAAAAATTTCAAAGCTTTGCCTCCACAAATCAGGTTAAACTGTACATTACAAGGGAACTGCTTGACCTTGAAGCAATCCGTTTTGAGGCAGAGGTGACGAAGGGGTTGGCAGGCAGGATTTATTGAGCTCTGAGGAATGCAGAGGGAGCACATGAACATAAATATACAGAGAAACAGGAGCGGGAATCGCAGATGGATCTGGCAGATAAGACGTGGGCCTGTATCTGTAAGTAGGTCAAAAGTGTGATGGTATCATCTCCAATGGAAATACAATTCAAAATCTTGTTTGGATGGTATATGATGCCAGACAAGCTTCATTGGACAGATAAAACATTATCACCATTATTCTGGTAAGACTGCAGAGTAAGTAGGATACTCAACATATATTACATGCTTGAGAGGTTTGGGGCAAAATGTGTAAAGGTAACTGGAAATGTCGCACAGAAAACACTTACTGAACAGTGCCAGAGCTGGAGGGGGCTGTGGGATAAAGTGCTGCTCACTGAGGCCCGTGGCAGCAAAAGGAAGCTGATAGCAGGGTTAGGTGCCCACTTAAGAGCTTGTGGATGTGACACATCTGGGCTGACTATCCTGGTTCTCACTCCTCAAAGCAAGAGGAAGAAATGACAAGCAGAAAAGGTTGGATGTTGTTAGCTGGTAGTCTAACCCCCAGCAAGCAAAGAAGAGGTCACAGTGGCCTATGTCTGTAAAAAAAGAAAGGGAGACCCTCCTCATTAGAATTAAGTGGGAGATGTACTTGTGTGCCCACTTAGGGAAATAATTTTTGTTTCCTGGACATGATTTTCCAGTGCATTCCCTGGACTGATGAGCTGCAATTGTTGTGATCAACTTTTCAGAGCTCTAGTTCTTTCTTGCTGGGATGAATGCAGTGAAAATTAGAATGCTTTTTTTTTTTTTTTTTTTTTTTTTT